>CM034156.1:65462196-66062196 GCA_019776745.2 Taxus chinensis | reverse complement strand
CCAGAAGGAGTAATAGTCAGACAAGAGTGGGATTCCCACATCCACAGATGCAAAATAAGTGACTACAACCACCATACCTCTGACAACAAGGGAGAGTTGGACGCGTTGTTGAATAAGAAGACCAACAAGCGCACGGTGGAGGATATGCCAGTGTATGATGACACTGGGGAGAAATTACTGAAGCAAGGTAGGAGTTTATCAGTTGTATGAGCTCCCATATTTTGGAAAATATGAACCCTTATACCAATGGCTTGATGAGCCGAGTCCATGAGGACTTCTTTTATTTCACCGGATGAAGGGTTAGGATCACATCAGCCCTGGTTTCGACACTAACAAGATTGAAGGGCATAGGGGTAGACCTTGTTAGTGATCTGACTGATAAAGCAGTGGTCATAGAAACAAGAAAGGAGTTGGGGTATACCAAGGGTCTACGTGGAATGGACATTGATAAACTGAAGAAGTTTCATGTGGTGTAGGAAGTCATGTGCATCTGCTAACCAAGTTGAATGACCAAGAGAGATGGTCATGGGTAAACACCATGTGGCTTCACATTGCAAAGAAAATGTCTCAGGGAGTAGTATACAACCTAGTAGGCTATATTGCAGACACCATTGTTGAGGAAGCACACACAGGAGAAAAGATAAGTTTTGGCGCTATCCTCCTTTCTCTTGTGTTTTTAGAAATTGGAGTGCCCGATGGGCCAAAGAACAAGATCTGGGAGTACCCCTTGGAAAATAAGTCCCTCGCGGAGAGGTTTGAAAAATATTTATGTGAAGGATCAATGAGTGGGCCATTTAAGTAGAGGGTGGAGATGTGGTATGACTGAATTTGTGCGATGTTTGAGGAGGAGTGGTGCATTCCCAAGGAGCTACCTTCAGTAGTGGGAAAGGCAATACAGTTCATGGTGTACCAACACTTTTGCATCACGTGGTTTTCTATGAGGGATGGGACATGGAGCCCATGGTGCAAACTTCCCTATGCCTTCATAAATGCACTAATTCGAGGCCTCAGTTCAAATATTTTCTGATGCCCACTATAAACTTCAATGTAGACAAGGTAGACTATGACTACCACACCCTCAGGAAGACATATGTGTATCTAGGCTGGACTTCCTACATTGAGAGGCTCATCTCAGACGTCATAAGTATGAAGCCAGTAAGCTTGGCTATTAGGGATAATGGAGCCACTCTCGTATACCTTTAGCTTAAGCCTAAGCTGGAGAATAACAAGTATGTGGAGAATGAGTTCATGCTCCCAGGGCCACCTAAGGGAAAACATACAGTGGAGAATGTGCCAGCTCCAAATCCTGCAACGACTATAGAGGTAGATGAGGAGGAAGAAGAACATGAAGATAGTGGTGGCTTAGATCATAGAGGCTAGAGGTAGCCCACAGATAGAGTGGAGACATAGAGCACGTGGATACTCCACCTCAGGCGCAAGAAGGAGATGAGGACTTGGACATGGAAGCAGTCCATGAAGAGTGTCATTTTAAGAGGGTATTCAGAAGAACAAGGACCCAAGGCACGGGAACTCCACATCCTGTAAGAAGATCACCATGACTCTCCCCTCAGAAAGAGGAAATTGAGAAGAAGAGGAGAAAGCTAAAGCTGAATGAGGAGGTGGAGGAGTCTACAGAGAGCATGCCTGGAACCCCAGTGTAGCCAGAAGATATGGAGGAGCCCAGAGATGAGGACATGAAGGATGAAGAGGAAGGTGCGAAGGAGGTAGAAGAATCAGAGCATGAGCAGCCTCATGCGCATGCCACTACCCAAGACATCAAAGGGCCAACTCCAAACCTTGGCGCTCAGGTTCCTAAGGGACCAAGAACAAGGAGAACAAGTGAAGAATACATGTGCCAAGTATGGGCTATGCTGAGGACACAAGAAAAATCATCTGTGCCCATTTTCAAAGCACAGTGGACCTGAAGGAGTTATATGGGTGGGAGTTGATGGACCCAGACATGGCCACTACATGTGCAAGGAAATAGTTGTCCTGGTCCATGCAGACTCACATGGATGAGCCATATTTTGATGTATGTGAGGAGTCTTGTGTGTCAAGAAGAGTGAAGAAGGCACCTCAGAGTAGGCACATGACTATAAAGCCCACTCTCATGTCTGATGAGTAGGTGAGAAATGCCTTGGTTAAGGTATCTATAGAGGTGGCACAGAGGAATATCGATAAGGCTGCCACTATTAGAGCACTACTTGAAGATAACAAGGAAAAAACTACAGAAATAACGCGTCTAAAAGGAGAGAAGGATCTAGAGAAGAAAAATAATGAGGCCTTCATCAGCATGGTAGAAGAAATTGGTGACTATGTCCTGAAAGCAAGACCGCATCTAGAGTCTAAGGTACCTGAAAAGTTTCCTTCAGCTATGCATTATGTGCACACATTAGTTGATTTGGTGCTTGAGGATGGACCAATTCGAATGCCAGTGCCAAAGGATCCTAAACAAGAAGAAGAGAGAGAAAAGGCCTCCATGGTTAGAAATATTTCATCTTATGAGGCATTACTCCAAACTTTACAAGATGAGCTGAAGAAAGTAGATCAAGCTTTGAACATATGTGCAGCTCCAGAAGCAGTGATCAGGATCAGGACTATAATAGAAGATAATGAAGTTTTGAAGGAAATGAAGGATGAGACTTTAGGGTGTGTAGAGAGATTGGCATTAGTAAAGCAAAAGCGTGAAGCCCTTGCAGCAACACAAAACCCACATAAGGAGAGGCTGGATGAGATTGGGAAGCTCATAGCACAAAAGATGGATCTTCTGGAGGGAAGGATGTCTGTTATGGCCAATGTTGTCCTAGTACTACAGAATGAAAAGGGAGAGATAACCCAGGACAAGTTGGAAGCCATTGCCACAGACGTTCCAGAGAAGACAAGAAACACGCTGGATGACTGGAAAACATTGGAGGCTGAGATTAAAACAGAATATCCAGAGTTGATCCTCCCAGTTGAAGCAGAGGGTGTTGCAGAATAGAATTTCATTCTTTGTACATATAATTCTTTACATTCTTTCCATTCTTATTCTTTATTGTTTGGGAACAATCAGGAGGAAACCCCATTACCAAGGATGAATGTAGTTTAGTGTGGGGTAATGTTGAGCAGACAGAGTATGACACTAAGGAGAGGGCAACATAGAAGATTCACATGGGGAACAAGGCACATTTGAAGGCACAGAAGGATAGGGAAGGAAACACGCACCAGGACAAGCTGATTTGGGACTTAGCCATTTTTCATGGTTACAGGCTATTTTTGGAGATAGCGTGTGGAGCACACAATGGGATGGAGACTTGTGCGACATGAAAATTTTATTTTGGGGATGAGCATCTACTAAGCACCATGCATGAGTTCAAGATAATAATAGGATTACTACTACCAGTTAACTGTAGGAGATCTATTATTAGCACACTTGCATGTGTGCATATTATTGTAAAGGTGCATGGCTATTTTCAGCATGTGACCTATTTTGGGAGGTGCGTAAGTGGTGAAGGGAAAGTCCCCACCCCTATAAGTATGTATTAGTCTATGTAGTTAGAGAGAGACACTGTGTATGAGCTATTGTAGAGTTATGCTGCCAGATCTGATGTGCACATAAACTTATGATAATACTATTTATTGTAAGAAGCTTATGTATTTACTGTGTTTAATATAATGGAGTATATTGGTTGGATAAAGGTGTTAAACATGACTGTAACTAGTTCTTGTATGGTTGATTTCATTATGATTATTGTTTAATTCATGATTCTTTAAGATCTAGATCTGGAATATGCTCTGTGGAATGTTTATGGTTAGTTAGGGTTTTGGATGTATGTTTTATCTTCAACATGTTAACATCCTACACAAGCAACTCTAAAGAGGGGCTTGGTACCTTTGCACACTTTGGGTGAGCACTCAGCTCAGGCTGAGAAATTTAAACAAATCTCTTTATGGTCTAAAGCAAGCCCCTAGAGCTTGGTATGAGAGACTTGATAATTACTTGATTGAAAAAGGTTTCAAGAGAGGAGTAACTAATAGTAAATTGTATGTTAAAAGTGAAGGAGATCATTTATTGATAGTTGTAGTATATGTCGATGATATCATCTTTGGTGGAGCTAGTGATCATATGGCTCACAATTTTGTAGAAGCTATGAAGAAAGAGTTTGAAATTTCCATGTTAGGAGAAATTTCTTTCTTTCTTGGACTCCAAGTAAATCAACATGATAAAAGTATATTCATTTCACAATCCAAATATGTCAAAAAAATGCTTAAGAAGTTTCAAATGGATGAATGTAGGCATGTTGGCACACCTATGGTTACAAGATACAAACTATGCAAGGAAGATGACACTCCTATGGTAAATCAAACTGACTATAGATCCATTATTGGTAGCCTACTATATGCTACAGCCTATAGACCTGATATTGTTCAAGTAGCCAATGTATTTGGAAGGTTTCAAGAGGATCCTAGAAAATCACACCTACAAGTAGTAAAAAGAATCCTTAGATGTCTTAAGGGTACTATTGAGTATGGTTTATTGTATCCTAAAAGTGAAAATTTTAAATTGAAGGCTTATTCTGATGTTGATTGGGAAGGGAGTATGGACGATAGGAAGAGTACCATTGGTGGAGCATACTTTGTTGGAAAATGTGTTGTCTCATGGTCAAGTAAGAAGCAATCTCTTGTAAATCTCTCAACATGTGAAGTTGAATATGTTGTTGTTGCTCACTATTGTTCACAAGTTGTATGGATGAGAAAAACCTTGGAGGATTATAAGATAAACAGTTGTGGACCTACATCCATATTGAATGCGATAGTACTAGTGCAATTAGTGTCTCAAAGAATTCAATTTTACAATCCAGGACAAAACACATTCCAATCAAGTATCATTACTTAAGAGAACTTGTGAGAAAAGGGTGTGTAAAGTTGGATCATGTACGTACTAAGTAATAAGTGGCTACATTCTCACTAAACCACTTCCAAAGCCTACGTTTGAGTATCTAAGGAGCTTGTTAAGAGTAATCTCATCTCCTAATTGACCTTAAATGGTCTGAGGTATGTTCTAGGGAGGAAGAAAAGTTTTATCATATCCTTGAAAGGGAAAAATTGTTTATCATTTGTAATACATTCATGTGTGTGTGGTATATGGTTTTTGAGTCCTTAGTATGCATCCTAATTCATTCATGTAAGCTCTTGTTGGTCAGTTGTGTTGTTCTTTGTGATGATGTTGTAAAGAGTATTAATCTAAGTTCTCTTTGTTTATATGATTTTTTCATGAGTTCTAATGTTGTGTAATTTATATGAGGTGAGCTCTATTTGGTCTAGAGTCATTTTGACATGTCCCTTTAAGAGTCTAAAAGGTGTTATTAGTCTTAAGTTTCATGATTATGTCTTTTGTATCTGCATTTGTTACCTCAATAGGCATATATCACTAGTCTGTGATGTCTTGACTGTCATATATGTGTCAATAAGATGGAATGTTGGAGCTGTCAAGAAGTATAAGTGGCCTTAACATATGTGTCATGGTGTCTTTCACGGATTCATTCGTGGAGTCACAATGTACTATCAGTAGGTATTTGGAGCTGAGATTGGTCACTAGTTCTTGCATTCATATCAATACATGGTGTTCCTGTCAATATTTCAGGTAAAGTTTGTGACATGGATCTAAGTTTGGTATTAGGTCCCTTAAGCTATCATGATGTTGGAAATCCTCTCAGTGCATCTACAACAGGTTGAGTGTGCTCTCAAAATTGGTTGTGAAGTTGATCAAGTGTCAACTTGATCAATGATCTCTGAAAGAATGGTTCACTGGGACTGTGATAGCTACTTAAATATCAGCTCTATTTACAAGCAGATTTTATGATGTGCTACAGGTATGTGGATTTGGTTGTTCATGGTCAATTATTCATTTGAAGAAAGTGTCTTATCAAGATGTGATAGATGTGATCCTTCAAGGTTTAGGTTGACTAGGACTGGGAGGAGATAAGAGTGCAAATCATGACAAAAATGCCCCCATCACTACCTTAGATTGGGTTTACACAATCACTTTTGAGCAGTAGAGAGGGGAAACTCACTGTTTGGAGGTCAAAAATGGAGGAGTTTTAGGACATGAAATTTTGGGGAAAATATCTATGTAAACATATGAGGATATAGAAGGATATGAATGTTTGGAAGCTTCGGGTAATTGCATATTGCTCTAGTTATTCGAATGACAGAGTTGAAGACTTTGCTTGCTAATTGCACAGTGATGAGGGTTTGATGGTCAAAACCCTACTTCTTTGGTCTTCTTCAAGTTTTTGACATGGTATATTTAAGATGTTGTAATGATTTTTTGTGAATTTATCAAAGTGGTAATATGAAGTGTTCCTTCATGGTTAGAAATAGGTGGTAATGAAGACTTGATTAGTTGTGATCTCACCATGATTGCATAGTAAAAATGGTACTATATCTACTGCACACTGGCAAAGTTGTTGCTTCCTTGAGGTAAGGTGAAATGTTGTTCCTATACATTTTTTGAGGTGTTCTTAAGATTTATAGATGCCCTTTGAAGTGATCTCAAGACAGGTTGGGAGTGCACATTTTATTGGTGGTCTTATCTAAATTTATATGATGCTTATAAGGGCTAAAATGTTGCTCACTTCAGTAAGAATAATGGTCACCTATATGTATAGAAGGTAGAGCTATATGGTTGCAGAGGTATGATATGTTTCTTCAAAACTTAATCTCATCATAAAATGGTTTGTTCATTCATATTTTAGAGTTTTATAATGTAATGGTGCATGGATTAGGTCTTAGGTGTCTAGAGGGCATGAAAAACTAAGTTTTTCTCCAAAATAGCTCTTATAGACCTATAGAAGCAAGTTTATGTATGGTAATAGTGGTGTTCAAGGTTAATTGATGGTACTCAATACTTGGTAAGAATTTTTTTCATTAAAATCATATATGTGAAGTGATAATATGAGTTGAAATGATCTAGTTCAAGGCTATTAGTTGAATCTTAGTGACAATGAGTCATCATAAGACAATGATACAATGTTTTTTTTATTAAGGGCAAATAGTTTTGAAGGGACTATACCCTATAAACAAAAGGGCTCAAAAGCCAGATAGAAAAAAAGAGAGAAGCAGCCCAGAGAGGGGCAAAACAGTCAACCAAGAAGGCTCAACAGACAAATATTACAATATAGGTGAAAAGTGGATCAAAACGTATAGAGATCCAGATATGCAATAGATGTATGACTTTAAGGAGCTGTATTTTTTCCTTTAATATCAGGGGAGCATGTTTTTCTCCTATAAGATTCATGGTGTAAGTGTTTAGAAGCTTCAAGTCACTTTATTGCTCTCCAAATGAATTTTTTGGTACTGATATGATGTATAATGTTCTCAAGCAATGGTGAAATGTTGTGTTTACAAGAAAGTTATTGCTCAAGATATATGAAGGCTCTCCAATGTCAAGGGAGCATCTTGGTTATTTATTCTTGGGAGTTGAAATGAGTGTTCCCTAGAGGCCATTCAAGGTGAGTAAAATGGTGACTTTTTTCCTTGTCCATGCTTATAAAGTTGCTATGAAATTGACCTATATCTTAGCTGGATATATGACTATAGAATGACTTTACAATGATGCTTAATGACAACTAGATAAAGTTGTAATGATGATTTCAAGGCATTGATAGCAGGGATGGTTGATGAATTTTGTACTCTATGAAGCTAGAAATAGAGGTACTTTAAGCCCAAGGGGAGTGGTGTTTGGTGAATTCTAAGCATTTTGGTCATGTAGAAGAATGTCTGAAGTTGGCCTAAATTTGTACTAAGAGGGTCTGTTTTGGTCTCACTCCATTGGCATGGTATGTAGAAGTGGATGAATATGCTTTGTGATTTGACATGTTTAGGCCTAGTAAATGATGCATTTCTTGTCAAGAATAAATATATGAAGCATAATCATGATAATTCCAACATTGTTGGCATGGATCAAATTGTGTTGGTATCTACGTTCCAAGATTTGCTGCTATAGTACCCTGTCAAGTAGGCTCAAAATAGGGTTGAAGGATGAAAAGTTGCTAGTTTTGCATGCCTAGGAGGTTGGAAAATGATGGTTTTTGCCCCTTGTACAAGATGAATTTTTTGCTTTATTTCATGGTTGTACTGATGTTTTTTCCAAATGTTGGAAGTGTCTCTTTCCACGGGGAGCATGTTGCTTGCATGCTTGAAATGTGGCCAAAAATTCAGTTTTTTGAGAAGAAGCAAGAAAAAGGAGTATCTTTGAGACCTTTGGTTGATGTTTCTAACCAAAGCATAGAGGTATGAAGCTGATGAAGGTGAAGAAGGTAAGCTGCAGGTATGCCTTTGTCATTAATGTAAAAAGGGGGAGAAGTTCAGGGTGTTTTCCATCAATGACAAAGGGGGAGATTGTTGGCATGGTGTCCTAATAAGTGTTGTCATTGATGCAAAACCAAATTAATGACAAAGTGAATGTTATATGGATTATTTCATGATGATGTTTTGATGGTGCTAACATGACTGGTTCATATGTTTATCAGCTTGCTACAGTGGGATGTAGTGATGTGTGCTTGCTCTAGCAAGCCTATATAGGTGCTATAGAAGGTGTTGCTTGACAGTGTGAGATTTTTGAATGCTTGGGAATCATGTTGACATGATTTATAGAACATCATTTGAGTGTGTACTTAAGCAATCATAACAGTGGAATAGTGATAGGTACATGTGGTTCTTCATGTTACAGGTGCTCATTGGAGATTAGGTATGCTAGCTTGGAGGTATGAAAGATGTGTATTGGAGCCATTTGAGTTCATGGATGTATGAAATTAGGTATATCATTGTGAATATGAGGTATTTTTGGGTCATTTTCAGAGGTTATATGTTCATTTCTTGCATTATTTTAGTTGTTACTAGTTGCCACTATGAGGATCTAGCATGCAAGCATAGGTAAGTCTTAGTGACTGGAGATATTGAGCCATGTAATTGATATTATGATGATTTTAGATGTTATAGGGATGAGTAATTATTCTCTCAGAAAATCTTCATATGCCCATGTTGTGTATTTTTCCAGATATGACTGATTTTGTAAGACAGGGTCAAGAATCAGAGGTGAAAATCAAGCTCGAATTTAAATTTTTGATGCTCGTTGTGAATAGTGTGATTTGCATGGGACCTTGTGGATTTTAGGGATGATTATAAGGTGATTTTATAAGGTTTAAAAAAATAATTATGTCAGATTTGATCATCATGTTTTTATGAACAAATGTTAAGAAGGTAAAGAGGTCTAAAACCCTAGTTAAACCCTAACTAGGAGCAGTTTGCAAAAGGTGAAGTATACATGACCTAGTTTTTATTGAAAGTGAAAATGTGATGATTGTATGTTGTAGAGGAATCCTTGGGTTTTCCATAAATAAATGGTTGAGGTTGTGGTGATGAGTGAGCCCCTCCTAAAATAGTAATTTTTGGGGAAAAAGGTTATAGGGCAAGATGGTCCAAAGTAGTAACATGAAAAATTCATGTTGCATGATGAATGGAAGGTGTTATTAATTTAAATGAAATTTAAGTACATGATTATGTAGGTTCATGGTGTTTTGAGATCCAAATAGATTGACTGGTCAAAGGTCAATTTTGGGGTCTCAAATAGTAGGGTCTAGTAAAATGGTCATAACTTGAGTTACATGTGGAATTTTGAGGTGATGAAACTTGTGTTGTAAATTAAATTTAGAGATATTTATATTTATATTTTTTTTCCCTCGTGATTAGGATATTTGAGATGGTTTCCAAGTCATTATTTGAGCAAGAAGGTTTTTGGCAGTTTAAGACCGGATTTGTTTTGGTGCCAATTTGATGTTTTTTAAAGCATGAGATGGATTGGGTGATGATTCCTATCACCTAGAAAGTGAATAGGAATAAATTTGGCATCCAATGAATCCATTGTGAGGTATTTAATGCATGTAGAAATTTTTTTACGAGATAACCTTTGGAAACATATTTTTTAGTAGCTTGAATTGGCGAAGACAAATGTTGTTGTGGATTGAAGTGATTAATGTTTAAAGGATTATAAAGTGCTTATAAGTGTTATATAGGTTATTTAATTTTTTTTGAGTGGTTACATGACATTATTTTATTCATGTTTAAGTTTATTTTTTGATCATTATGAAGTTTCCAGGGTGCTCAAGGGTGAAGGAAACAACTACTTTGGAGATTTGTAAAGGGAACTGGGCCCAGTAAATGAAATAATTTGATTTGTTTATTAAATTTGAAACCATGTATGAATTTTTTATGATGTATTAATCATATGTAAAGGTTTTGGGTCATGAAAAAGTATGGTAAATTTTTATGTAAGGCAATTTTTTAAGAATGTGCCCATCTGGGTTTTGAGCCATTTTTTGGCACTATGTAATGGGGTTTTTATCTAGGCCGACATATATTGGGTCAAATGTAACTATTTTAATTAAAATTTATGAATGTTATGGAGGTGTATTTGGTCTGAATTCATAAAGGGGGACCGACCTCTTGATAAGTTAGAAAGGTGGAGAAGCATACAAAAAGCATTTTTTTGGTGCTTTTGTGAACTAGTTGAAGTGTGTGCAAGTGGAGCGACCTAGGTGAAGTGTAATTTGTAGGTGTTTGAGAATGATTTGAGGCTGATTCAATTGTGTTTCAGGTTGAGAAAAATTAGAAGGACATGAAAGAAAGAGTTTGATGATTTTTTGGAGGGTTTGATGAGATTGTTTTTGTGAAGATTGATCACCTAGGGTTTGAGTGAAGAAGTGTGAGCTGAATATTGGATATCCATCAGTTGTGGCAGAAAAAAATCAGATATCTACATATCATAAGGTGGTTGAGTGGGTGCTTGATCATCTTGGGGGGTTTTATCCTCCTTGTGGAGTTGGTGCTTCACAAAATTAGGGGTTGGTGCTCCTTATAGTGTTGGTGCTCTACTAAACTAGGGGTTGGTGCCTCACTAAATTTCAGAAACATATCAATATAATATAGTGTTTCAATGGGTTTTATTCCCCTTGAGTGTTTCCCACTTATATCTTTTGTTCTCATGATGTTTCTTTGCTTTCATGGTTACATGCTTTGTTGATGGTTTATGGTGTGCACACATTAAAAGTTGAATAAGTGGTTATTGTGGTTGTATGCATATGGTATTTTGAGTTTCAGATCTGAATTTTGTTTGAAATTTTTATAAGGACTGATTCACCCTCCCCCTCAGTCCATTGTGCTTCTAACATATGATAAAGTGTCCTATACTTAGATAACGAAAATATGAAAAAGTTCCAATGAGCCAATTAATGACTATGTCTTACGATATAAGAATACACTCTCTAAGATGAATAATATTTTAGCTAATACTGAATTACAAGATATTTTTACTCAAAGTCTCCTAGTTCCTTTACAAGAATTGGTGATGTTGGAAATTTTCCATTCATTTGATGATCTTTATTATAATTTGAAAAAATGTGAGGCTAAGCTCATCATCATAAACATGATAAAATATGTTTCTAATCCTCTTAACACCTCTACTCAAAAGTTTCAATCTAAGACTACTTTTAAGAACAAATCTACTGTGATAGAATTGAAATTAAAGCCAAGTCAATGCCATGTCATAACCTATAAATCTACAATTACGGGTTGTAGAAACTAAAATCTGGTAACCTGTCCTTGTGCAATGCTAAGAACTACCTTTTATCCTTGCTAATAAAAATGCTCACTTTTGGAATCGAGTATCATCATCTCTCTAGAGTCATTCTATAATTTTTTCATCTTTACATCATCCTCTATCAACAATTCTAGAATATTATTCAATCAAAAAGGAATAAAAGATATGATTTTTATTTCACAACTTTCAATTTAGAATTTTCTCCCTCTTATCCCAAATTGTATATAGAAGGGCTAGGATGTGGGGTCTGTACTTATAAGGGTCAGGATTTGGGGTCCATTAATTGTTGACATGTATGGTATTTATGCTTCTTAATCATTGACTCTACATTTGATAATAAATAATTATTTGGGTCATTTCATCTTCCAAGGGTCAACCTTATCATAATATCTTGTCTACATGAGATTACATAATAAATTCATTATAACTCAACTTGTAGTCTTACAAGCTCATTGATGATTAGAGAATACTTGTTAGAGATCACACAAGAAGTCCTTACAGGAGAGAAGGCCAAGATCAAGGGTGTGGAGGGACAAGAAGAACCCGCACATGCAAGGCAAAGTTTAGACATTCACGACTTAGCTGATTTTGAGCATGACAGACCTATTTTTAGAAGATGGCGTGCAGAACACACCAACAATGCATGTAGATACGTGTGTACCACACATTGTCTATATTTATAGAATTGGATCAAAGCATTTTGCATGGAGACGAGATAAGAATAGGATTTTTACTTCATTTAACTATAAGAGGTCTAGAGATAACACACTTGTATGTGTGGATATGCACTATAAATGGCGTGTGGCTATTAATAACATGCGACCTATTTTTGGAATAGATAAGCAGTGAAGGGGAAAGTCCCCACCCTATATATATGATATGAAGTACATAGTAAAATGTGTATGTCATAGAGAGGGATGGATGTATGAAGGTACAGAGGTATGCGCACATGATTGAATTACTGTTTTAGATCCATGCGCGCATTGTGTATAGATTTACATTATTGTAAGGAGCTTCTGTTTTTATTAATAAATGGGAAGATATTGGCTGAATTTAAGTGTCATTCCTATGTATGTAATTGAGTAGTGCATGTTATTGATTCAAACGTGATTACTGTTTAAAGATTGTTATTTCATAGATCTGAATGTAGCATGCATTGTAGAATGGTGGACTAGTTATTGGATATATATGTCTCTTCCTTCATCACGCTAAAATCCTACTACAGAAACCTTAAAGAGGGACATGGGTACCTTTGCATGCTTTAAGCGAGTGCTTAGTGTATGTTGAGTGATGTGACAACGTGCATCTAGCGTGTTATCTAATAAATTCTAGGTTGCATCATTAGTTCCGTTGCTGGGACCTCTTTTTTTAGTTATGTTCAATATGGTTCGCGATGAAGATGTACTAGTTAACTCTAGAAAGTATTGAAGAATGGATGCACATGATATGGAGGAAGGAATATGTATGGACGGTTTAACAGTGGCTCTAATTTTAATGCACACACTTGGGTTAGAACAGAATCTATATGATAGCCTATACGAGAGATATTTTTCGCTATCTTTCCAGTAGAACTACACGAGTGGCTTACTACTTATGTATCTCAGCAGAATTGAAGGTATCACACACTTATCTAGACACAAGAATAATTTCAAGCCATTTATGATACTGATATTATCTAGACTCACACTGTAGATACATGGTGTTGTGGTGTTCTAAATAGTTACATTCTAGATTATTTAATTTTGATGTACTCTTTCTCAAAGGTAGCTAAAATCCATTTTTTATGATATCTAAGAGGAGTCATATTTGAAAGGTAATCCATTTTTTATGCGTATCCAAGAGGATCATAGTACTACTGTCAGAGCATAGTGAGAGTAAACCAATGTATAGGTCAACTATCACCACGCTACTGAGGTGGAGGATTAGGTTTGGTGATAGGATGGTTCTAGTTCCTAGTGGATCTGGTGGTTTTTGAGGTAGAGGAAACACAGGAGGTTCTGAATCAGGCGCATCAGAGGCCCACAGACAACCTGCAAAATTTTTATATGGAAATATCTCTTCATGGCTTTCAGGAGTATAGATGGCATGTGAGGGATGTGACTAGCTCACGTAGCATATGTGTGAAATATTTTGAGCATCACTAAAGGGATCCATGGTTGCTGAGTGTAAGGATAAGTAGATCCCTGCGACTCAGCATTACAGGAATATGTATGCATCTGGTACATGAAGTTTTACCTTGATCAAACTTGGGCATGCGCATCTTAATGCAGCATTGAAGTGACCTAGCCCTTGCACTTGAAAGAGTTCCAGTATCCCTGAGTTTGAAAAGTAACTAGCAAGAGTAACTTAGTGCACTCAAGGATATCAAGAGTAAGTCAGGGAGCTAAAGTGTACCAATGAGTATGACAGCCGGATTTTAATGACACTTCTGGATCTAAGCTATCTTAGGTGCATCATTCACACAGAATGTGAGTGCAACATGCATAATAGGTTTCACCTCTGGTAGATTGAACTACACTCATTCAGACTGTAGGGGTTAAAAATGTCATCATAATGACATAACTACTGGGAGATAGTGCACAAAGCACTGTAAGTAGAATTGCATGTTAGGAACTAGTTGGTGAGACATTAACACCGGAGTTAGTCCATTTTGAAAAGGAAGAAGAAATGGACTCCATATTACTTGAATGCGCTTCAACTTGCCCATGAAAGGTGAAGGGAAAGATTGGTTTACATCATGGATGATCACAGGAAGTTGAGAGACCCAGATATTGAACATTCACAAGGGGTGTGCAAGGTCTTTGACAGTGCATGATGCAAGGATATGTGTACCTATCACGAACCCATGAAGACAAAGAAGGTAAATATAGGTTCAGAGGCTTCCACTCCTAACCCAGGCCATCATTGTCAGACTACTGGTCAGACTTGGAGGTAGCAATAGATCATTGAGTTACTCAGAGATTATCAACAGACTTATTCCCTCAAGGGTATCATGAACGAGCACTAAAGGCATACATAAATCATGTGGGGGAAAAGAAGATATAACTTAAGGATGTCATGGAAGGGGACTAGTTAGGAAGTGACCTTATAAGATGAATCCTAATTTGGTATGAAAGAGGTAAAAGAAGAAATTGATAAAATGTTGAAATATTGGAATTATCAAGCCCCTTGATGAGTCATAATGGGTTATTCCAATGGTAATCAGTATTAAGAAGGATGGATGAATTAGAATATGTGTGGAAAGACTATAGGGATTTGAATGTTGCATGCATCACTTATATCCATTCCCTATGTCATTCAGCAAGGAAATACTGGAAGGTTGCTGGGATGGTTAAATCTATTCCTTCAGTAGATGGGTTTTCTCGAAGTATCATCAGGTTAGGATTGCATTAGGAGGATCAAGAAAAGACAACATTTACTACTAAATGGGGTAGTTTTTCCTATACTGTGATGCCTTTTGGATTGAAAAATGCACCTGTTGTATTCTCGCATGCATAGTTGTTCAGGCATTCAAATATTTTATTCACAACTTCTTATATGTCTACCTAGATGATTGGATAGTATATGGGCTTGTGAAAGATCATTGTGACAATCCGCGCTTAATGTTTGAATGGTAGCAGACAATTGAGTATCTCTTTGAACATCAAGAAGTGCATATTTGCTACACCATTTGGAATACTGTTAGGACATATAATCTGCAAGGAAGGTTTTTTGGTTGATCCAACAAGGGTTGTAGTCATTCTAGGCTTGGAAACGCCTACCAGCCAAAGTGAGGTGTGCGTATTTTTAGGTCATACATGATATTATAGAAAATTCATCAAAGGGTATGCCAAAGTTGTTGCACCCTTGGAATAATTACTCAAGGGGAAAGGTACATTTTATTAGGGAGAACCGCAACAGTGTGCGTTTGAGATATTAAAGGAGAAAATTACTATTGCACCCATTCTGCACTTTCCCTCATGGTATAAACCATTTCATGTGCATGTGGATGCCTCTAGGGTGGCCCTTGGTGCTGTGTTAGCTCAACCTGGCAAAGGTATTATCGATCATCCAATTTGTTTTGCTAGTAGGAATCTGACTCCTATTGAATGGAATTATACAACTACATAATGCGAAGCTTTGTCCATGATCTATGCATTTCACAAGTTTCGACAGTACTTGTTAGCAACACCATTTGTGTTTTATACAGATCACATGGCATTGAAGTACTTGGTAAACAAGCCCATCTTACAGGGGCACGTATGCAAATGAGTACTCCTATTTCAAGAGTTTGATTTCATGGTTGTTGTGAAGCCAGGGAAAAGCAATTATGGACCAGACCATTTATCTAGATTCAACTCGAGAGAGGAAGCATAGACAATTGAAGAAACCATGGCAGATGCACAGTTATATAGGTTACAATGCGGACCCATGGAATTAGAATAAATTGTTTTTTTTCTATGAACAGGTGTGGCACCAGAAGGAATGAAGGCATTAGAAAAGAAACAACTTGATATATGTGTGGCACCATTTATGTTAATCAGTGGTGACCTCTACAAGTTAGGTAGAGATGAAGTATTATGCCATTTTGTATTAGAGCATGAGCGTAAGGATATTATGGAAGAAGTTTCCATGGTGGTATTGTAGGAGGCCATTATGCAAGTGATGCGACTACCCGGAAGATCCTACTTGCTGGATTATGGTGGGAGACATTGTATAAAGACTGTAAATAATATTGTAAGGCGTGTGATCATTGTTCAGTGCCTAGGAAAACTAGAGCAAAGAGATGAGATGCCTCTAAGACCAATTATTAGTGCCGAATCATTTGAGAAATGGGCCATTGGCTTTGTAGGACCTATTTCGCCAACCGTGCATTTGATTGGATCACGCTTTATCATTACTTGCACAGATTATCTCACCTGGTGGGCAGAAGCAACACCTATGAAGGATTGTACAACAACTAGGTTTTATGGGAGAATGTTCTTACAAGATATGGATGTCCTTTAAGCTTGACAAGTGATAGGGGTACACACTTTTTGAATGAGACAATCAGGATCCTATTAGATGAGTTTATGGTTGCACACCATAAAACTACACCCTATCATCCTCAGGAAAATGGAACTGCTAAGGATTTCAACAAGATTTTGAGCCAAACTTTGAAAAAAAAATGTGATGTTGGAAGAAAGGATTGGGATGAAAAAGTGTCAGCTATTCTTTGGGCATATAGAACAACTTACAAGAGATTGAACAAAGCCACATTGTTTCAGCTGGTGTTTGGCACGGAATCCATTCTCCATATAGAATTTATGTTACATTCTTTATGCATTGCACATGTTGGGGGTATAGCTGATGAACAAGATTTAGAAGAGTGTATCGAGAAGATGATTCACTTGGATGAGTGACGAGCCATAGCACGATGGATTCAGAAGCAGGAAAAGGCTAGGCAGAAAGCATGACATGATAGAAACATAAGGGATAAGAAGTTTGATATTGGACAAATGGTACTTCTTTATGACTCTAAGTTCTTGTGCCACCCAGGATAGCTCAAAGTACATTGGTTGGGACCGTATGTCATCACTTACATACTTGAATAAGGTGTTTTCTAGTTAGAAGCACTTGATGGAACATGGCTACCTGGTTACTTTAATGGGAGTAGGCTGAAGCCCTACTATAAATAAGTCTTCTTGGTGTTTGTAATAAGGCAGTATTGCCATTTAGATTAGGTTTTCAATTTTGTATTTCCTTAATGTATTTCCTTCATTGTTGTTATGCTTTGTCAATTTAGTTTCATGTTTTTTTTTGTAATAAATGTGCTTGCGTGCATGAAGCTAATTACTATATGAAGAATGCTTATGCACAGAGGACTGCACATACTTTTAGTGTGGGGTGATGGTTGTATTTATCCAAGTAAAAGACTGTGGGAATTGAAAGGTGAAAGGAATAAGCTGTTACGGGTGTGCTTTAAGTCAAAAGAAGATTTATTCTCAAAAGTGACCAAGGATGGAGATGAATGAAAGGACATTATAATGCGAGGTAAGCGGAGGCCATGATAACTACTAGGAGAAGGTACAGTGATGAGGTACTCAGGTGCAAGGGCATGTGCTGAAGAGAAGTCTGTGACCAGAGGGTAGGAAGGCACACTAGAAGGTTATAGCTGGGGCACAAAGATGTGCCGCGTGGAATGAATGAATTTGATCAATGAATGAGAGGATATTTTAAATGCATCAAAATTTGAAAAATCTATATAAGGATGGGATGTGGATTCATTTTTACCATTGCGACTAAGATAATTTGAGAAAAGAGCTAAGTGCAAAGAGCCGAGTGATCAAGTTAAGGTGTGAAGGGTGTGAAACCAAGCGTGACAAATAGATTTGTGTGAAAAGAAGCTTGCTTCCCCGGTGGTGAAGGGTTTGAGCAAAGCAGGGAGATAGAGAGGAGTTAGGGAATGAATTTTCCACCTAGGGCATGATTGAATCAAGCTAGGGTTTGCTTCGTACATTGAAAAATTTGAATGGCAAGGATTTACAAAGGATTGCAAGGTAAAAATGGCACCTAAGAAGGCATCTACAGTAGGAGTAAAAGAAAAGAATAAAGTGGTCAAACTTCAATTTTACTTCAATTTTTGGTGATACCCATTGTCGGGATGACAATGAGATTAGTGTGGAGTAATGATGATAATAGAATACTTGTTAGAGATCACACAAGAATTCCACATGGGAGAGAAGGCCATGATCAAGGGCGCGGAGGGACAAGAAGAACCCGCACGCGGAGGGCAAGTTCAGCATTTAGAACTTAGCCAATTTTGAGCATGACGACCTATTTTTAGAAGATGGCATTTGAAACACACCAACGCTGTAGAGATGTGTGTGCCACGCATTATTTATTTTTGAGAATCAAATCAAAGCATTTTGCATGGAGATGAGCTAAGAATAGGATTTACACTTCAG
Organism: Taxus chinensis; assembly: GCA_019776745.2. NCBI lineage: Eukaryota > Viridiplantae > Streptophyta > Pinopsida > Cupressales > Taxaceae > Taxus > Taxus chinensis. Next base: position 66,043,632 of record CM034156.1, on the reverse strand, counting down.
TTAACTATAAGAGGTCTATAGATAGCACACTTGCATGTGTGGATATGCCTGTAAACGACACGTGGATATTAATAACATGCGGCCTATTTTTGGAATAGATAAGAGGTAAAGGGCAAGTCCCCACCCTATATATATGATGTGAAGTACATCATAATATGTGTGTGTCAGAGAGAGATAGATGTATGAAGGTATAGATATATATGCATATGACTAAATTACTGTATCAGATCCATGTGTGCATTGGTATAGATTGAGATTACTGTAAGAATATTCTGTTTTTATTAATAGATGAAATATATTTGCTAAATCTAAGTGTCATTCCTGTGTATAATTGAGTAGCGCATATTATTGATTCAATCATGATTATTGTTTAAAGCTTGTTCTTTCATAGATCTGAATGTAGCATGCATTGTAGAATGATGTATTAGTTATGGGTATATATGTTTCTTCCTTCATCACACTAACATCCTACTATAGTAACCCTAAAGAGGGACCTTGTACCTTTGTGCGCTTCAGGTGAGCACTCAGTCTAGGATGAGTGATGTGTCAGCACGACTAGGGTGTTATCTGGTAAATTCTAGGCTGCATCACTCATATTGCAAATATCATTCCAAAATTACTCAAAGATTTCATACTCAAATCAATTACACATCATCTAGGGAAATCCTTAATACAAGTTTGAAATTCCTTAACCATGTCAAATAGTTTAGTTTCATTCATCTACAAGTATGCAAATATCATATAACCATGCCCTAAGTAAGAAAAATGTCATTAAAAGTGTTACACAAGGGTTTCAATAATTAAAATGGTTAGGTCACATAGTTGAGTTACACCACATCTCATTACAACAATGTTGGGCACATTCTATATTAAACAATTATCCTTATATCTTGGTGTCAAGAGATATATGGGCACCCCTTGGTGGCTAGTTATCTTTACACACTTGCATGAGCACTTAGGAGAATTGTACGAGGCTTGATTATTTATCAAGATATGTAGTGTTACACCAATATTATTTTTTTTGGAGAGGTCCTTGGATTATAACATCAAGACTCGTAACTTGTTGTAGTCTAGTTGTAAATTCATGTTCTTCCAATGAAATTGTGAACAAAGGGATAACAAGATTTAATCCACAATTTCACAATAACTAATTAATGGACATAATTGAAGGAAGAAATAGATAGTGATTAGGAATATATATATATATATATATATATATATATAATACGTAAATGAATGTTTATTACAAAATAAGAATATATATACTTCATAATGGAACATAAAAGAATGAAGATGAGTTTAAATTAGGATCAAAGATCAACCTTATGTGTAGTGTACTTGTTGGCTCCCGAATCTATACCCTGGGGGGAAGGGGAAAATTAGGATGTGCGACAGAGGCTAGGCGATGGACAGGGGCCCTCATGATGTGTCATCTCGTAGTCAGGAGAAGTCTTCCTCTAGACGCCTATCCACCCTTCCTAAGGGGTGATGGGGAGGTACCCGGACAAAGGGTGTGGTTGTGATCCCTGCTACTTTTGACTATGCCTAAGTCAGGGTGAGAGCACCCGAGAGTGTGTCCAGGGGAATACAGAGGTTGGGGCATGGATTTGGGCTTATAGTATGGGAACTCTGAAAAGGGATAGAATGGGACTAGGTGTAGCCACTAAATATAATGCTCTCTTGAAAGAGTGGTCACTAAACACTGCAGACACCAGAGGACCCAATGCAGATCGTGAGGGGAAACTGTTGGTCTGACTTGATACTTTGTCTTAAAGTTTAACGCATTAATTTTATGTGAGCTAGTAATGAAGGACTTCGGATCAGAAGTGAAAAAAATAATAATATATTGAGTCAATAATATGTTCTCTCAGGTGGGTTAGTTGAATATGAACAAGGTGATCATGGACCCACGATATAAGTAAGGTTTTATTGAAAAGTTATTTGAGATTTTTAGTAAGGATGAAGGGATTCTTTACATAAAGGTGGGAGAAAAAGGGAAAGAGCTATGAAGGGAAATGGGGGAAATTGAGAGAACAAAATCCAAACCATCACTTTTTCTTATCACTACTTGAATGATAATGAGGGAAATAAATGCGCCCCTTGTATGGAAATTTGTCTGCAAGGAAAGCTCTGGGCAAATAAATATTCAAATTCCTGACCATCCAACTCATTACACCCAAGGAAATAGTATCTCATCTGAGATCATGATAGATAGTTTGGATCAAGGGACCCCTAATAAATTACAAGTCATACCTCCAAACCCTACTTAGTCCGCAGGGAAATTTTTACAGGTTTAAAAAATAAGGCTTTCAGGTACCCCTAGAAAACATCAAATACTCACACCCTTCCTGGAAAAGATCCAAACAAGTGCAAGGCATGTTTCAAATTGAATTACATCCATGATTGACAAATAATTATAATAGAGGACACTTATCAATCCCACCTAACATCATTTTATGACAAAACATAGGAATATCATGAATCCAGATGAATTCATCAAGGAAAACCCCATTAAACTTAGGAAAAGACAAGGGAAATATATATTAATGTTCTCAAAGCCTGTTAATGATTGTACATATACAATCATCTTAACAAAATAACTGGGTCATACAGAGAAAAAACCTTCATCATAACAAAATCCTTTCCTATTGTTTGTAATTCCTTTGAGAATTCCCACCGAAGTTTCCTCCCCCCAAGGATCTTCCTACCAAAATTTTGCCCTTTTTTAGAAAAACCCTCCTCCTTTTTAATATCCTTCCTACTTCTTATATATCACTTTATCTTCTTAGGGTTTTAGATCATATTCCTCAAATATCCCAACAAACTGTCACTACCTTCAACTGCTCTGGGCCGCCATGAAACTATAAACGATTATTCACAAATGGATGCCAATTTTTCCAACTGCCATTGTGTCTTGCGTACGTCATTAATGACACCAAAAAATATTTTCGAATTCATATCACATTTAAAATTTAAAATTTTCCACGTGTACAATCATGATGTGGCCAGAAAATTTAATGTGACAAGACATTCTTGAATAGTGCGGGAAATTAATCCTTTTCCAGTGACACATTCCCCATAAACAATTTATATTTATTTAAGCTCAAAACGTACCTGAAAATTGAAATTTGATAAGGCATTAATAATGAAATTATTTTCCTTGCCATGTCAGTGTCATCGTCATGCCTATTTAAGCGAGATACCAAATCTTTCCTTTCTGTCACCTATCCTTTCAAATTTCTTTTTAGAATCTTCATAACCATTTCCTTTCCTGTCATCCCCTTTTACTTAAAAATTTATAGCAGTGGCTTCATCTTTCCCAAGTACAAATCTGTTAGGGGATAAATTGGTCCATATGGACCAATTATTTTAACTTTCAGGGCCAAATGAGGCTCTTATTCACCAAATTTTTAGTGTTCCAAATGATAGAGCCAATCCCTAGGATTATCTCCTTCAACCTAACCTAGTACTATCTTTCATGAATCTCCTGGCCAAAATGTGTCCCTGTTTCCTTGTTTTCCAAACTCTATATTTTCACCTAGTCTGCCTAGAGTTCCAACTAGATCCTGAGGCCTTGAGGAATCGCTGGTCTCATCATTGCCCGCATTTTCATGATGACCATGGGAACGTGATGAATTCCTACTATGCCCCCTCTCTTTTGGAAATAGAACTCCACTTCTCCTTCCAACATAATGAATTAAACAATGAGGTTCCATCCTCATATGGTCATGTGAGTAGAATGGAGGAGTGGATTGCTACTTTAGAATTTTCCATGGAAGATATTCAAGCTATGGACAGATTACATGTATTACAATCAAATAAAAGGAAAGCCCTCCCTGAAAATCAAACTTGTAATTTTACACCAGTTCTAGAGGCTCCTCCTACCATAGGCCGATGCACCAAAGCATACGACATGGGAGGGCTTAGTCTGCGTGAATGGGTGAAATTGCATGCGTGGAGGAGATATCTGGTCAACATCCTAAACGGGCCAAGGATGAGTATACCTGAATTAAATGAAAAAATGATGTCAAGGGGTCTGGCGAGGGACATAAATTTTTTCTTCCCATGAGGACTTCATCCGGCGTCGTGACTAATTTCTGAGAGGTTCCCCTAATGTTACTATATCCATGAAAGCATAATATATGTACCACCACATTTTATGCATCATAATGTATCTCATTTTTTTTGCTCTTATTTTTTCGTATTGTTATACAGTGGAGGGTTGGGGCCTTGTAAATAGAACCCCCATTTTGCAATCATAAATGTTTCCTTGAATTGTTCTTCTATATATATGCAAGTGTTATTAATTTTAATTATATCCTCACATTTTCTTATTTTTATAATTTGGAAATAAGAACGCCCTCTAAATAAACATTCCATTTGGCCCTCGTGCCTTAGTGCATCACACTTAACTACATTGAACATTGGAGAGAGAAATAGGACTTTTTCATTTTGCTCATCCTTATAGACTGGGTGAAACTATATTTTCATTCTTATCCTTTATCAACTTTAAATCAGTTGGTTGGGTTTGGAATAACACTTGTGAATTATATTGAAACCAAAAAAAAGTAAATTGGGCCTCGGATCCCGAAATGTAACTTACTTCGAGAAATCAAACAAGGGCCTCTTCTCAGATGTCGGGGAGGAATTGTCCTTGGATCACTCTCGGGTGGGACCTGGAAGTAGATAACACCTACCCTCTTTTAAGATGGGGGACATAAACCAACTCATAGTTCTGGGGGAACTTTTCAAGTTACTTAGTATTTTAGGCCACATAGTTCTAGGAATATCTAGCCTCCGGGCTTCGGGGATAAATTTCACTCATCACATTTGCACTTTAGCCAGGCACACCCGAAATACCGGTTTTTCATCAACCCTCAAATCTATAATATACCTTAAGTATGTGGGACCTTCAAGAACATTCCATGGCGTAAGCAAAACCAATTTCTCAATCATCTATCCAGCCATAACACTCATGATAAGAAAAATAAATAATCCTCAGAATTGAGCACCATATTGATCCATCTCCTCTAAGCAATAATTTTTCAAAGGGCAAAAAGGGCTGAAATCGAGACAAATATATTTGGGTATCAACGGTATTTACATAGCTTCATAAAAATGAGGCGACTCTTGAGTTACCAATCCCTTCCTATTCCTTTCTCATATAAAATAAGATTTTCACATTCTATATCTATCCTAGGAGAGCACTATATACTATATACTTTTTATTATCTATGTTATGTATTAGCATTACACAATTATATAATATAATCATGTTAACTTGTAAATCCCCAGCATACTCCCAACACTTTGACATATTTTGATATTTGTCTTATCCCTGTAGTCACTAAAATATGTACTTGTTATTATTATATTATGCCTCTAGTATGTTGTTATATACATGATTTCTAAGTATGGAAATTAACCACTAGTGACACCTCTTTGGTCCTTTTCTTACTTTTGATTGACTTTTCTTGCATCTTTGGTTAGGTTTTTACATATTTATGGTCATGTCATAGGGATCTCTATTCCTATCTTTGGTCTTGTTTCTTTTTTCTTTCTTTAAGATAGTACCTTCCAGACGGGATAGTAGTGCCTAGGCGCCAATGTTTTTACAGGCATTTCTTTCATTTTTTCTCTGATTTCTACTTTTTTGGTTTGTTTAGGCTTTGGGTATTTTCTTGTTTCTTTTTCATGTCTTAGGTCAGATTTTGGTGTCACTATATGCCGAAATTCAAACTAAGAATTGATATATAGACACAACCTACTAACTATTCTAAGAGGGCAACGAGGGATATCATTTTTATATCTACCTCGTATAAAAGAACAACACAAGGGACTGTATTTTTTACTGCATTACTCACTGTATAGCTGGAGGATATTTTGAATTCCATATCACACATTCTCATATTGGGACAAAGTAGTTGTATCATACAATTCTTTGTGTGAATGACACTATGGCATCCTATCTCAAGGGACACAATTTCAATCACACACCATAAGCACTACGTGGAGTCTGAAATATAATGCAAGGCTGAACAACAAGATCACATTGGGGTAACCACCAAGGTCACCCTGACTCTCTCATATGCATTTTTTATTCAATCTAATGTGTATTTGATTCTTGTGTAGGTAGAAAGGTTATGTTTTACAAATACAAGTATGAAATATTAGGAATAAATCAAACTTGATGTGACCTATGATGAAGTAAAGGAGATAAGGAGTGACACAAAAAGAATCATGACCAAATTTACTCTATAGACACTAGTGCCCATAACAGATGCTAACGCCTATGCGGCCCTGTCCTCAACCAAGTGCTTTTATCCATGAGATTGTTACATCTTATAATTAGACACAGAGTTCACATAGTCTAGAATACACCCTTCCAGACTAGTCTCTAGCCAAGAATTAGTTCATACCTATGAAGGTAAGCTAAATCATTTTATAAACTATATATATATATATATGTCACTCTTTCAATGTCCTTAAATTATATTTAATTTTATCAAATCATTTGGTGAACCCATTTATTGATTGAAACCTACATTGCTTTAGGCTCCTTTATTTTGTATATTCATCATGGCTTACCAAAAGATGTTGTGAAAATGTCAATCCAAGTCTAGTTATTTTAATTATGACTCCATTCCTATGATTGGTATTCACCCTTATTTCACCAACGTCGAGGATGAATCCACTTTCCATCGCAAGTGTCATATCACCCCTACTTATAATCCCATAATACCTCACATGTTTACCAAGATTTACAACCCTAGCCCTGGTGTTGTATTGTTACCCCATGTAGATGTTGTTAGTGTTCATGATTTTAATAGTGAGTTTATAACTACTAATTAGATATGTGTTGAGGACCCAGTTAATTTTTTGATGAATAAGTCCTTACTTACTAATGATGATTCTCTCTCTCTCGAGTCTCTTAATTTGGTCAAGTCTATTATTTATTAAGGTCGATCTTCCTTTCAAATCCTTCCCCTTTCTATCCACCTTCTACTTATATTTTGATCATTATACCCAAGGAGACATATATTTCTTCTCTTACATGCATGAATCCTCCTATTGCGTTTTCTCCTCTTAATGATGTTCCTATTGTTTCTCATGATGTGCTATAATATGACTTTAGTTATGATGTATGTATTACTACTCTTGATGTTTCTAAAGTTAATGTACTAAATGATGACGATAATGAAAATATGCATGTTGCTTATTCTCCTCCTTTATTTGAGGTTGTTGATAAATGTGTGCAAACCTCCCTTCCTATTGATGATCCTCCCATTTGTACTACTAGTTATCCTCGTGTTGATCCGAAAGTTGAATTTCAACCTAATAATGTCCCCATGACTACTTATAATGGAAAAATATAATCCCTTAATGAGCCCCTCAATGTGTATGTTATTCGTCCCCAATAATTTATTTCTCTCATGCATGTTTTTGTAGATTTATATTTAATAAGATACATACTCTTACTCGTGAAAGTAGACCCTACTATGCTAGTAATGATAATAACTCCCTTCATGGAAACCCTATTCCTAAGAAGATTTACAATTCAAATTTTCTTAAGGATTTTATTATGCCTACTTTTTCACTTTTTGATAGGAAAAAAAATCCTTACATGCATCTTAAGTATTTTAGGGTAGTTATGGGTTCATTTTCTAATGATAGATTGTACTAAAAGCTTTTCCTAATATTCTTACTAATATTACTTCTCATTTTTTTCATCATTTGCTTTGTGGATCTATGTACTTATCTTGATATGGAATAGACATTTCTTAGACACTTTATTTCTAACAATGGTCCTAAAGTTACATTTGAGAGTTTCCCTTCTTCGATTCAAGGAAAAAATGAATTATTTATGATTACAGTTTACGTTTCAAGTCATGTATGCATCATTTGATTTTTTATCCTATTGATATGGAAATGAAATATATCTTTTTTTGTGGCTTGATTCGTCCTTTGAAATAAAAATTACTATATGATACATGTGAATAATTTACTCTCCTTTTCTTCAAAGTTATAAATTTATAAAAATTATTCCTTAGTGATCATATTATTGTGTATTCTTCTAGTTATTCTACTACTACCCCACCAAGCACTTCTTATTATCTTCCATCTATTACACCTCCTTCACAATCAAAAACTCTTCCTAAACATACACATGTACACCCTCCACCCTTGTGTAGGCCTCCACGTCATTTCACTCCACCTTCTAAGAATGATCCATTTTGACTATCACATTCTACTCCACATGATGCTTTACACACCTTGCTTGATGAGAGGTTAATTTTCTTACCTTCCAATGAGAATCACCCTCCTTATCGGTTACGGTGAAATTGTAACCATCCATTCTATAATTTTCATAGGATCAATGGTCATCGTGATAATGATTGTTATACTCTTCATGATCATCTTCAGTCATTTGAGGACAAAGGTGTAATTTCCTATCATGCATTCCATGTTGATAGATCTCATTATCGCATGTTGTGATGCTAAACACTAGCTTACATGAATTTGAATACCTATCATCCTCCTCTTGTCATCTTTTATCCTCCTATGACTATACATGAGCTAGCTGTCCCACTTCTTGTTTGACACAAACCCAAATGGGTCCCAAAGGAGTATCACTTTCCATTTTTTGATTCACATCTTCCTCTTGTTGTTTCGATCACTTTATGTTTATATTTTGGAACCTATACTTAGGATTTTATATCCATGAAGTCACTTGTGCATATTCATCACCTTTTCTCTCACTAGAAGCCATACATTCCTTTCATACTATACATGTTCATGTTTATCCTTCACTATTATGATTACTCACACATGATCTGTTATTTATTATCTATATTTATTGCATTTCTAACTCATATTTAAATACATGCCTATTTATTATCTAATATCACATTTCTGACACCATTTCAACATCTACACTATTATTAACATCACTTATTACAATATCAAAATCTATGCACATCACATAAGAAATGCAACTCCATACATGTAGTCATTTTTACCCCTATCACAAAAGAAAGGAACCCCATGCGCATCGGCCTATCACCCAGCGGGCGCTGGGCACTCACCCAAGGCACGCACAGGTGTTGAGTCTCTCCTTTATGTGATTTTAGTGGGAAACATCATCTATGATCCATGTTTAAGAGATTTGAAAGGAAGTAAAACATACAAGCACCATAGAGCTCAGAACGGCTTCTAGATCCTTGCAGTCATTTCAGACAGAAAGAGCTTAACAGATTTTATAACTTATACCAACACAAAAATAAGTTGTACAAGCATCCATACTTGGTCATAAACATAAATGAAAAAGAACTATGAGAAATATGTATGCATCAGAATCATCAATGTTCATATTCATGTAAGCTGGTAACCTCATTACATTCATGGAGCCATTACAGGATATCACAGAGAAGCAGACCGCAGTCATGCATTATAACTCAACTCATGTGGCTAGGTTCTCAAAAAAAATTTATAAACCCCATACCCTTGATACATCCTTTCCTAAGCCCAATTACCCGAGCTAACAGAGTTCTTGTAGTATTTCTATAGAGCTCCGCTTCTATCTATTTCTCTCTCCCTTTACTTCTACAAGCACTTGTATATATAGGCTTTCTGGACTGCCAACTCATCCTCCAATGGCCTCAAATCTGATGCCAAGTGTCTGAATGTGGTCCTCCATGCGAGCATGCTCCTCCAGGCTTGAGCTTTCCACTTTTTACCATGATGTGCTTCTAGAAGCTTCTACCACAGGCATGCTCCTTCCTGGGCCAACCTGTCGATAGGCTGGCACCTTATCCACTCCGCATGTGCAGTCGGGTCATGCTTTTCACATGTTCTACCCAAAACACCCAATATGGCTAAGTCCTGAACCCTTGGTTCTGTTTACGCGTGCGCCACAGGTTTCCTTAAAGCCTTCCTTAAACCCTACCTTGTGTGCTTTATCCTTGCGCGCCTTTCTTCAACTAGGCCTTGCGCGCCTATGCGCCTTTTTATACTTAGCCAATATTTTAGGGGCCCAACATCACCCCACACTACACCTATTCTCCATCCATGGGAACACTTCTCTAGTGAAGAGAAAGAATACAGTAGACTTACGCCTTGGGACAAGAATAAGGGGATGAAATAATAGGGAAAGAAGAAAGAATGGGGAAGTGATGGAATCATTGCAATAAACTAGGGAAATCCTTGTACAAGTCGGCCTCCAACTTGTTCCAGACATCGACTTCATTCTGTGCTCTCTGACAGAGGTCACCGACCAGGGTGCTCACCTCCTCAAAACTTAGTCCATTTCCTTATGTGCTTATGGTGTTAGAAATTTTCTCTAACTCATTACCTAAATCATCCAGCGCATCCATTATTTATGTAATATGTGGGTATAGTTCCTTCAACTGGTTTTTTATTGAACCCGTTAAGGCTTTAATGGCTTCAGATTTTCTTTCAACCTCGGCAAGGATTTTGTCCCTTTCCGCCCTATTTCCCTTATTCTTTTCTTGAAACTCCTTGAGTTATGCTTCATGAGTGGCGACCAAGATGCCTGCCACTTTGCCTCTATTTGCGCAATTTTCGTACACAGCCTCAGCAGTCTGGGAAGCAACTTTTATATCAGTAAGAACCTTGTTGTACTTAGCTACAAATTCCATGACTTTCAATTTATCTTCTTTCTCCAAGCGTGTGGCCACTTCTTCTGCAAATTCCAAGGCTAACGGATGCCTCTCCATGGTGAGGAATCTTGTTAAATCCTCCAGGCATCCCAAGGCAGATCCATACTTTTACATGGGAGGCGCTAGGTCCAGATGCTTCAACACTATAGCATTATTAATGGACTCCACCTTTTTGTATACTACGCATACTTTAGCCTTCTCATCTTTTAACTCACACTACAACTGGGTGCTGATTAGTTTCTCTTGACTTAGCTCCTTTGCCCTTGTAGCTAGCTCTTCCTCTTTTTTCTTCAGGTCCTCCCTCAGATCTTTGATTCTGTCATTCCACCCAAAGAGTCTAGCTTCGACCTCAACAGAGACCTTGTTGAGCTCGTTGCATAGTTGTTCATTCGAGAGCTGCTGAGCATTTACCACTGGGTTGTCTTCTCTTGGTCCTGGTAATGTTACTATTGCCTCGTGGCTTACTTCAAATTCTAGTTCATCAAGATGGGATTCAATTGCCCATGAGAGAATCTTTCTTGTCTGCATCTATGCAGCCTCCTTGTCAAAAGATGACATTTTCACGAGTTCCTTTGTTGGAATCGTGCTTTAGAACCACGCACGAAACACTTTGTTGGGGTCATCAATATAACCCATCCCTGGCCTCTCCTCCCCTGCATGCCTTCCTCCCATGCACTTGCCCTTAGGAATACTTACAGTTAAAATGGGGCCTCCAGTGCTATCATGGTCCTTTTCTACGCTCTCCTCCTTATCCTTGTTCAACACTGGCTCAACATTGCGTTCCAACTTCTCCTCCACCAAGGTCTCAATGTTCTTTGTTTCTTCTCTCTCCACCACCTTGGTTATTTGTTCCAGTGTAAGGCTTGGAGCTTTCTGCTTCTATAAACCATCCTCCTCACTTCTTCCCATGTATCAGGTGCCTTCCTCCTCCTGGCTATCCTTGTGCCGCACGAAAAGGAGCTGCTATTCCTCTTCTCCACCTTCTTCTTCTAAATTATGCACATTGAAAACATGGGCCCTTGATCTTTTTCAGGTTCATCTTCCCCACTAACATCTTCTTCACTATCATCTTCTTCACCTATGTATTTCTCCAAACTTCCAGTTTCTTCCAAGGCGGTCTCCTCTTCTACCCTCTACTTCTTCCTAACTGGGTATTCTGGTGTAGGTGACTCTATTTCTTCTTCTCCTGAGGACTCCTTGTCTGACGAATTTTCTGGCTCTGGAGTCTTCTCTTTGACTATGGGCCTCTTCTTGTGTGAATACATACTTGTTCTGGCGCTTGTCCCAGGGGAACCTATTACCTGTGTATTTACCACACTTGGTATTTTCTTCTCTAGCTCTTTTTCCTCTCATTTGGATGTGGGTCTCTTCCTACCAGTTGGGTCCTCAGGTATAGGCACCTCATTCTCCAAATATGTTCCCTTCTCAGATTTGGGTCTTATGCGGAGGTATACGAGTACCGCGGATCCTCCTGTAATGGGCAAAGTCATGGGCCTTATCATCTGAAATTCATGTAAAATGTACCTCTCCACATACGTGTGCTTTTCAAGGTAGACCAACCCTTTGTGCATTTCCCTGTGGTCCCGGTCCAGATTACCAAGGTCCAGTTTCAACTTCTTGGATTATTTGAACCTGTTTACTCCCGCTTGGAAGTATTGAGCTGTGAAGGCAAAGGGGAGCTTGCACCATGGGCTCCATGTCTCATCTATTAGTCTGAATCTTCCCAGGTAGAAATGTTGGTACACAGAAAATTCAGCTTCTCCCTTTGTGGCCGTTAGCAGTTGTTTGGGAATCCTCCATTTTTCCCTGAACGTGTTCCTCAAGTGCGTATACCATTTCTCCAGGCACGCCTTGTGCACGGTCGTCATAGTGTCACAGGCGTATTTTTCAAATCTCTTTGCGGGTGAAGGGTCCTCAGTAGGGTACTCCCACACAAATTTTTCCAATGCATCAGGTACTTCAATCTCTGAAAACAAAACGGTTATAAGGAAATTACCGAAAAGGATTCTGTCACCTTCCTTTGCACATCTGAAAATCTCATACGAGATGAATGCAGACAAGTTGTAGATGGTGCCCTCTGAAATTTTCCTGCAAACATGCAACCATGGCTTATTGACCTAGGTCCATCTCTCCTGGCCATTTAACTTTGTCACCAGATGCACGGCCATCTTCATTACCGGGTCCTCGATGTCTATGATATCATAGTACCTTGACCCCTTTTTTATGTGTAGGTAGCGATAGTCTCCTTAATTTCCGCTTTGTCGCTTAAGACATCTTCCAAACCATCTCCTTCATAAATGAGGCCTGTGAAATGTGAGATGAGCTGAGGGGTAATACACATCTTGTGCCCTGCGAAGTGGAAGTAGTCTTCATGCAAGTGCAACATCAGCCATTGATATAGGCGCTTAGGCTTCCCGAAGTAGGGCAACTCAAAGAGTTGTAATAACCCTGCCTTCTCCAACTTGACCTTCACATCATCGTTATAGATGGGAAAACCCTATGGCATCCTTTTATTTGTTGGGTGCACTAACTCCAGCACCATCTCCTTCTCGATTGTTCTCATACGATCATTTTAGTCGTTTACAGACATGTTTCTTATATGGAACTCCCACTCCTTCCCTAGCAACACTCCATCTTGGTACTGCATTTCTACATACCACTCTTTGTTTGGATGTGTGTCAATTTCTTGTTGTTTTCCCTCGCCCTTTCCCTTTCCCTTCTTAGGTGTGCTAACTAGTTTCTTGGGTGTCATTGTCTAGGTCCTCTTCTTACGTCAATCACTTCTTGTAACTCTGTTCTTCCACTGTTTCCTACCTTAGATCTCAAATTTGTGAAGAAAACTCCTTAAACATGTGCCCTAGTTCTTTAAACCCTAACTGGGATAATCCCTTCACAAGACGGCACCTTCTCACAACTTTTATTACGCCCATGAAATCCCTTCCTTCTGGTTCATAGATCCAAACTAGTTACTCACGCTCAATCTCTTCAAAATTTTCTTCACACGGATCAGTTTTTGGAAGCCCTAGTTTGCAAAGATGCAAAAAGTGCTTCTTTCTCCTTATACACAAAGTGAATAATGAAATGCCTCGACCCTTTATTTATAGTTTTTCCCTTTTTAAGCATTAAATGCTACTTCACCTACCACTGTACTTTTCACGTTTAATGTGGCTTTTTCAAACAAAGTTTGACTTTAGCGCTTTAACTCACGCGCCCAACCCTACACAGAAAATCTTCCAACCTTCTGGCATGCAACCAATCCATCTAGATAGGAGACTCTTGCATGCGTGTCACCGGTGCTGAAGGCACTTCTTCTGTCCTAATTTTTTCTCTCGTCTACCTCATGTTACTTATGCACTTTTTCCTCCTTTGTACGTGGGATCTAAAATTAGCCTTATCTTGACACCAACCATCCTTTTCCATCTTTTCTTTCCATGCACCTATTTCAACAGGGCCATTCAACTGGGTTTTTCAACACAAACTTCCTTGGCACTTTACCCATGCTCTTCTTCATATCACTCCACCCCACACTAAAACAATGTGCGGTCCTCTGTGCACTCAAAAATCCTCAAAGTAATAAGGTTATCGGTGCCCAATGCGCAAAACAAAACAACAACATGAAAGGGAAACACAAGAAAAGAAATGCATAAAGGAAATTCTAAACTAACTGGAAAAACTACCTTATTTACAAACACTAAGAAGACTTATTTATAGTAGGGCTTCAGCCTACTCCCATTGAAGTGTCTAGGCAATTTCGTTCCATCCAGCGCTTGTAACTGGCACGCACCTGAATCAAGGATGTACGAGATTTTATAGGGACCTAACCAATGGACCTTTAACTTCCCAGGATGGCACAGAAACTTAGAATCATACAGTAAGACCATCTGCCCAACCTCAAACTTCTTGTTTCTGATGTGGTGATCATGCCATGCTTTTTGCTTTGCTTTTTCTGTTGTTTGGCTCTACCTAGCGAGTAATCATCTTTCATCTAGCTTCATCGGTTCATCAATTCTTTCTTCCAGTGCTTTCTCATCAGCCAGCCCTCTTATGCGTGCTATTCACAGAGAAGGTAACATGAATTCAACCGGTAGAACAACTTCCGCACCAAACACCAATTAAAATGGTGTGGCTTTGTTCAACCTTTTATAAGTTTTCCTGTAAGCCCATAATACGCCTGATACCTTGTCATCCCAATCTTGTCTTCCGACATCACAAATTTTGGTTAGGGTATGACTCAGTATTTTTTTAAATGCTTCTGTGGTTCCATTTTCTTGTGGGTGATAAGGGGTAGTCTTGTGATGAGCTACCATGAACTCTACTAACAGGATCCTCACGGTCTCATTCAAGAAATGTGTACCCCTATTGTTGGTTAAACTTAAAGGACATCCATACCTTGTGATAATTTTCTCCCACAAAAATCTTGCCGTTGTGGCTGCTGTGCAGTCTTTAGTTGGGGCTGCCTCTTCCCACCTTGTCAAATAGTCCTTGCAAGTGATTACATAGCATGATCCAGTCCTACGTGTTACTGGTGCAATAGGGCCTACAAATTCTATTACCCATTTCTCAAAAGGTTTAGCACTAGGGATAGGGTGCAAAGGCATTTCATCTCTCTTTCCTGGCTTGCCAATGTGCTGACAATGGTCACACACTTTACAATAGTCCTTGCAATCCTTATATAGAGTTTCCCACCACAATCCTGCCATTAAAATTTTACACGCAGTGGCGTCACCTACATAATGTCCACCCGCACTTCCTTTGTGTGCTTCCTCTATGATGATGAGGCACTCATGCTCTAGTACACACCTGCGTAAAACTTCATCATGCCCTAACTTGTATAAGTCCCCACTGATCAACATGTAGGGCGTGGTGTGTATGGCTAGTTGCTTCTTCTCTAATGCCTTCATCCCTTCCGGCACCACACCTTCCTTTAGAAATACTACAATCTCCTCCAAATCTGAGGGCACACACCGCAACCTAAACAGTTGCACATCTGGCATTGTCTCTTCAATACTCTATATGTCCTCCCCTGAATCAATTCTTGACAGATGATCAGGTCCATAATTACTCTTTCCAGGCTTCACAACTACCGTGAATTTAAACTCTTGGAATAACAACACCCACCAACATATGCACCCTTGTAGAATGAGCTTGTTCACTAAATACTTTAACGCCATGTGGTCGGTGTAAAATACAAAGGGTTTTGCCAGCAGATACTGTCTGAACTTGAAAATTGCATAGATTATTGACAATGCTTCGCGCTGAGTCGTGGTGTAATTCTATTATGCTGGTGTCAACTTCCTGCTTGCAAAACACAAAGGATGATCAAAAATTCCTTCACCCGGTTGTGCAAGCACTGCTCCAATGGCGGTTCCTGAGGCATCTACATGAACATGGAAGGGCTTGTCCCAAGAGGGAAAACATAATATAGGCACGGTGACAATCCTATCCTTTAATGTGTCAAACGCCTTCTGTTGTGCCTCTCCCCAATGGAAGGCACTTTTATGTCTAAGTAATTCTTCTAAAGGCACAACAATCTTGGCATACCCCTTGATGAATTTCCTGTAATAACCTGTATGCCCAAGAAATCCATGTAATGTGCTCTGGTTAGTAGGCTCCCTTAATCCCACAATAACTGCAACCTTGGCAGGATCTACTAGCAAGCCCTCCTTACATATGACATGCCCCAATAACGTCCTAAAGGGTGTAACAAAGACACACTTTTTAATGTTGAGGGATATCCTTAACTACCGACACCTCTCAAACATCAGCCTCAAATTATCACAATGGTCTTTCACTAGCCCATACACTGTCCAATCATCCAGATAGACCTGAAGAAATTTGTGGATGAAGTCCTGGAACACCTGTACCACTATGCATGAGAAAACAATAGGTGTATTCTTCAACCCAAAGGGCATGACCGTGTATGCAAAACTTCCCCATTCAGTGGTGAAAGTTGTCTTCTCCTAGTCTTCCTTTGCAATCTAGACTTGGTGGTACCCTAAAAATCCATCCGTAAAGGAATAGATTTCGTGCCCAGCGACTCCTTCCAAAATTTCTTCAGTGAAGGGGGTTGGAAAAGGATCGATGACACAAACTACGTTCAACTCCCTATAATCCATGTAGATCCTAATCTGCCCATCCTTCTTGATGTCAATTACCATCAAACTTATCCATTTTGATTCTTCCACATCTTCAATGATCCCAGATGCTATCATTTTGTCTATCTCTTCCTTTACCTTCACACGTAAATTGGGATTCATTCGGTAGGGTCTCTTCCTGACCAGGGCATGCACCATCCTTCAGCTTTATCCTCATCTCCCCCAAGGAATGGTGGATGCCTTTGAGCTCATGGTACCCATGTGGGAATAAATCCTCAAATTCATGCAAAAGATCAATGATCTTAGAGACCTTCCTTCTCTAACCAGTAATCTCTAATGATAGCTTCCTTAGGTTCTTCTCCTTAGCTGATGTTAACCTTCTTTGTCTTTAAGGGCTCATGGTAGGTGTGTGCATGAGCATCAGCATTTTCCACTACCTCACACGTCCCTACAGAATGGTTAACATCCAAGCTCTCTGCTTCCTCCCCATCAATAACATATACCAACTTCCCTTTTTCCTTTTCTAAGCACGCACACTCAAGCTAGATCTCTTCCACTTCTTTTGCCTCTTCTTCAAAGCATGCCTCCAAACCTGGTCCACCTAGCAGTTCTAACAACCTATCTTCTGCCATGGCACTATCCCCCATGGTAAGGTACTTGACAACCTGCAATGCCTTATCAACTGATGGCTTGGTACTTCGGTACTCAAATTTTTGAATGAGGTCAGCTGCTAGCTCTTTCCAATTTCTTGTTTGGTGGCGTGTCTCAGAATGTATGTACCATGCACACGCGCAACCCTGCAGTGTAGAATACAGCTTGTGTACCCAGAGGGATGGTGGCAAAGCTTCTGCGCCTTCTCTCCAGACCTTCTCACAAGCTTGGATGTGGAAAGAGGTGGGTTCCTTACCATGGTAGTCCTTGATGGCGGTGGGCATGTTGCTTCTAGAAAACCTGACAGAGAGAGAAATTCTCACCTTGTGCCATTCCAAAAGGCTCTCCTGATGTGTAGCCCACCACCGTGCCACTGTGCCGAGTAGGACATAACTTAACATCCCCCTCCATTCCTTCTCCTCCTTCCACTAAGCTTCCATCTCCTACAAAAATATCTCAGGGAAGGCCCCTCCTGAATACTTAGGTAGCTCTTTTCCTCCTAGGCATCGGACTGTACATGCCTTTGTTACTTTTGTTACCAATCCTCTCAACTATCATCTGATCAATTCATAAGTCCCATGTGCCCAATTATCACATGCTAGACTGGTGGTGTCACTTACTGACTGAGCATCCTCAAACCCGATAACTCCATCAGTAGGATGGATTATCTCCGGATCCCTGATTGAGCGCACATATATCCTATCCAGGACCTCTTCCCCCAAGGGTTCAATATAGGGTGTTGACTTCCCATCAGCCATGGGTATAATGACCCGTTCCTCCTTATTTTCAAAGCTGATGTACCCCTTGTTGAACTAAAGGTCCACATTGTTCTTGTAACACCATGAGCACCCAAGTAGTGCTAGGAAATTGTCTACCTCAATGAGCACCAATAATTCGAAGTCCCCAATAAACATAGCTCCCTGAATGGTGATATTTGCATCCTTTAATACACTAGATGGGCATTGCCTTTGTTTTTTTTCCATATATAGCACATTCAAAGATGGTTGTAATGCAGGTCTTCCCATCTGATGCCAAGCATCCAATGTGAGAACATTGACCTCCACGCACTGTGTCAATGAGGATATTACTAAGGAGCCATCCATCTACAACTGCATCCAATGTGATCTCTTTGTCATAGTCAAGGCTATGAGGGGGAAGGTTTGCATGCAGGACCTATCTCTCATGCTCCTCTCCAGTGCGTGGTACCTTCTCCCTTAACCATGCTCCTAGCAAGGGAATAACATTCTCTTGCCTTAGCATTTTACATACTTCCTTGACCTCATCCAGGTCATCCTTTGGTGCCTCGACCTTCCTTCCTTGCTCCTCCCTCCTGGACTGCTCCTTTAGACACTGGATTTCTTCTTGTAAAATCCAAATGACATCCATGGTATCTTGATATACCTCCTTTTGATGAGCAGATTTGGGTACTTTCCATGCACCACTTATTCTCTTGAAACCAGGGTCCTCTTCCTTGGTATTTCCTTTGCGTGCATCTACTCTTGTTGTTACTAAAACAGGTTCTAAGCCTGCATCACGTGTCACCCATGACATCCATTGTGTGTCTGTCTTCTTAATGCTTACCATTGCAATGCCCTTGTCTTTCCAGTGTTGCTGATTCATGTGCTCAAATAACTCAGGGCACTCCTCATACTTGTGTTTCTTCCCACACCATGAGCACTGTAATAGGTTTGGGCACTCTCATTTGTAATGTTCTTTAGACCCACAATTAAAACAGGTTCCATGTGGGAACTCACTTCTTCCTCCTCCACGGTTACCATGACCATAGAATCCTCCACGAAATCCCCTTCCACGCGTGCCTCCATCTGTGTGCTCTTCATAACAGTGATCATCACCTTTAGAACTACTGGCAATGCTGGTTTGGCGCACCCCATGATCAATGGCCTCATGGATCTGATCGATGAGCCTATAATCCTTAGTATCATGGGTTGTAGAGGTGCAGATCTTATAGTAGCAAGACACATTCTTCCGGATTGCACACTGTAACAAGGGGCACCTACTTGTATCATGGTCCCCATGAAAATTCTCACAATCTACTGTCACGGCGCGTACTATCCTCCAGGGGAAACTATCCTTGACATGCCCCTCTACTTCAAAATATATGCACCATAAACCACTGAGTCTCATGGGTTGAGTTTGCAAATAACTTCTCTAGCTGCTTAGCCATAGCAACAATTTGAGCCTCCAAAAACGGGCTAATACCAGTGTCAACACTACCAACAGCCTCGGTGCACAGAGCAGCTTCCAATGCCTCACATGGGTCTGTAAAAGTTTTATGAGATAAGGCCCTTCTAAAAGGTGTGATCAATCCTCCAAAAAACCACTGAGCATGTTGTGAAGGGTGAATATCATATGATAACTTAGACAAGAGAGTTTTAAAGCACACATCATACTCCCACACATTCTCTGCCATTCCCTGTTGAATCTCTTTCAGGGCACTGATGCTCTTCTGTTCAAACTCAGGGATGTGGAATTCTACCAAGAAGGCATTCTTTAAAGTAGTATAATCCACCACCATTTGATGAGGGTCATATTTCCTATACCAGCTATGTGTGCGCCCCTACAACGTTGTTGTAAATTGACTAGCCTTCCACTCCGAGGTTGTGATCCCCTTTGCACGCCATAGCAGCTCACACTTGTGAACATGTTCTGTAACATCTTCAATACCTCTGTAATCTAGAAAATGTAAAGACATCTCAAAGAAGACTTGAGGGGGTGGCTGGGGCCCTTGTCCTCCTGAGCCAGAGCCTTGGTTTCCTTCTGGTGTTTCCTCCACCACCGCAGATCCACCAGGTCCACCAGGTCCTGCCTCCTGAGCCACCAGATCCACCAGAACCACTAGGTCCACCAGGTCCTGTCCCTCCTGACCCACCAGATCCACCAAAACCACCAGGTCCTGTAGTAGTCATGCCAAGTGTCCCCAAGGTTCCACTGAACTATGCGCCGACGGTCTGTGATAATGCCCCACTACCACTATTGTACCCCGCGCCACTCCCAAACATGAGACTGAAGGCTTGTATACTTGCTCCTTATCCAAAGACTCCTCTAAATACTAGAATATGTGTAGCCATAGAAGTGGGAACTAAAAAATTGTACCTCCTAGGTGCAGATCTATCACTTCCACTGATACCAACTGGGTCAATGATACTCCTTCCTTGATCTAGAAAACCAAGCACCAGGGTTTGGTCACTGGGTGGGTTCAGATATGTGCCAATGAATCTTCTCTCTCCATGTGATGAACTCTCATCAGAAGCCAAAGGGGTCTCTCTTACACACTTGCCAAGATGGGGTAGCACAGACTGCTCAGGTTCCACATCCTCCACGTGAACCTCAACTCCTTCCCGCAATGTCTACCTCCATAGATCCATCACACTTGCAGCCTCATGTCATCTAGCAATCTCCCTTTCACGTGCTTCACTATACTTGAGCCATCTCTCCTCCCTTTCCTTCTCCGTCATAATATCTGCCATCTTCCTCCACCCTAGCTTCCTCACCCAACACTCAGAATGGTTTAGCCGGCCATTGGAAATGCCTCTAAACTCAAAGTAACAATCAAGATCTTCATTTCCAGAGGGATAACACGTAGAAATGATCCTCTGGGCTCCCACAAAAATTCAAACTCAGCAACTTCCGGCAAGAATATGTGGAAATAGCATACTCCAGAGTGTAGCTAGCCAACACACCTTCCCACCAATGATCCACAACATGAGTCCACATCAGATCTACATCCTGCAGCCTCTGGTATTCTTCTTGGGTCCACGCGCATGATCTAGAATACCATCTTGATCTAGATGCATATGCTGAGAGCCATTCATACAGTTCTACTGGGAAACAACAGAAAAATGTTTCATATAAATCATGGTAGAGGTTCTCTTCTACCCATCTACGTGCATCAAACTCAGGTCCAGTGTTGAATCTCTAAGAAAATTCATCCTCCGTGCTCTTGAACCATGATTCAACACTTTCCAAAGTTAAACATTCTGTCATTACTCATTATATAGATCATGATGTATGCCATTTCCCACTACAACTTCAAAAAGAGGTCCCAAAAACGGAACCAAGATGTAGTCATTTTTACCCCTATCACAAAAGAAAGGAACCCCATGCGCACCGGCCTATCACCCAGCGGGTGCTGGGTGCTCACCCGAGGCACGCGCAGGTGTCGAGTCTCTCTTTTATGTGAGTTTAGTGGGAAACATCATCTATGATCCATGTTTAAGAGATTTGAAAGGAAGTAAAACATACAAGCACCATAGAGCTCAGAATGGCTTCTAGATCCTTGCAGTCATTCAGATAGAAAGAGCTTAACATATTTTATAACTTATACCAAAACAAAAAGAAGTTGTACAAGCATCCATACTTAATCATAAACATAAATGAAAAGGAACTATGAGAAAGAAGTATGCGTCAGAATCATCAATGTTCATATTCATGAAACTGGTAACCTCATTACATTCATGGATCCACTACAGAATGTCACATAGAAGCAGACCGCAGTCATGCATTATAACTGGACTCATGTGGCTAGGTTCTCAAAAGAAATTTATAAACCCCATACCCTTGATACATCCTTTCCTAAGCCCAATTACCCAAGCCAACAGAGTTCTTGCAGTATTTCTATAGAGCTCCACTTCTATCTATTTCTCTCTATCTTTACTTCTGCAGGCACTTGTATATATAGCCTTTCTGGACTGCCAACTCATCCTCCAGTGGCCTCAGATCTGATGCCAAGTGTCTGAATGTGGTCCTCCATGTGAGCATGCTCCTCCAGGCCTGAGCTTTCCACTTTTTACCATGATGTGCTTCTAGAAGCTTCTACCGCAAGCATGCTCCTTCCTGGGCCAACCTATCGCCAGGCTGGCACCTTATCCACTCCGCATGCATAGTCAGGTCATGCTTTTCATGTGTTCTACCCAAAATGCCCAATATGGCTAAGTCCTGAACCCTTGGTTCTGTCCACGTGCGTGCCACGGGTTTCCTTAAAGCCTTCCTTAAACCCTGCCCTGCATGCTTTATCCTTGCACACCTTTCTTCAACTAGGCCTTGCGTGCCTATGCGCCTTTTTGTACTTAGCCAATATTTTAGGGGCCTAACAATATAACTCATGTTTACATCATCAACAAAGCTATAATTATAATTATATATATATATATATATATATATATATATATCAAACTATTTTACCAGAAAAAAATAAGGGTCCAATCCCTCTTTATACATCACACATTGTCCTCACTACTAGAGGTTACAACTACCCTAGAACTAGATGTACCCCCACTCGGTCTCTGATGATTAGTTCATGATAGTGGCTCCTTCAATCTCGCTTGTAATTCCACTGCCTCAACCACAAACTCCACATATCAACCCTAGAGCTCTATATATATCTCAAACATAATTTTTTCAATACCACCTCTTATGAATGCCTCTTACACTCATCTTAACTCAACTCATCTCATCTCACTCAGACCGCAATAAATTACATGTAGAGGCTAATATGGCCACTAGATCAAATAAAGAGGCATGCTCACCGACAACATGATCAACCCTATCCAACATACCTCCCCCACAAGCTCATCTAGAAGCACGTTTCGAGTTAACTTTTGTATTGACATATCTAAAATTAGTCACCAATAATCATCACGTACAATCATATAATATTTATTAGTATCAAATCATCAAAAATACTTATATCAACATCTATAAAACCATAAATAAAATAATTCAATTTCACTTATGCTACGTAACTTTTACCACTGTGACATCATCTTTAGGGGCAATTGTTTAGTATTGTGTTACCTCTCCACCTCTTATAGGTCCACCTAGCTGACCTCCAAACACATGTGCAATCATTATATATAATAACACCCATCAATGGTCTTCCCACCACCGTATATAAGCCAAGGTACCCCCCACATCATCAAATCTAGTCCTCATTGTCTATGTATCCATATCCTCAGACCCAGGTAACTATAATTTAATCGTTGTAAGCCATGACCTATAATATCCTTCTCTCCTCATCACTCATATATATCTCTACCATACATATGGCTCTTGGGGCACATATTGTGCAAGGCTAAACTATCTAGATAATCACTCATACTCAAATAAATCTATCACCCCTAAGAAACCTTCCTAACAACATGGTGTGTCATATGCACCATAAATCTATCTCATCTTATACCCATCCTCCATAATCCATATATGGCCTTCAAATTATGGCTCTAGACCCCAAATTGACATATAGGTCATCATATCAAACCATCGGCTCCTTAGGACTACCCATCAAGATGCAAATATCTTTAGCCGACCCCAATCCACCCTTAGCCCACTCAATGATCTCACTATAACAATGTTTCATATGATCACATATGTAATAACAAAGTGGATCATATACCACCACCATGGTCCTTGTGTGTGAAGCAATATAAATCCTTGTATAAGTGTGCCATCATACATAGAATCCATGTATAGTACATGTCATGATCCTCAATACTTTGGTAAATGTTCTACATCATATATGAAATAGGCACCCCACTTCCATCCAATACCACACTAGATTCAAGTATCACTCTAATAAACTTCCACAATCCCAAAACACCTTATCTAATAATGTTATAGAACATGATTGATGAATATGCATGTGATTGTGACCCCGTAAAATATTATCTCATAACCTTGTTCTTCTTACATGTATCTCATAGGTCCATCACCTGTACCCTCTCTCCTACAATCAGAAATTGAATAATCCTATATACATCCTCAAATGTCACTTTCAAATCACCAGTGGGTAACCAAAACATTCACGTATCTGCGTACCATCTCTCACATAATTTGGTCATCAAAAGCATATCAAGGGATACCTCCCCAAATCTAGCAATGTATCATAGTACAACATAATCTAAAACACCCCACTCCTTGATGTAGGAGCATCATCAAGAGGATATCCAAAATTCCAATATTCATTAGTGAGGGGTCAAGTTGAGTGTGAAAGATAATGTTCAAGTTATGGTAGGGAGTTTAAATGGTTTAGGAGGAAAAATTAAAATTTGTGAATGTTTCTCCCATTTTAAATTCAAAATTATTAGTATAGGAAAATGAAGTTCATCTTGCAAAGGATCCTTGTTAACTCTCAATTAAATATATCAAGTGTATTAGTATAAGGAGTCTAGGGGTAAGTTATGAGTCCTAGGGAGTAGGAGTTAGTAAAATGTTGAAAACTAATGTAAAAATTCTATTTTGGATTTTCAAGGAAAAATGAAAAGTTTGAGAGAGAGAGAGAGATAGAGTTTGTATTTTGTTGCATCTTGGTAAAAGGAGAACTTTGTTTTTAAACTATGTGTTGGATTTTGTAGTTGTCTTAATGTATTCACTAGTATAAGGGAACAACTTCTTGGTGGATGTGCTATTTTATGTTATGCGTTGATGTTTTATTACTCCTTGCCTTAGTAATGTGGTTGGAAACTAATTTTGTAAGCAAGAACTATGCATGTGTTTATAAGTCCAACATAAACTGTAATTGTGGTTTGGTTACAACTTATTTCATTTGAAGGACTAATAGTGTGGTTGTACGTTTAGCATGGTTGGTGTATAGGGAGGCCTATTATAGCTACAAACATAGTGAGAGAGGATGATACCCTTACTCCATAAATTGCTTAGCTTCATTGTTAAAGGTGTGTGTGTGACAACTTAACACTTTCCTTAGAATTTTCATGAAGTTACCATGGGTATATAAGTATCAAGAATGATTGTGAGGCTTGAGGATTGATCACCTTAATAGTTTTCAATGTATATCTAAGAAGAGTTGTGTTGAACTATTTGGTCATTCTGAGAAGTGTTTTTGCAAGCTTGAGAGTGAGAATAGATAAAATAATGGAGGAGAATAGTTATTAATTCCTCATGATAAATTTATGGAGGATAAAAATAATCTTGAACAAAGTGAGCATGATATTAAGGATCCTCATATTGATTTGTTTGACTGTATAGAAGCTCCCTAAACCTTGATCTGAACATGCAAGAAGGTAAAGCCATCAAGTTTTTACTTATGTCTCATTGTCATCACTTTCTGGTAAGATCATTGGTTGAATTTCATTAAAATAGATCTCCACTAAAAATATTAGGCCTTGAATCAGCATTTCAAAAAAATTATAACTCAAAGACCCTTTTTGGGTTCTCTGAGAGAGTTTCTATATGTCTAAGCTAGGGTTTGTTTTTAGAGGAATCAAGCCAACTCCTTTTGACCTAAAAAATTCAAGATACAATGATAAGAACCTATAAAACTAGATTTTAAAAGAATTTTTGGAAACTTGTGATTAAATCTCCTTACATTTGTGACAGTCTAGGAGGGAGAGTTCAAAACATTGTTATGAGGGATTAACAAAGGAACCCTATGATTGGCTTGGAGTGGGTTTATTAATCTTATAAAGAATGAAAAAGGACTTATTGGGTGCTCAAAAATCCCCTTATTTAGCATGGAAGCCTTATATAGATTGAGATAAGCTTGATAGTTGGTTTAGAAAGACCTGGTGAGGGTTTAAGGACAAGATTTATAAGGATTTATGTAAAGTGTTGAGACTTGAGATTTTAGGGGCGGGTTAGGGTAGGTAAATGTGAACTAATGAATCCTTAATAATATTTTGGACACCTTTGGAAGTGTAGATACATGTTTGGTGCAACAACCTACTCTAAGGGGCTTATAGGGGTAGTCTTGCAAAGAAGATAGTAACAATGAGTTTTAAGTTGTGAATGAATTTATTCATTGAATCTAACAATGTTAAGAGTTTATGCATAGAGAGAAAGGAATTGAAGGGGTTAAAAATCCTAAAATCCATAGATTGCATGCTTGGACAAAGAGACCAAGAACAAGAAAGGTGAGAGATAGTGATAGTAAATGAGTATCATGTCATTTTGATTAAGGATGATTTGTTGAATGATTGAAGTAGTAGTAGAATAAGGTGTATATTCAGAGTGAAGATATACAAATGTTTTTAAAAGCTAGTTTTGAGAGGTATTTGATAAATTAGACAATTTTTTGAGATATTTTAACAAGTTTAGCCATTATAGGATTATAGAAGATCCTCTTATGTAGAGATATAGATAAAGTATTGCTTGCACTCCCTTAAAAAAAATTATATGCTTGATAATTTTTTCTTCTCTACATCACTCCTCCTCCAAGCCCAATGTAAGAAATGTGGAAAAGTTTCTACCTCCAAAAAACTCCCTTGAGTGTATATCTCTTTACACAACACAAATAAGACAACATACATAGTATTAATAATGCCAAATATAACAAAAAATCATTACACAAGCTTCTAAAACTACTTGGATGAAACTGCTCAACAGTCTAGACACTAGTGCCCAAAATTGGGATGTCGGTGCCCTAGTTCCTACAGTATTGTCCAAAGGACAAAACCAACACATCTAGAACTGTCTGGGAAATAAATGACTAGATTGCTAAAAATATCAGAAATGTAAAAATTGATACCTAAATTAGTCTAATATGATATGTAAAATGAGTCACTTAATTGCTTCGGTGTCTATGTAAAAAAGGCTTCTATCACCTTATCAACCCTAGTCGAGATGTCCTCTCGTGCACACAGATGTTTATCACTCAGATATCCAAATCACAATTCTCAAATTTATAAATTAATTCCTTTTGAATTATTTTCCTTGGTATTTATAGTAAAATTTCCTTTCTTATAGTTCCTATACTACCCCCTATGGCAGCTAATTTCTCATTATTGTTTCTTCTATATCTTGAGCACAGTTTATCTCTTTTTAGCACTATCAGTGGAATTGGGTTTGTATTTTCAATATCTTACATACTAAATGATCCTTTAAATGTATCATTAGGCTTGATTGTGTGATATTATTATATTACACTCACTATATTATTTCTACATTGACTCCAAATTCATCTCTGAGGAATTTATTATTTCTTTCGGCTCCCAGGTTAACAATTGGCCTCTACCCTCTTTGTTGAATGGGGGGAAAATAAATGGGATATATTATTATCCCTTCTTCAACAATCCAAATAATTTGTACAAATATGATACAAAATCATCACGTATTCCAAGACAAATCAATGAAAATATTCAAATCCTACGAAGGCTATTTTTCAAAATGAAAATCTCAAATTCTATTCCAAGTATCAATACATCCACATTTTCCTGTATTCTCAATTTTTTTCCCCTCAAATGACCTAATCTAAGGGAAATTTAATCCTTGAAATCAATTTAAAATACAATTAAGTTCAAAGTACCATTTTCTAAATCAATACTAACAATTTCAAATTCTATTCAAAGTACCAATTTTTCCTCCTAGAAGACCTAACTTAGGAGTTAATACAATATACCATGCACCATACTCATAATTTACTAATAAATTACACCACTACATTGTAAAGTGGGGGTAATGAGATTTCATTTCCCTTCCTGCACCACTTTACACGGTTTTTTAAGACCTAGTAGGCAAGTTACAAAATGGGTTCATATTGTTATCTGCAATAGTAGAACCTATTTTTAAGGACGTGTCATCGTGGAAAGAAAAATTGGCCACTTTCCCAACACTCTTTCTATAGTGCCAGGATGTCAAATCCTTAGTTTAGTGTCAGGATTCTCAAATCCTTAGAAGATACTTTGGTTTGAGAATTGATCACTCATAACCCCTTATTCAACCTCCAAATTTCAAAGTCTCCTATATCTCCTTAGTATGATCCTATCCAATGTATCCTCTTTGAAAACAAAGGTCACCCCGCATGGATAAAATTTTTGATCCATGGTTCATCATACTATGTTAATTACTATCGACATACTCCAACTACAAACTCCTTTATCCCACTTCAGTTACACTCTTCTTATATCCTTTATACTACTTGAATTTAATCCAAATAACATAAAGGGGAAAATGTAGTCACTAAAATATGCACTTATTACTATTATATTTCGCTCTATTGTGTTGTTATTTACATGATTTCTAAGTATATAAATTAGGCACTAGTGACACCTATTTGGTATTTTTCTTGCTTTTGATTGACTTTGCTTGCATATTTGGTTTGTATTTTGCATCTTTCTAGTCATGTCACAAGGATCTTTGTTCCTGTCTTTGGTCTTGTTTTTGTTTTCTTTCTTCATAACAATACCACATAGACATGACAGTGGCCCAGGCATTGATGTCCTTTTCGGTGCTTTTGTCCTCTTTTCTTTGTTTTATACTTTTGTCAGTTTCATTTGGATTTGGGTATTTGTGTATTTCCTTTTCACAACCTAGGTTGGATTTTAGTGTCACTGTGTGCTGAAATTCAAACTAAAAACTCTTATATAAACAAAACCTACTAACTATCCTTAGGGGGAAACAAGGACTATCATTTCTATATCTACTACATACGAAAGATTAAACACAAGGGATTTCATTTTGAGATGCATTACTCACTGCATAGGGGAGGCTATTATGAATTCCATATCACACATTCTCAAATTGGGACAAAGTAGTTGTATCCCACTATTCATTGTGTAATTGACACTAGGGCATCCTAACACAAAGGACACAATTTCAATCACACATCATAAGAACTACATGTACCCTGAAATGTGTTGAGTTGTGGAGCTCAATTACTTTGGATTAGCATGTAATATGAAACTTGCTAGAAAATACAATAACTAAAATCAGCTATGGAGGAATTGACATCGGTCACCTATGACCATCATCGAACAGGCAAGGAGGAACTGTCATCAGTTAGGGCTAACCAATGTCGGTTACCTGTGTGTGGGTGTTTTACTTAACTCACACAAATTATATCTATTTTTATTATTAAAGCAAATCTATTGATTGTAATTGAATGGATAAGTGCCCTAAGTTTGTATACGCATATATAAGCATGAAAGCTAGGGTTTCAAAGTAAGAATTAAGAAGAACTTGCAAAATTTGATGATTATTGTGAGAATAATTGTGAGAGATAGAATTCTTGGAGGAGAAGAAAAATCTTGAATGAAAGAAAGCACTGTACATCTGAGAGGTGTGGAAGATTGTAAATCTTCAATTGTATATCTTGTCAAATCTTTGGATAATAAATTGGCTTGTTTCTTGGTGGACGTAGTCCACACTAGTTGAACCACGTTAAATATGGTGTTGATTTATATCTCTTGTTTTGTATATTTCTTCTGGTAGAATATCCAATTTTATTTGCATGTATGCTTAGATCTGATATATTATTTGTACAACTAGTGTGCTAACCCCAACAACTGGTATCAGAGCTTTGTTTGAGGGTTTTGTGTGTTGACAAATTTACTCACAGAGGGTTTTCTAATTGAGTGGGAGCTACAACAATGGCAGAAGAAAACAAATACAATGTAGATAAGTTTGACGGCCAAAATTATCAATTATGGAAGATGTAGATTGAGGATTATCTATATCAAAGAGATTTGTATTTGCCGCTGGATGAGAAGTCTAGACCTACGAAGATGACTGATGAAGAATGGAATACTCTTGACAAAAAGGCTTTGGGATATATAAGATTGAGCCTGGTTTAGCATCCATGGCTTCCAATATTACAGAAGCGACTCCTACGGTAGGTTTAATGAAGTCTCTTGCTAATTTATATGAAAAACCTAGTGCTTCAAATAAAGTTTATTTGATGAAGAAACTATTTAGTTCTAATATGTATGAAGGTGGATCTGAGTCTTGTCATTTGAATGATTTCCGATCTATTGTAAATCAGTTAAAATCGGTTGATATTCCATTTTATGATGAAGTGAAAGCACTTTTATTCTTATGTTATTTGCATGATAGTTGGGATAACTTGGTAATGGTTGTTAGTAATACAACATCTGCTAATAATATTTTGAAGTTTGATTATATGGTTAGTATAATATTGAATGAAGAAATTCGTAGGAAGAGTACAGAGGAATCATCATCTGGGATTGTTTTGAATGTAGAAAGTAGGGGCAGGCAGAAGGAGAGATCCATGAGTAAGATTAATGGGAAATCAAAGTCAAGGGATAGAAAATCTAAATCCAGAGGTAAGGGAATTACCTGTTGGAAATGTAGAAAGAAAGGACATGTAAAGAAAGATTGTTGGTCAAAGGATAAAGAGAACCAACAACCAGACAAAGGTAAAGAATCAACTCTTGTTGCAACAAAGGTAATGAAAGATTCTCTTATTATTTCTTTAGATAATAGAATTGAATCATGGGTTTTAGATTCAGGAGCTTCTTTCCATGCAACCCCTAATAAGGATTATTTCATAAATTATGTCCAGGGCAATTTTGGACATGTTTATTTGGGTGATGATGAACCTTGCAATATTACTGGTAAAGAGGAATTTCATCTAAAATTACAAAATGGAAATACATGGATATTGAAACATGTGATGCATGTGCCAAGCCTCAAGAGGAATCTTATTTTTGTAGGGCAACTAGGTGAATCTAGTTGCATGGTTACATTCATAGGAGACTCTTGGAAAGTCACAAAGGGTGATTTTGTTTTGGTAAGAGGTAAGAAGGTAGGAACATTATATTTATCTACTTGTGTTACTGATTCATTTTCTACATTATCTACTTCAGATTCAGATGCATGCATGTGGCATAATCAGTTGGGCCATATGAGTCAAAAAGGAATGCAGATCTTAAAGGCTAAGGGTAAGTTATCGGATTTTAAAGATTTAGATCTTGATTTATGTGAGCATTGTGTCTTTGGAAAGTAAAAGAGAGTGATATTTCTCAAATTTGGGGCAACTAAGAAGGAGCATAAATTGGATCTTGTACACTCAGATGTGTGAGAACCAGCTCAGGTAGCTTCTCATGGAGGATCCCAGTATTATGTTACTTTCATTGATGATGCTACAAGAAAGGTATGGGTTTATTGTATTAAATGTAAATATGATGTTTTTGAGACTTTTAAAATATGGAAAGCCCTTGTTCAGAATGAATCAAATTCAAATTTAAAGTTCCTTAGATCTGAAAATGGTGGTGAATATTGTAGTAAGTCTTTCAATTATTATTGTTCAGTGAATGGGATACATAGAGAAATAATGGTTCCAAGAACACCATAGGAGAATGGTGTTGTAGAAAGAATGAATATGATAATCATGGAATATGTTAGAAGTATGAGAATACATTCTGGATTGCCTTTGCAGTTGATACAATGGTTTATTTGATTAGTTGTGGGAATTCAAGTTCACTAGATGGAGGAATATCGGAGGAAGCTTGGACCGGAAAAGAGGTAGATCTTTCTTTTCTTAAAATTTTTGGTTCAGAACCTTTTGTGCATACTGATAAGGAAAATAGGAAAAAGTTGGATTTAAAATCCAAGAGATGCACTTTCATTGGTTATGGATCTGGTGATTTCAGATTCTATTTTTACGATTTAGAGAATTTTAAAATTATTAGGAGTTATGATATTAAATGGAATGAAAAGAGAATTTACATGGATAAAATTTTGGTACCCAAGGACAAACCAGTTGAGAAGTTTGTGAATGAAAATGAACTCTCAGATTTAAAAGTAATACTGACAGCCCTGTTACATAGTAACCAGTGTCGGTTGACCCCTGACCAAGGTCGGTCAGCAAAACCGGTATCGATTGTAGAAGAGCCAAACCAACATTAGTTAGCAAAACCAACGTCGGTTACAGGTGACCGGCGTCAATCACTGACAGATTTGGATACAAATATCCAGGAGGTCTAGAATGAGCCTCTGATACCCCAAACTCCTGTGAGAAGGTCACAAAGGGTAAGTAAACCTCTAGAAAAATTTACACCTTCTCTATTTTATTTATTATTGACTGATAATGGTGAACTAGAAAGTTTTGAAGAAGCAATACATGATAAGACCCACATCTAGTGGGAGTATGGCATGGATGAGGACATGGACTCCTTGGAACATAACCATACTTGGGATTTGGTTAAGTTTCTAGCAGGTAAGAGGACATTACATAACAAGTGGGTTTACAGGATTAAGGAAGAAGAGGGTGGATAGAAAAGGTATAAGGCAAGGCTTGTAGCAAAGGGATTTGCACATAAAGTAGGTATTGACTTTGGTGAAATGTTTTATCATGTTGTAAATATGACTTCTATTCATATTGTATTGAGTTTAGTTGTAGTACATGATTTTCATTTAGAGAAATTAGATGTGAAGATGAATTTTCTTCATGGTGATTTGGATGAAGAGATTTATATGCAATAACTGCTTGGGTATGAAGTCAAGGGTAAGGAGAAACTAGTGTGCAGGTTGAAAAAGAGCCTATATGGGCTCAATCAAGCTCCAAGGCAATGGTACATGAGGTTTGATAGTTTTATGCATGAGCATGGTTACTTGAGATGTGAATCTGACCATTGTGTTTATTTCAAGAAACTTGAAAGTGGGAACTATATTATTTTGTTACTGTATGTGGATGATATGCTTATTACAGGATCTAGTATGCAGGACATTGGTGAGATTAAGGGAAAGTTATCTCACACATTTTCTATGAAGAATTTAGGAGCTACAAAAATAATCCTTGGCATGAAAATAAACAGAAATAAGAAGAAAAATAAATTGTATTTGTCTTAAGAGTATTATAGCTACAGGGTGTTAGAAAGGTTCAAGATGTAGAATTGAAAACCTATTAGTACACCTATGGATGGATACTTCAAATTGAGAAAATATCAATTTCCTT
Source organism: Taxus chinensis (assembly GCA_019776745.2). Taxonomy (NCBI): domain Eukaryota; kingdom Viridiplantae; phylum Streptophyta; class Pinopsida; order Cupressales; family Taxaceae; genus Taxus; species Taxus chinensis. The sequence continues at coordinate 66,010,543 of CM034156.1, read as the reverse complement.
CATTTCATGAGGAGGTCAAATACATGACACGGGTGACATATGCTTCAGCAGTTGGGAGTCTCATGTATGATATGGTTAATACCAGACCATACATTGCACATGTAGTGGGAGTTGTGAGTAGATATATGGCTAATCCAGGTAAAGAGCATTGGAAAGCAATCCAATGGATACTCGGGTATTTGAAAGGGATGTCTAGCATGTAGTTATGTTATGGAGGTTCAGATATTTCATTATGTGGCTATGTTGATTCGGATATGGCTAGAGATATGGATGGTATGAGGAACACTACTGGATATATTTTCACAGTAGGTGGGACGACATTTAGCTAGATTTCAAGATTGTAGAAGTTTTATATATATATATAAAACCTACTAACTATTCTTAAGAGGAAACAAGGACTATCATTTCTATATCTACTACATACGAAACAACAACACAAGGGATTGCATTTTGGGATGCATTACTAACTTCATAGGGGAGGCTATTCTGAATTCCATATCACACATTCTCAAACTGGGACAAAGTAGTTGTATCCCGCTATTCTTTGTGCAATTGACACTAGGGCATCCTAACACAAGGGACACAATTTCAATCACACGTCATAAGAACTACATGTACACTAAAATGTAGTGCAACACTCGAAAATAAGATTACATCGGGGTGACCGCCGGGGTTGGTATGACTCTCTCATATGAATTTTTTAATTCATTCTAATGTGATTTTATGTAGGTAGGTAGGGTTTATTTTACAGGTATATTTTTGACAAAGCAGGAGTACAACAAAATTGATGTGACCTACAATGAATAAAGGTGACAAGGAGTGATGTAATTCCCTCTCCTTGCACCGAGCTAGTGAGGATTGTGGGTTCCTTTGTCACAAATAGTAAGTTATTTTGTGATCTCATCTTGTTAATCATCTCAAACATTTGAGATGTTGGATCCCATTTGTGGATGTCGCAAAGGCATATGCAGGGTGTTTTATTTGAGCATTAAGACACTCTATTTCAAACCTTATCATCTGGTGATTTGAAGCATACTCTATCCACCTAAATCTAGAATGTTATTTAATGCTTCATTCCTTGATGGACTCAAACCAAACTTTGATCGCTTTGACCTTAATGGATTTTGGAATGAGTTATAGTAAAAGGTGATCTTTTAATAATAATAATAATAATAATAAAGAAATTTAAAAATTAAGTAATACAAGATGAGAGTTTTTAAATAATAAAAAATGGATTAAAATAAGTAAATTTAAATAAACAAATAAAAATGACTCAATTCTAAAGTACAATGAATTAATTTGGGTTGATGAGGAAAATAATTGCCTTTAAGGTAGGCAGGTAGGTTGCTCAGGGCGGTGGAGACATTGTATGTGCATGTTTTGTCATAAGTTGTAAATGAAATGCATTTTGTAGGTGAAAAGCCAATTTCCCAAACCACTTCCACCATCCTCCAAGGCCTATACATTGAATGATTTTGTTGGAACAAGATGGGCTTCCTCACATACAAATTTTGTTGTTTCACCAAGTGCAACAAGTAGGTTTCTAACTTTGTCATACCAATGTTAGAAATTAATATTTCCATTGGTAATTAATATCTTTTTAGTACAGTTACCATTTATGTGTAACGTATTATAATATATTATAAGGATTGTTATTATGGGTTCAAACATATATGATTATTTTCTATTGTTATAATTATTTCTTGTTCTAAATATTCCAAATAGCATTGGATGTTGAATGTTTAACCTATGAGTTGATGCATAGATATGCTTTTGTTTTTCTCAAGATATTTCTCTAGCCACAACTAGGTCCAACACCTATAGCACATGGTTTCACAATTCAAATCTTACACTCTATATCCGTAAATAATTTATTATCTTCAAATCCTGGTTGAGCTCGAATAACTACATTACCACCTCGTGTCATGAAAGGTCAATTCAAGATTCTATTAGTTATTTAGTGTTTATTTTAACATTATTAGGTTGTTTTTGAATTGTGCTATTAATTTTTAAGTTACATTAATGTGTATTTCTTAATGCATACTCCAAAATTTGTTTGCGTGTGTATTAGAATAAGTCCAAATGCTTTATAAACTTTTTGTTTGTTTGTTTAGTTTTTTGTGAAGTACAATAATTTTGGTCAAATTTTTTTTTTTTTTCTCCTATACTGGATAAATTTTTATTTGAGTCACTATACAAATCTATTGTATTCAAGATTTTGTTTTTGGTGTCATCTTGTCTCATGTTTTGTATTGTTATTAGATGGTCTTAAAAATAAGATTCGAGTTATCAAAAATATTTGTTATATGATCATTGTCAATGTTAGAGTCATTTTTATGTTGAGTCTTGTAATTGTAAATTAGTGTTTAGAGTCACTATCGAAAGTAGTCATCATTTTTCAAGTTATTATTGTCTCGTCAAATGTCAAAAAGTGTTTGTGTAGAAGTTATGTCATAATTTTTTTTGTAAAAATAACAAAAATGTCTCACGAATGCATTTTCGGTGTTACCCGACGTTCAAAAATTAAAGTGTTTCACATTGTGGGAGGTAAGAAAATAATAAGCTCAATGTGGAAAAAAATGAGCTTCATATTCAAATTTCGCTGAGTTAGCAACATGAAACTGGAGGATAGAGGCATAGGAGGTTGGAGGTCAATCAATGACCTCTCGTCAGTCACCAATGATGGGGCTACAATTTTGGTATGGTGACTTGTTTTTTCAATTGCGTGGTGTGGATTTCAGTTTTTCAGCTTGTCATTATGGTGTGAAAAATAAGAATAGAGGTCCATTCCTTTTCACACATATATGTGGCTATTCCTGCATAATTCCTTGATGTAATAATATAGTGAAGATCAGATAGCACAGTGAAATGCAACATTGTGATTCTTGAAGAGGTTTAACAATCATATGTGTTCTTGTTCGTACCTAAGTTTGTGGTAAACCTTCGTAAAACCATTGAATGTTGTACAGATGGTTCCTGCTTGACTTCCCACACTGATTAGGTTAGATGTGTTCCCTATAGTGATTGGTTGATAAACATATGGTTCATGTATGTTTTCCCACTCTATTTTGGTCAGATGTGTTCCTGGAAGTGTATGGCCAATAAGAATTTGATGTGTTCCTTCTTCTACATTCAGTTTGAGTGTGTGTTAAGATCATAAACAAGCATGGGCGGTAGGTTGCAGAAAGAAGTGTGAATGTTTTTCTACCATGTAAACACTAAGGGGGGGAATGTTAGGAATTAGTATTTACATTTATAATTAATATATTGTTAGTAAAATTACAATTTATGTGTAACGTTTTATAATATATTATAAATATTTTTACTATGGGTTCAAACAACCATATGATTATATGATAGAATCATGGGATGTTAACTCCCTAAATCTAGTGTATCTCTTGCCTATAAATTTAGATATGTAACTACACATATTTGCAGTAGAGTGATAAAACATAGAAATCAATATTCTTGTGCCCTGAAAAAATATGTGTACAAATTTTTTTAATACCTATCAATCATCTTATGTAGCACACTCCCAACCTATTTTAAAAAAAAGATTTTTTTATAGGATATGAGTTCCCACTAAAATACTTGAGGAAGAGTTGTGTCAAAGGGTTTATTTGCAAGTGCACTGGTAATCATGTATGGAAAATGTGGAAGCTTTACCTTGGCATGTGGATTGTTTGACAAGATATTTAGATTGGTTGTGAATGTCATTATAATGGTTTGATTAAAGGTATCAAGAGAGGTGACACCTCATAGGATGCAATGTTTGCAAACTTCAAAAAATAGATTTTTTTTGAAAAAGGGCTTAAAATATTTCTAAGGTAATGGACTAATGTAAAGTTGTCCTCTACATCCTTTGACAACATATTATCAACTAGTCACATTGCTTAATGTTGTGAGATTGATATTGTGATTTAGATTGGTGTGGAAATGTGGGGGCATGTGTTTATCATGTAAACTGTTGGAAACAATGTCTGAGTGAAATATGGCTAATGGATAACAAGGATTTTAGGATATGTTTTGAAATTATTTTTTTGAGGAGGCATAGGAAGTTACAACAAATTTGAGTAACTTGGGTAAATCCATCTCCCACATCCTTTACTTGTCATGACTTCCTTGCTAGGTTCTTTGAAAATATCTCCTTCATCCTTGCGTAGATCACCCATGTCTATGGTATCTTGTATAGGGTATGTGACTTGGTTGTTCAATGCCACAAGAAGTATAATCTCATGGAAAGCAATAATTGTATGGTATGCACAAAATTAGTTTGTTAAAAGGTCTTAAAATGTTGAATAAAATGTGTTTGGAAAATATAATGCCACATCCATAGGATATGCCATATTTAGATGCGTAAATTGCCATCAAAATACAAACTTTCAATAAACCTGATTCAGAAGGTTTAAATCCCACTCCAAGAAATCCCTAGTATCCTCCAAAGTCATGCCAAAATAAGAGATTTGAAGCTAACTTTGGACATTTTCCAAGCATGGGTGAAAATATTGTTATCATATGATTTTGTTGTAAGTGCCATAATATACATTTTTTGTAGAATGTGGAAGCAATCTACTGGCACGTGAATTATTTTACAAAAATCCTCTTCAATTTCATGGTCTCACAGATCATGAGAGTTTGGACCACTTGGAGTCACCCATAGCACTTTGATTCTCGCACATGCATGGTCATTTTACTCTTTCTTGTATAATTTTAATGTTTTAGTTTTCCTAATTTCAACGGAGTTATAAATCAAACTAAATAAGAGTAAATTTAGGGTGAATTAAATGAAACATGTTTCTAATAGCAAGTTATATGCATTAGACCAATATCCATGAATGTAAACACTACTCTTGTTTTCCTTGTAAGATGGATGAATAAACAATGATACTATTTTTTAATATGTAAACCATGTGGTTGGAGAGTGAAACAAGAAACTTAGAAAAACATACTCATTAGCAACCTCGTATAATCTTAATAAAACCCATTTTTCATTGAGGTGCAAAACATCCCTATAGACGTTGAAATGAGAAAATCAAGCTTTGGACATGAACCTTGTCACATGAAGTGCTCCCAGAACCTTGGGTTTTCCCTCACAAGTTTGTTTTACCTTACATCATCACGTATTGAGGATCCTAGTGGGATTGTTCACAACTCAAAACAATTGTTGAAATTTAAAAATGCAGTTTGGTTTTGACTTGCAATTTTGGCCCTTGGGGTAGAAATGGAATTTGGCTTCCACATACCTCTAGTATTTCTATGTGATTATCACTATCAACCCTTCATTCGGATAAAAACATATCATATACTAGTTTTTAAAATAGGTTTTGTAGGCCTCTGATCATTGGGTGATGAGACCATTTTGATGTATTTACGATTGGTAGTTCAGGAAAGACAGGCACCAATTGAACACAATTCTCCAACTTTGGGTTCTATCAGCTCTGAGTATTTCGCTGTATATAGGGGAGTAGGCAGGGATTAGTTTCCTTGTGTATTTGAGTCTTAGAGTCTATTTTTGAATGTTAACAAGAAATTGGTTACGTAAATATTGTAGGAAACCTCCTTTTGACGCTTTCTTGAAAAGAAATTGATTGTGGAAAAATTATTTTTTCTCTCTCCTCTCTTTGTCTCTCTTATTGGCTTGAAAATGAAATAAATGACTTTTGTATTTCTTACCCTTCCTATAATTGTGTTAAGTATTATTTTAATTATTATTGGAAAATGATGAGATTGAAATTTATGCTAGAATGTACATAGATTTCATGTCAAAAGTTGTGTTGATCATGTGGTGATTGTAGGTACGTGGGACATGAAGATGTTGGCATGGTGTCCTAGTAGGTGTTTTCATTTATGCAAACCCTAATTAATGTAAAACCGAATGATTTTTGATGATTTCATGATGTTTTCTATGGTGCTAACATACTGGTTCATATGTTTATCAACTGCTACAGTGGGATTCAGTGATGTTTGTTTGCTCTAGCAAGCCCACACAGGTGCCTAGGAGGTGTAGCTTTGAAAAATGAGTTTATTGGATGCTTTGGAATCATGTTGGAATGTTTTATAGCATGATTTTATGGTGTTTGAGCACTCACAATAGTGGTATAGTGCAGGTACAAGTGGATCTCTTGGTTACAGGTGTTCATTGGGAGCAGGTATGACAACTTGAAGGTGTGATAGTGTGGATTAGAGCCATTTGAGCTCATGGAAGAATGAAAACAGGTATATAATGGAATATGAGATATATTTGGTTCATTTTTATAGGTTTTATGTTCAGTTATTGCATTTTTTCAGTTGGCCATAACTGCTACAGTGAGAATCTAGCATGCAAACATAGGTAAGTCTTAGTCACTTGAGATATTGATCCATGAAATTAAAATTATGATGATTTAATATGTTATAGGCACTATTGATGATGATATCATAAAAAATTCAGGTTCCCATGATGTGAAATTTTCAAGATATGACTGATTTTGTGAGACGACGTCAAAATCTAGTGTATTTTCCAACTCAAAGTGCAACTTCAGATGCTTGTTATGAATAGTGTGCTTTGCATGGGACCTTATGGCTTTCAATGATGATTATAAGGTGAGTTTATAAGATTTAACAAAAATAATCATGTCATTTTATTGTCAGGATTTTATGAACGAATGTTAAGAAGGTAAAGTGGTCTAAAACCCTAGCTAAACCCTAGCTAGAAGCAGTTTGGGTAAAGTGAAGTATATTTACCTAAAAATTTGATGATATTATGTTGTATAGGAATCCTCATGATTCCCATAAATGTATGGTTGAGGTCATATTGATGAGTGGGTCCCACCTTAAAATAACAATTTTTGGGAAAGAAGGTTATAGAGCAAGATGGTCCAAAGGAGTAGCATGTGAAATTCATGTTGCATGATGAATGGAATTTTTTATTGATTTAAATTAAATTTTAGGACATGATTATGCAATTTCATGGTGTTTTGAGATCCAAACATGTTGACTGGTCAAAGGGCAGTTTTGGGGTCTCAAATAGCAGGGTTCAGTAAAATGGACATAACTTGAGCTACATGTGGTATTTTAAGGTTATTTAAGTTGTGTTAGAAATTATATTCAGATATATTTCCATTAAAATATTTATTTCCTCATGATGAGGACGTTTGATATGGTTTCCAAGTCATTTTACAAGCAAGAAGGTTTTTGGCAGTTCATGACAGGATCTATTTTTGTATTTTATATTGTTTTAAGCATGATATGGATTTTATGATGCTTATTATCACCTTTAAAGTGAATAGAGATTAATTTTTCATAAAATAAATCCATTTTTAATTATTTAATGCATGTATAAATGTTTTTATGAGTTAACCTTTGGAAACAACGTTTTTGGTAGGTTGAACTGGTGAAGACAAAAGTAGTTGTGGATTGAAGTGATGGATGTTTCAAGGATTATAACTTGCTTAAAAGTGTTATAAAGGTTATGTAATTTCCATAAAGTTGTTACATGACATGTTTTGGTCATGTTTAAGTTATTTGGTGATCAGATGAAGTTTACATGGTGAAGGAAATTGTTGTTTTGAGATTTCTAAAGGGAACTGGGCCCAGTAAATGAAATAATCTGATTGGTTGATTAAATGTGTGAGCATATATGATTTTTTTATGATGTATTACCAATTTTTAAATTGTTTTGGGTCATTAATTTTTTTACTTTATATGTAAGGTCATTTTTAAGAATGTGCCCATGGGGTTTTGAGCCATTTTTAGCATATGTAATGGGGGTTTTAGCTAGGCCGAACCAATTGGGTCATATATAGCTATTGTAATTAAAATTAATGAATGTTATAGAGTTGTATGGATAAAAATTATGATGAGAGACCGAAATCCTTTGAATAAAGAAGAATAAATGCCTATAAAAGTGAAGTTTTGGCTCATTTAGTGAGCTAGTCATGCATGTGAGAGTAGTGCAACCTAGAGAGGTGTTGTTTGCAGGTATGAATGCATGTATTGAAGGAAGATAAAGTGTTTTTAAGATTTAGTGAGACATGGAAGCATGAGAACAAGAAGATAAAGAAAATAAAAGTGAATAAAGAGCAAGAATATGAGAGATTGAAGACCTAGTGTGTGAGTTAGGGTGTGTGAGCTGAATTAGTGATCTCAATCAGTTTTGGTAGCAGAAAAATAAGATATCAAATTTATTCAAGTGGCTGATTTGGTGCTTGGTAATCCTAGGGAGTTTTGGCCTCCTTGTGGAGTGGGTGTTTCACTGAATTAGGGGTTGGTGCTCCTTGTGGGGTTAGTGCCTCACTAAATTTGAAGCATGAAAATATAATTTTTATGTTTCAGTGGGTTTTCATCCCCATGAGGATTTCCCACATAAATTTTGTGTCTTTTGTACTCTCTTTCTCTTGATTTTTCTTATGGTTTCTTATATTCTTAAGTTGACACATATCTAATACATGGTTGAATGAATGGATGCATGAATGGTAAATGAACTAAAAGTCTTGGTATGACTGATTCACCCCCCCAGTCCCTTGTGCTTCTAACAAAATAAAATTGTAGTGCTATATATGTTTTTGTAATAATGGGATATATTAGAAATACATATAATATGAAATGGATAAATCATTACTATTGTTATGAGAATTGTTGTTATTTGTTGATTATTTTGTGTTGAGTAAGAAATTATAGCATATTGGTATCTTGGAGGAAAAGGGATTTCTATTTTAGGGGTGATTATATATATATATATATATATATATATATATATATATATATATATATAACTCGCTAATGTTGTAGATGTGAACTTTAACTAGAAATGTATAACTCGCTAATGTTGTAGATGTGAACTTTAACTAGAAATGAAATGATCTTTCATAGCGTGATTTTGTGTGTTATCAGTGAATGAACTCCTTTCCTTTTTACTAATTACTTAAGAATTTGTATAAGAACCAAAGAAAAAAGGACAACCTTAGGGTAAAATTCTTGATTGACCCATTCTTGTGTGTGAAAAAATTAGCTTAGAAAATTAAAAATTAAAGGATTGGCCTAGTTTTCTTATCATTCTTTAGCACCTCCTAATTGAAGGTAATAAGGGCATAAATTTAGGAGTTTGTATAATCTTGTCTACTTGTCAACATTTTCAAAAAACCATCATATGGGAATGGTAATGGTTAAAAATTATTTAGAGTATGAGGGGTTATCACTAAGGATTATATCCATGCATGTTGAAGTTGTATGGGATGCTTTAGTTTGAGGCCTAGAGTCACTTTTGTGATATGTGGGACAAAATTTCTAAGCAACGTAATTGTATAATTATATTGAGGTTAAGCATAGAGGGATAAAAATTGAACATACTTAATTCATATTGTATTTGGGGAATATAAATTTTCAACATTGAAAGATGGTGAAACAAGAATTATCTACTATTCTTTGATATTCCAGTGGTATTATTAATGAAAAAACTGCTCACGATTATTCCCCATAAACCAAGTGGAGGGTTTTCAAGTGTGTGGAGGTGTATTAGTTGCAGTGGTTAAAATGTGTTGTGTTATTTGGTGTCTTTAATGATGCGGTGTTGTAATTGTGCATTAAAGAGGTTGTCCTAGAAACTAAACACCATTAGAAGGGGAAATAATGTAAAGTACTTGGGATCACTGAGACAATTAGGATATGATTTCACGCACCATTAAAATTCTAAATGTTAAAGGAAATTTGTATGTTTTCTTTAGCTATGGAGAATTTACCCTTGTAATGTCGATCTAATAATTTAATTACCACAGATATCACTTATAGCTTAATAATATTCTTATGATGTGAAAATGGGTGTGAATTGATCCAAAAGAAAGTAGGTAATCGAGAAAACATAGTTTCCAATTTGGGAATAAATAATTATGTTGTGTAAATGTTAAGTTACTTCAAATTAACCATCAAGTTATATAATCTATTTGTAATAAGATAAAAAAACTAATCTAGATGGATCCAATACTAGTTAAGTGTTAACTAAAGTAAAAGAGATGTATCCTAAAGAAAAAGGGAAAACATATGTTTTCATGTTAAGTGATCTTCAAATGATAAAGGCTAAATAATGAAATATGAATATGATAAAGTTGTAACTATAAAAATGTGGTAATATGAAAGGTTCATACTCATGGTGTTCATGTTATTATTAGGTTTTGGGGTTGTGATTTTTTTATGATAGTGTGGCTTTGATATACAACTTATGTCATCATACAAATTACATGTTTTTTATGTTGGTGTAAATGTTTCATGTGGTGCTAAATAGTTTCATGTGAGTCTTTGTGGTGTTACATAGTTATATAAGGTAAAATGAAAAAAAAAAACATTGTATAGTTGGTCTTGTATTTTTTTCTATTCATGTGTGGGCATCACAAGCGACACAAAAAGAATCAGGATGTAAGCTATTCCGTAAACACCAACACCTAGAATGGATGCTAACACCCAGGAGACCCTATCCTCAACTAGGTGCTTTTTTCCGTGAGATCGTTACATCCTAGAATCAGATACAAAGTTCACACAGCCCATAATATACTCTTCTAGACCAGTCTCCAACCCAGAATGAGTTTAGACATAACAAGGCAAGATAATTCATTCTACAAACCCTATATATCACTCTTTATTTTACTTCATTATTTAGATCTTGTATGTTAATATTATTTTATCTAATCAGCAAATTCCTTAACTTAGATTTAATGTTATTAAATCACCCCCGAGATAAAATTTACTTCGATGATTTAGGAGGTTTTTTGTGCCACTTCCTCTAGGTTATGCTAAATACAAATTTCATTGTGCATTATGATACTCTATTCATAGTCGGAACAAATGATCTATTTACTAGTTTTCATCTTTTGTACACTAGTTAATTACCCTTTTGGAATCTCAATTAAGTATACTTTCTAACATACTTCCCTTTCAAGTTCTAAATTTGTATAAAATACCTCATAGACCACCCTAACATGTTTTCAATCTATACAATCTTGCTTACAAATATCAAATAAAAATTGTGTAATTATGGTTCAAAATCTATTTCTTGCAGTAATTTTTTTTATCTACTTTCTTATGGATGATGCTCGGGTTACTTGACTTGGGATACTTGAATGACTGGAGTGAAAGGTAAAGGAGGTAGTATCCTTTCTATTTTTTATTCGATAGAGTAGGAGGTGTAGTAGGATCTACTATGGAGTGTTCTCCATTTCCTTCATAGTGAGGAGGAATGCTTCTAAGTTTTCCTTGTACGCATTATAGTTTGTGAGTAATTCATTAACTATACCAAATTATATCTAAAACTATGAAAAATATATCATAACTTCATACAAAGCATCCTCTTTGGTATTATCCATAGATTTACTATAGAGACTAATGGAATTTTGGATGTCTTGGGTTAGTACTTGTAATTGATATTGCATTTTTTTTCTTGTACTCCTGTAAATGCATTGCATGGTGTATTGTGTTCCTAATCTTGCATTCTAGCATTGATATTATCTCAATCCTGTAAGGATGTTCCTAATGCCTTCTTGACCTCTTGATCACTTTTCCTATCAGCATTTGGGCTTGCATTGATTTTCCCATATTTGTATCATTCTTACTATATGTCATTATATTCTGCAGCCACATATTCCAATCTAGGATATCAAAAGTAATTTGTTTAGTTTGTGCTTTGGCATTTGGATTATATTCGTGTATTCTTTTGGAATCATTACTACATCTTTGAATTCCTTCTTTGATTGGGCTATTTGCACTTTAAGTTTCTTTGCAGTCTCTTTTTTGTAACAATTTTCCACAAGTTTACTTACTAGAGTAGTTATTACACTTGTTCATTCATTACTAATCTATGTCTACAATGGTAACTTCTTCAAATCCACCTTGAGGGTGCTAAATAATGCTTGGGAAATTGTAGCTAGCACACTTATTTGGGAAACATGAGGGGCTATAATGTATACATGAGATGAAGGGATAAATTCAACAACCTTATTAGATTTGGAATATAGATTAGTGAGTCAAGCACACTAAAGGATGTAAAGGGAGTTAAAAGAGGTTATTTTGATTAATTAACTTCAAAAATCAATTATGTAATAGATAAATGCATTAATTATTATAGCTAATGTACAAAGTAAGATATGAAATTGAAGACACATGTAGATGAGTGAATTTATCTAATTACAGGTGGAGCTGGGAGATTCTTGGTGTGAAAATTACAATACTTGAGAGATTTTAACTTGAGAGTGCTTTGTTTTTAGAACTGTTGTTGAAACATATCTAGTGTGGGACTGTACGGATATGCCATGACTATCTACATATTTTTCACTCTATTGTATAGTTTCAGACCTACTTGAAATTTAGATCTATAACTTCTTGAGGTTGTTGCCTACATGGAAATGTTTTTCCCTATCAAAATATAATTTTTGTCCATACCATGAATCCCTTTTAATATGTTGAGAGAGGTTTCAAACCCTGAATATGAGTGGGATACCCTATAAAACAAACATGAGTTAGGTTGTGGTGTAATCCTTATAACACCAACACCGAAACTACTTTGAAGATCCCTCAAATTACATTTCATTCTCCATGTAGTATGTGATATCTGAATGAATGTAAACGTATTTGTCAATTGAGGAATCTCTGAAAATTCTTAAGTTGTTTATAGATCTTTATAATTCTTGGAATGGGGATGTTTGAGTGCTTGTAAATAAGAAAGACTAATTATTTGCTGGTAATATGTTTCAGACCTATTATTGTTGTTTCCGTAATGAGTGTGTGAGCTTTGGTGAGACTTGTGGATAATATGGTTCCTTTTGTAAGTTTTGGAAGTGAGTGTCTCAATGTAGTGCCATATGATTCCCAGGTTCTTAACTGAGGTAGTGTTAACTTGATTATATAGGGTTCCAAAGGTAAAATTTCATGGAAAGGTTGACCCACATGAATTAATTCACTCAACAAAGAATATAAAATTGGAATATTAGATGGAGTATATGATGGTTTAAAATTATACAAGTTTGTTAAGAATTACTATCACAAGCCAACCAAACCATATGATTTTTCACAAGAATGAAAACACATGAAAGTAAGGGTTACTTATTGTTAGATTGAATTTGGTAATGGATTTTATGCATTTAATTATCATAATTTAATGGCATATCAATGTGTATGAATAAACAATTTAGACAATAAACATTGGGATATACTGAGCAGGGATAGAAAGGGTGTGTTTGTCATACGAAAATTACATTGTAAAAACCAACATATTCAAAGAGTAAATTTTCAAGTTTGAGTGTTTAAATTTACCCCCCTTTGAGTATGAAATGAAAATTATATGCTTAAAGGAAAATATACATGAGTGTGTAGACACAAATTTTATTTTCTCATAGTTTTTTTTGTAGAGTCTTGTTGTTTTGGTGTTGGCATGCTCCATGATGAAACCTATAACACATAGTGTAGTCAATGTCCTTAGTAAATAATTGAAATTAACTCAAATGTAAATTTTAATATGTAAAAGTTTCATTTGCATAAAATGAAAGAGATATGAAACATGGAATGAATACAATTGTTTGTTTTATCAAGGGATAAATTCCCTTTCTTTGTTTGTAGTTAGATATTTGAATTATTAAACTTTTTGAAGGATTGGGAGTGGCCAGTCTCCAATTATGTTGAGGAGAAACCAGACTTTTAGGTTCATGAAATTTAACATAGAGATGAAGGGGAGAGAGAATAAGAATGAGATATTAAAGCATCTTCTGAAGGAAGAAAACTGTGTGTCAAATTCATTCAACAACTTTGATATATTACTATTTTAATGTAAGAGGAAATGAAAAACCAACTACAAATGAATTAGACAATTCAATACCTTATGTAACCCCACAAACCACACCACTACAAATGGATCTAAAAACAATTGTGTAAATAAGGACACACATTAGAAAATATAACAAATACCCTCATGCCCTTCCTTTGTACTACACAACTAAATGAAAACTGAATAGAAACAATAATGTACTAAAATGTAGATGAAGAAAGGATGCCCATTCCCCCAAAATCCTTAAAACTATAACAAAAATGAGTTTTGTGGTGAAGGAGTGAAATACTTTGTGCCCCCTGTAACTAATTTGAGATGAGTGAAGTTGATCTAAAACTATGCCAAGAGCATGTTCTTGTAGGTGGAAATTTTGAACTACTGATAAATTTTGGCTAACTACCTCTAGGAAAAACTATGTGAAAGAGTCATAACCATCCATACATTCCTGACTGAGCTGTAAATATTTTGAATTGTGTAATATTTTCCATAGTTTTGTATTTGATATTTTTGTAAGTACTTGTAACCTGTATATACTTGTGTCTAGCATAAAAGTATAAGAAAGTCTATTTTAGATGTATATTATACCTATGTAAATGCCCCTTCTTTTGAGGCATGTGTGATAAACCATATGAGCACAAGGCTTAAAAGAAAATATGTGTGCCTATGCACCATATTTCTAAGGACATATATAAGAGTGTGGAATGTGGAATAGGTGGCCATCATGAAGAACATATGGCTACAAAGGGGAGTTACACATGGTGGAAACCATGGTGCACAAAAAAATAAAAAAGAATAATATAAATAATAAAAGTGTTAGTAATAAGACATGTATAAGAAAACAAGTACAACAACAATAAAATTAGAGTTAGTATGATTCAAAAATTGTTACAAAAAAGGAATAGAGTGGAAAACATGGGACACCCACAGTGTCATGTGATAATCAAGGCCCATAAGAATACAAGTAAAATCACACAAGATAGGAATAAAGACACAAACATGGGACACCCGTGGTATCATGAGACAAGAAAGGCACTCAGGACACAATCAATGAAACAAGAAAGTAATAATACACACAACTAGTAAGCATGTATAGAAAACAAGAGGGTTGGGATATAATGAAATGATACATTAACTAATATAGGTAGAAATATTTGAAACATGAGGTCTTAACATTACACAAAAGACATGTGTTAGTCCCATTAGCTCAAAATATAACATGTACACAATATATGTAATCAAGCGTGATAAGGAAGCATGAAATAACTACAATAAAAAAATAGCATGTGTGTAGTGTATAATAGATGCCCCCAAATGTATAGGAAGCCTAGGTAAAAGGCCTACCAACATCCGTCATCATGTATCGCTCTACATATTTCCTACATCAATATCAATATACCATGTGAATTCAGGTGTGTAAAGAGAAAAAATATATGTTATCTATCAAACCAAAGTGAAAAACAACATGTCTAATGTAAAGTGATAACAACTCGAGCTAAGTGTACAAGTCATGGTTTTGTAATTTTGCAAGTATATAAATTTTTTTGTATTATGAAATTATGTTAAAGTTTTTATATTTGTGAATGTTAAGATATATACTAGGAAGAGGAGTATACTAAATCCACCTAATAATGATATCTTAAAGAGATGGAAAGATTGTTGAAGAAGATGGAGGCTTAAGCCTTAATTGTGCCAAAGAGTATAACTCAAATGTAAGTGGTATAGTAGTAGTGTTATATTCAAAATAAGGCTTAGGAAAATGGATGAAATAGATGCATGAGTAGTATGTGAAGTAAAATATTTTCATAGATGACTAGAAGAACAAGTACTCCTAGATATACCACATTCACTAGAAAACTTGTGAGAAATTGTAGAGCTAACTTGTACACTAGAGGATTGACATGAGATCCTATGAGAGTGAGAGTCACTTGAGAAAATGTGTGAAACCAAAGGCCTGTCAAGAGACATGTAATACATAATACATGCAACCAAATACCTATCAAGAGACCAAAGAGGGTTAGAGCCATTAGACATAGAGTATACAATCAAATACATATTCGTAGATACAATAGGAGGGGAGATATAAACTATAGAAGGGGCCTCAAAATGTGACAACCTATTGATTATGAATAAAATTGACACATTGTTGAATGACCGATGTAATATACCTAAGATCACATAACTAAGGTATACCTAAAAATAATTTACCATAGATAAGTGTGACAAAAACCAAGAATGATACTAGTATAGTAATAGAACCAATTGTAATTGTAAGAATAAAACTAGTGTATTAATAGAACCAATAGTAATTGAACATATTGGCATGTAATAAACCCTGGAAGTTTTACAATGACCATGTTTTGGGATCCTAAAACCACTAGTGGATCCTAAAACCTTCCACACAAGTTGAATTTCCTCATATGATTATGAATACCTTTTCCTCAAAAAGTTACAGAACTGAATATGTTCACAAGATTAGCACAAAGCTCCCAAAGTCTTCCCTAAATCATATAATCATGAAGTAGAATTGAATACCTTTTTGATGACAACAAAATTGGATTATGAAACCATCTAGAGCTCCCAAAACCTTTCACTCAAGTCAATAATTATTTTTTAACAATTTTGATAAACTTTCTCAAAAAGTGGAAAAAAATTCCGTAGGGTTGTCAAATAAAGTGTTGAGAAATTTTACATGCCAACACTTCTAATGCAATTTTTTTTCATCATTTGATAAAGGATTGGACATTCTCATTATAACCATGTTTACAAGTGATGAATATATTCAAGCTATTTTTAGAAAAATCTCTAGGATGGACTTCTTTGAGGAGAATATTGACTAACCCCTCGAGTTCATTGACAGAGTTATAAGGAAGATAATGGTACCAATATAAAGCATCAACTGTAAGGATTTTAGGTAAGTTTTTTGCATACACATAAGAGTTATATTGGATTTAAACCTTATATACTGATGGAATATCCCTAAGATCACATAGTTAAGGTATACCTAAATGTAATGTACCAGAGGTAAGAGTGAAAACAACCAAGAATGATATCGGTGTGGTAATAGAACTGTTGGTTGCTCAAATGTGCACCCACGTCTTGGATCTTAGAATGGCCGAGGTGTTTGAGACCACAATGGAACCGTCCCCAAGTTGTGGGACCTTGCAAACTTGGGACGGATCTCTGGAGAAGGTTGGTTCCTCTATCTATTTCTATTGCTACTGCTACTCCTAATGCTGAAAGGGGAAACTAAGCTAAGAATGCCAAGGGACAAGGGAAAGAAGGATAACATGAAGTAAACTACACTAAAAGGTGATAGCACCAGAAAAGAGGGATGAACACTATATATTCTAAGCAATAATGATGGGGAATGCCTAAAAGGAGGCTAGGCACGAGTAACATAGTGAAATATGCATTCACCATATCGTTCTCATGGAACACAACTAAATATGGAATTGCAGGGGACCTAAAATAACACAACCAACACACAATGCAAAAGAAGAGGCAATAAGAAGGAATTAAAACACGTTAGGATAGAGAATAGTCACAAAACGATGCTTCTATTACTTCCAGAAATGCACAAAGATGTTATAATGACAAAGGAGGCTAATATCCACATGCAAGAGCCAAACATAGAGGTCTGCAACTCAAAATACAGAAAATATGGAGTCCTTAGCAACATGCATAAGGATCCAGAGTGTCCAACATAAAAAATTATCCTTGCTCTTACATTTATAGATGAATCCATGGAGGAAGAAGGGAAAAGGAGGGAAAACCTAAATTTGAAACACAACCACCAACAAGAAGCATTCAATGTCTACAAATCTGCTTGGAAATCTATGAAATACACTTCCCCATGCTTGTTTGACATGTTGAAGACAAAGGAGGTTGGATCATACCAAATTGGATGGTTGGAGCAATCAAATCTACTCATCAATGTTCAAAAAGACATTTTCCCATTTCTCACCTACCAGATCCACCAGAATTTGAATTTTGAATTTTTGGCACTGTAGGTGATGTCAGCAGCTCTCTAACAAGTCCAGGCATGCACCGATCTGAGCTCTGTAGCAGAAGATATGGCTATCAAAATATGTCAGAGTCATTGGCGTACATAAAACACATGGCGCACATGGATTGGCTGAGATGGCGGAAAAATGTACAACTATTTGTCATTTTTGCCACGTGTCAATCTTTTATTTGTTGCAACGATTTGGTGCCCTATTGGCACACTTTGATTGGTTTCACATGACACACTTAAGCATATCAAAAGATGATCTGGCACATAAGGTCCTGAGGGAAGGGTGCACAGAGAAAATAGAGGAAGGTGCAAAGGGGGTGTGTGCGATACGCGCGGGGAGATGAAGCAAACTGGTGAGCATGCATAATTCTTCATTGAATAACTTAGGGCCAGAATGTGTATGCAAGTTATCCAAACCGCTAGGAGAGTTATTTGGATAACAAGACCCAATTGTGATTCTAAGAATGATACTAGTTTAGTAATAGAACCAGTACTTTTTATGCCTGAAAATCAACACATGATTCCAGACGCACAAAAATTCTTGAGGTCTTTCCAAGACAACTAGAATGTGATAGATGTGATGGTAATGTGATAGATACATAGAGTATAAATGGGATGAATGGTAATGGTGATGAAAGCATGGATACTAGTCAAGGAAATATAAGGTTCTTAACCAGAAAATTGGGGATTTTTTTGTCAAGAGAGATGAATGCTCGACTAACCTGCATGGGGATGATACTATGATCAAGGATGATTTTTGTGCATAGATATAAGTTAATGTCAATGAAACCAAATAAAATTCAACTCGGTTGATGGATGTAGGGGAATTTTCCTTCATATTCTAAGTATTTATCTCTGAAGAGGGTCTTGAAAGTATGAGAGAAGGTGGGTAAATGAAAAATCAAGGGTTGTGAGGTCTAACCCTATATGCTTGATTGGCCCAGCACTCTATGGAAATGTTTTAATCTTTGTTGAGGCTAATGAGTTTTCCAATGATCTCAAGTGATACCGGTGTAGATCTAAAGACTAATTAACATAAGCATTGATCAATGTCTACTTGGTTTCTATCAATGTTTGGTTGACCTATAGTCAGATTAAAGATTCTCATGCGTTGTTGTGATGGACCTAGAATGCTCAAGTGGACACCAAATCAATAAGAATGGAAACAAACAAGCAAACTAAGATCCAAAGGGACAGAGAGCTAAGTTCTGGTAGCCTAGGCCACTAGGGAAGTAGGATTTGTTTTATTTTTTATAAGAAAATGCTTTTGACTAGAGCTATGAACCCGGGGGTTCTTGGGTCCCCTCCCTTACTACATATGTAATATCCAAAGTATATAAAGTTGGGTGGTTTACATGAAAGTAATATGTAAAAACCACCCAGGAGTAAAATTATAAAAAAGCTATTAAAATATTCAACCTATAAAATTGATCTTAATCAGAAGATTCAACCACTTCGTCCTTCACACGTTTGTTATCCACCACCTCAGTTACTCTCTCTTTTTTGGGAACTAGAGTATCAAACTACATCATTGGCCCTGACAACCTTTAAAATAAAGTCATAGGAGAATATTCCTTGGCTTCTGAATTGAGAAACCCTTGTCAAACATCTTTATATGCAATAACCTCTTGGTTATGAAGTCAAGGGTAAGGAGAAACTTGTGTGTAGATTGAAAAAGAGCCTATATGGGCTCAAGCAAGCTCCAAGGAAATGGTATTTGAGATTTTATAGTTTTATGCATGAGCATGGTTATATGAGATGTGAATCTGACCATTGTGTTTATTTCAAAAAGCTTGAAATCGAGAGCTATGTTATTTTGTTACTGTATGTAGATAATATGTTGATTGCAGGATCTAGTATGCAGGACATTGATAAATTTAAAGAAATGTTAGCTCACACATTTGCAATGAAGAATTTAGGAGCTGAAAAGAAAATCCTTGCATGCAAATTCACCGAGACAGGAAAAACAAGAGGTTATATTTGTCTCAGAAAGCTTATGTCAATAAGGTGTTGGAAAGGTTTAACATCCAGAATTCAAAACATGGTAGTACACCTATGGATGGGCACTTCAAATTGAGAAAAGATCAGTGTCCTTCATCACACGAGGAGGTTGATTACATGACACGTGTTCCATATGCTTCAACGGTAGGAAGTTTTATGTATGCCATGGTTTGTACTAGACCAAACATTACACATGCAGCGGGAGTTGTGAGCAGGTTTATAGCTAATCTAGGTAAAGAACATTGGAAAGCAGTCCAATGGATTCTCAAGTATTTGAGAGGGACATCCGGCATGGAGTTATGCTACGAAGGGTTAGATACTTCTTTACGTGGCTATGTTGATTCAAATATGGCTAGAGATTTGGATGGTAGGAGGAGCACCACTAGATATGTTTACATAGTAGGTGGAATGACAGTTATCTAGATTTCAAGATTGCATAAGGTTTTGGCTTTATCTACTACATAAGCTAGCAAGGAGATGATATGGATGAGAAGGTTCATGAAAGATTTGGGTAAGGAGCAAGAGGATTGCAGACTATACAGTGATAGTCAGAGCACAATTCATCTAGCAAAGAACTCAACATTTCATTCAAGAACGAAACACATTCAGTTGAGGTATCACTTCATACGGTAGGTGTTGGAGGATGGGTAGCTAAAGTTAGAGAAAATCCATATGGATGAGAACCCTGCGGATATGCTAACGAATCCATTGGTAAGGGAGAATTTGGAGATTCACTCCACTTCTATTGGGCTTTGAGTTTGAGACTTGAAGAGGAAGAAACAGGCCAAGGAAAAGGAACCAAGGATGGTGATGCACAGTACAGTGCAACAATTGATATCCAAATGGGAGTTGTTGAGTGTGGAGCTTAATTGCTTCACAGGAAGCTTGCTTTTACATGTTTCTGGTTTTGACAATGACCAACATTAGTCAGGAGGAAACCGACATTTGTTAGAAGGTAACCGACATCAGTTAAGAAGTGACTGGCATCGGTCAGGAAGGAACTGGCATCGATCACCTATGCGACTATGATTTGTTCTTTAAATAGGAATTAGAATAAATATTTTGCTTTAAAGATGATTTATTGATTGTAAAATCATAGTTATTTGCCCAAAATAGATATATATCCATGTATGCATTGTATGAGGGTATGAGAGAATAATATAGCAATTGTTTTGCATGTTAGTTTTCTTGGTGAGTAAGAAAGAGTAGCTGAGTGAGGGAAAAGCATTGAACACCCTGTGATGTGTTGGAAGACTACACATATTCATTGTATTTCCTCTGTAAAGCATTAAATAATAATATAGGTCATTTCTTGGTGGACGTAGCCCACACTAGGTGAACCACGTTAAATCTAGTTTTATCTTTCTCTTATTTTTTTTATCTTCTGTTTTAACCCCAACAACAAATTTATATGGTTTAACCCCAACAATAATAAAGATAACACAGTGAAAACAATGTGGCAATGGCTTAGTGGAGAGCATGAGTACTAAGCATTTTTGCAAAAGAAAGAAAATGTAGAAGTTGAGAATGGAAAACTAAGTCATGATGAATACAAAGATGATGGTGCACTAGTAGAGGTAGGTAACAAATGAAGTGACTCAACATATGAGGCCAAATCAAACTTTAAAATGAAGACACTCAGTTTTATAGGAAGAGACAAAACAATCCTTGAAAATGAGAAGTTGCAAAGACAAGAAGAAGATGACCAAAAGGGGAAATATGGGGCAGTCAAACATGAACAAGCACCTCAAATTTTAAATACTAATTCATGTTTGAGTTATGTTTGTGTAGGTATGATGAAGGAAGCAAAGATAAAGCAATCATTTAGATGTGGAAAAGCCAAGAAAATAATAAACTTTCTCAGTATTGAGAATGAATTCAATCAACAAGGGGAAAAGGAACAAGTTAAGGTTTGTAACACAGTTAAGGAACATCAAGAGACTACTTATGAAGGCATGAATCAGATGATTAGACTCAGCCACCTGGTAGGAAGAATAGTGTACATTTTTGCAGTAGTTAAGGCATATTTGAAGGTTATTGATGCAGAGAACTTTGCCAAGAAAATGATCCAAATCCAAGTCATACCTAAAGCCATGCATGAATTTCAAGAGCATTCACATGAATTCATGACAAACTGGAAACAAAGGAAGAAGGGGCTGATTGTAGTTGCACATCAAATATAACTCCATGGAAGCTTTTTTTTCCCTTGGTAGTATCATGTAGGGGCATCATTACTCCAGGGCTAGTATAGAGATAGTATATGTATGTGTTAGTCAAATTTTGGTTTTCTGGGGTCTTTAGTGGTGTATTTGAGTCAATTTTGGTGTCTTTTAGGCTTTAGAGATTCAAATATTTGAATTAGAGGTTTTCCCTCCATTTTTGGCTTATTCAACATTTGAATATTTCTAAAGCCATTTTTGAACTTTTCATAGTATGTAGGGGTCTATCTAGCATGTAAGTAAGTCATTTATTGTCATTAAGTGTCTATGAGAGCTCACTAAAATGTTAGATTGGTCTTATAGTCTAAGGTTTCCATTTAAGCCCTCTTATTTGTATGCAACCTACATGTAATATTGGTCATATGACTTGGAAAGGTAGTTATGGTCAAGCCAATTCGAATTGGGGGAGATATATATTTAATTTTTAATTTTCTTGTTCATTGATCAATCAATAATTGTGTGGATTTAGAGCTCCAAGCATGAGAATAAGCAAAAAACAATGTTTGAACCAAGATTTCATTGTTGTAATTATGTAGCATACTCTATTTTTTTATGAATGTTTTCGGTGTGAAACATTGATGAAATGGGAATCTATTTGTGCATGAAAACGTGAAGGAGGCTTTAGAGAAGAGAGCCAAATAGGATTCGGAACACTTGATGATATAATAACTTCCAGAAATGTCTTATGCCATGTCTTAGAGTCAAAATACAACGAAGATTAATGAAATTACAAGTATTGAAGATATAATCTAGGCTTGTTGTTAAGGTATTAAGTTTTTTTAACCATTTTACATACCTTTTCAAAGTAATCTAGAGTATTGAAGTTAAGAATTAAGTTAAGCACAATACAGATTGGGAAGGATTTTGAATTATTGATGACCTGTTGTAAACCAGTCCGCATAACTTTTTGAGTTTAGCTCCAAATGATGTGAAATTTGGACAGGAGTAAAATATCATTTTTCCAATGGGTTTCAAATGGTTTGTCTTGAATATGAATATTTTTTGAGTTATGATGTGTTCTTATGACTGGGAAGAGGTTGCATGTAAAGTGTTTGACAAAATGCCTACTTAGAAAAATGAGTATATCTCCCGCATATTAAGGATTTGGTTTATGAAATTTTGAGGGTAGAAGGATAAAATTATTATTCAAATGGTTTTGTAAGGGTTTCATGATTTTAATATCATAGTGTAAGATATGATTGAAGGAAGGTTGCTGTAGACCATTGGTTCTTGAGAAACCAAGATTACAAAGTTTTAGTAAAATTGATCGAACCCACTAATTTTTGTGTTTCCATTTGTTTGGACAGTTGAGATAGGTTAATAAAAGAATCTTGAATATTCTTGTAGCCTTGAAGAAATAAATTTTATCTCAATGATGGTTTAGTGTGGATATGATGCTTCTCTAGCTTAGTGGAAGAGTGCATTTTTTTCCAAGTTTTGGACTGAAAGTTATGGTATTTATCTTACAAATCTCGTTGAATGGGTACAGGGGATGATGATGCCTACATCATGTATGGTCCTACCCTAACTTAGTTTCCAATTACAATACCAAAAATGAAGCATCACTAGGTTCAAATGTTGTTGTTTCAACAAGGCATCCTCCCAGAACTTCCCAGAATCATTTGTAATCAGCTAAGCGCACTCATTCCTATATGTTTTCAAGTTTGTGTATTATCTAACATATCAGTTACATGTATAAAAGTGTTATTATGATTTTGATAATTAATATTGGAATTTAATTAATTAGAATAATCATTTATTAATAACCCTTGCATCATTTAGTGTACTAATTCATTAAAATCAATTAGGTTTTATGTTAAATCTAATTAAGGTGTAAACAATTGTAAATATTAAAAAAGGAAAAGTTGTTAGTCAACTTAAAGTAGTGTAGTTTCATGAAGGAGGAACCACTGTATTTGTGATTTGTAATCTCAAAATACAATCCAATTTAAAGTATTTTGTGTTGGGTGTGAATGAATCGTCTGATCGGAGAACTAACAGAACGTGGGAATTGTTATGTTTATGTTGTTTGGTCATGACTTAACCGATTTATCTGTAGTTCTTGTATGGGCAAAGATTCAGGTTTGGGTTGGAATTATGGAACAGTTCCACCCATTCCATCGGTGCCCACTCTATCTGCTTTTTCCGCATTATCTTCCATCCTCCGCTCTGTGCTTGTTAGTTCCCCCTAACACTTAGTCGATCGATTCACTTATGCGGGGAACATAAGGAACACAGGAACAATTCCTTTGGTTCCCAAAAATCCTAATCCACCCACAAAACTATCCCTTTCTCCTCATGCAGACGACACGGCCATGTAGAAAACTGGAGGCCATGAAGAATGGTTTCATCTATTCCACATAGACCCGATCTGTCTGATTTCAAACCCTCGAACCCCTTATGTAGATAATTTGGTAATGCAGAGAACAAGAGGGACAAAGGAATGGTTCATCTTGTTCTGCATAAACTGGATCTAATCGATTTTTCCCCAAATGACCAATTTTCCTTATTTTTTGGATAAGTATGGAAATGGGGAAGCTAAGAAATGAGGAAACGAATGTCCCCAACATTGATTTCTTCTGCTTTTGATCAATTTACACCTACCCAAGTCTAAATGAAGATGTGAGTTATCAAAATATCCCTAGGGGTATTTTAGATAATAGGATGACCATGGCTTGTTACATTTGGTAAAGGAGTGTCAAAGCCTCCTAAAGAGATCCTTGTCTTCTGTAATTTGAAATTATGATATTCCATCAAAAGATGCCTCATTCATTCATTTGGTCAAAGACTTTGGAAGCTTCCACTAAAAAACTACATTTTTCCATACAAGCATAGAAGGGTATTTTACAAGAATTGGGGGTCAAACTTAATTTCCCATATAATAATGTGGGAGTGTATTTTTTTATGCTCTAAAATGGATATCATGAGAAACATGTCTGCAAAGTTGAATATAAGCGAAGGATTATAAAGGAGAAGAAAAACCATGTGCATTCCCAACTGTTATAATAATCATACCATGCCTAAGGAAATTTCACTGACATCCACTCCTAAGCCACACAACATAACACAAATATGGCATATTGAAAGTGGAGCTACACATCACCAATGCCTCTAAGAACAAATCAAATCCAAAGTCATCCCAATTAAATGCCTTTCATTAACAAAAGGAAAGAAAAAATTTGTTTTTAATGCTTCCCATTTATATACGCCAGGAGTATACTTACAAGGGTTGAGGTGTTTGGCTTAAAACCTTCTAATATAATGTTTGAAGTTTCAAATGATTTTTTCAACTAATAGAAATTTTTTTACATCTCCAACAATCATTGTAGTCCCTGAGAAATGTTTCTCTAAGGCGTTTAAAGGGGAATTTTTCTTGATTTATGATACATTCATGCTTTACAAACATTCATTTTTTATAAGAGATCTCATTTTAGTGTAGGGATGGAGAGGTTGTGGGAGGAGGTTGCTAGGTTCACTTTAATATTTCCCACACATTCACTCTAACACCTCTAACACCTATTCAAAAATATCGATTTGAGAATGTCCAGTAACCAACACACCTAAGTAAATAGGTTGTAAATATGCTAGCGAGGGTGAAAGGATATGATGAATGCCAATAACATATTTGTAAGTCTTAAATGTGTATCCTTCTAGCGCCTCAAGTAATTCTAGAGTAAACAAACACCAATGCATCCCTTGAAAACTCGTCTCTTTCAAGAATCGACAACATTCCACTCACCATGATTACATTCCCACATCTTGTGCATTAGCAACAACAATAATAAAATGGTCCATTTTCCATAATGGCATAACTAAATGACATTGGAACAATATTCAAACACCTGGAGGAAACTACCTCTAGCTCCACCTAACCTCCACACATGGGCCATATCCCAAAATGTGCTCAATGAGGCCACGTGTCTTGCATAAGATTCCAAAAATTATCTCATGGCCTCTTGGCCTTTTCCTAACCTCCCACATACACACCATTATACCTTTTATTATTTTACTATTTTATTTCAACTTTATAATTTAATTGAATTATTTAAATTTAATTATTATTTTATAAATTAATTTTCTCATGTAATGTGAGCTAATTTTATTATTATTATTTGAACAATTTTATTGCTTATATGCATCTAATCTAATGGCAAGTTACCGCTAATTTATCGTATGACGTCTAAATACTCACAAATTGACTTACTAACACACCAACTTGGTCCTCAATGAGGCACATGCCAACTAATTAATATTGCCACTCATGTAATTAAAGGTTTATGCACGTTTGGCATGTTCATGTCACTGTTATAAGGGGGAAATGGACTTGATCACATCAGGGAACCAAATTGGAGTGCTCGTAAGTTGGGTTGACAAGTTAAAAGTAAGAAATATATGAATTTTTCTCTATAACCACTTCTTATAATAAGGACAGAGTTGTTCAATTTGTAAAATATTACAAGGAGATGAAGAAGGTTAATGTGATGAAAATAGACCTATTTAAATAACTCATCCACAAAGCATTAGAATGCCCAACTTTGACCATGATTTACCTCATAATAGGAAAAACCCTCTAGATGAATTCATGTTAGCACTCTTACGTCTAGTTATGTAAGAAGTCACATCCAACTACACAACAATGGGGGGTACAAGTATACATTAATTTTAGAGCCATGGAAATCAATCAGAGACATTGTAAGAAAGTATGTACTCCTCCATGTGAAACAAGATCATTGGTTTAATAAAAGACTTATAATAGTAGGTAAATTGAAATATAGTGAAGAGATTGAAATGGCTCATATATCATGCAAGAATATAGACCATGATATCTTGAGGTGGAAAGAAAGTGTAAAATTTTTAAAGATTAGACACCCTTGTCTTATACATTTTTTGATAAAACATATGAAGGACAACCGGTGTCTTCTATATGTAAAGGATACATACATTGGTATTATGGGTACATGTTGAACACCAATAATTACTATGTTTGGAAAAACTTAGGTCTCATAAAAAACCCTAACCCTATTGACATGTGTGACCCTAAATTCATAAGGTATGATCTTGTTCATAGAGTATTTTATAATCACAAAAAAGAGGAAAATAATGATGGTGCAAAAGATATGATGGTTAAATAGAATCATATTGACATCAAAGGGAAAGGAATTGCAGCTAATAACCACATATCACTAGTAAAGATGGAAAATATTAAAGAAAACAATGGAAAGGAATAGATTGTTATGGGGATAAAAAAATAATCCAATTAAAGAAGTGAATTATTGGGGAACACTTTGTCTGTTCAACCTATAACCACCTCGAGAGTAACCATGTATAAACAAAAATAAACTAGTTGAAGATAGAGTACACGCTTTGAAATCCATAAGAGGAAGAGGAAGAGGAGGAGGAAACATACATGGAAGAGGATGAGAAAGTTGGAGAATAAGGCAAGAATTTCATATGTGAGATACAAAAAAATGTGGGATGTGAAGTTTCTACCATGGAAGGATAAATTGGATCCATATGATCTAAAGTAGTTGCCAAGGAAGGGAAAATTGTAGCCTGGGATCTGAAGTGGTTACCAATGAAGGAATAATTAGAGTAAACTGTTACAGGGATTACATCTCCAATCTCAATAAACAAGTGGCTACTCTAAATCTTGCTCCAAAGGGAAATGAAGTAGAAGAATTAGATGTTTGGGATTACATATAGCTCATGGAATCCATGATAGCCATTCAATATGCCAAAAATGAATACCTTCTATGATGTATCCATACTTTAGTATATCTTTTCCATTACATCGCAACTACATTAAAGGAGGAATATTCATGTCAAATGGATTTTTTTAGGAGATGCATGATAAGGAAGATGTTTTGAAGATAAGGGAGGAGCAATTGAAGAAAAATGAAGACTATTTGTTGAAAAGGGTAAAGTAATTGGTTGTTAATAATAAAGAGTTTTAAAAGAGAGAAGATGAGATAACCATGCATTGTGGTTGCATTGGTTAAAAACAACATAATAAAATTCACAAAGACAAGGTATGACACTACCTCACATTAAGTGGAAGCATTTTTAAGCATTGAGTGCACTTAGATTCATTTGTTATTCTATGTATCTTACATCCAAGGTGTCTAATTCTACAATCAACACATAAATAAATAAAACACATCACACAAGTAGATGTCAAGTAAACATTATCAATAATTCTTAACATAAGTGGATTATGGTGCAAATATGATTGCCTGCTAAGTTGCTTTTTTAAATTTCAAGTTATTAAAAATTGGTCATTGCCTATGTATACGGCATGAAATAAGGACATGAAATTTGAAATCCATTTTGTAAGTTAAGAGATTGAGAATGAAGTTATTTGTAAAAGAAAGAAAAACAATTTTCATACATCATGGGTTGTCATATTTATTGCAATTATCTAGATGTTCTTTTATATTAGTTGCTTTAAAAAATGACACATTACTAGTTTATATCTTTGTTAGAATGGTTTTTCATAAGTCTTTCGTGCATTATAGCATGCTTACAATTACTTGGACTCACTATTGATAACCCGCATACGTACGTACATTTTCTACAATGGAATGTTACACAATCATAAATAATCACAAAAACAAACAAGGTATAAAAATCTAATCCATTTAACATGACCCAATAAAAAATAAATCAAATATCATACACTAAGAAACAACTACCTTTGAACCCTAAGAAATGACATCCTATAAAGTATACAAATTGAATTTGGCATATAATCTAGATTAGAAAGACATTTTTGCTAACACATTGTGAAAATTTACATATCAATATAGGTTTATACCAAACCTTATTCTAGGCCATATCGATGATGGAAAGGATAAAATTGATGCATATCCCATGAAAAATATACCTGAACATGAGGTGGAATATAATCATGCAAAAAATCAAAATTTAAATGCATTTCATACTCTACAATTGGAAGGAGGTTGTGTTTGGTGAATTGAACCAAATGTTGGCTAAAATATATTAGAAAATATGGGTCACGTATAGAATATTATGTCCTTCAAAATCTCATATCCTTACACAACAAACTTTGGGGAGTTTTCCTTTTAACAATACTAGGGGGTATGACATGAATAAAAATCAATTCAAATTTATCCATAAAGTTGTCGTAAGGAACCTCTATATAGGTTTCACCATGTATAATGTCACGATACTTTAGGCACTTAAATAATATTTATTAATATTATACGTTGTTGTTGATGTGGTTGGGACACTCGAAGGTACAAAGGTAACGAGTTTTTTGTGTCATACTTTTTTGATGTAATTAATATAGAAGTCACAACTTCATGATCGCCATGTATTGCAAAAACCTGAAAGGCTATCTTATCAACATTTCTCATAGAAATAAATAGACAAAAAATGATTCCACATTGTCGAGATCTACCTTTGGATGAAACTCTCAAGGAAGAAAATGTCAACAACCCCTAAATCCACTAGAGCATTTAGCATTAGCGTTTATGAATCTACTTTCCTGAAATCAAATGTTAATTATGTATGACCAGATAATAATAAAATCAAAATTTACCATCAATGATATCATATAGTATCAAGAAATCATACTTTGTATAAAAAACCTCTCGAGGATGGAAATTCATAACATTATGAATCTAGTGGCATCTACTAACAATATCCTCCCCACTTTCAAATATCCTCACCGAACAGAATGTGACGTTGTTGGAAACATATGTAAAACATTCCAACACTTTGACGAGGTACAGAATGCATAAAGACTCATCTATAGACAATCCTAGTATATTCTCATTATAAATGTGAAAATACATGTTTGGTCAAATGATAAATTCAAATAGACTAGTGTTATATATCATAAGAATGTCTAGATGCATCATGCAATGTGAATCAATGGTAACAAAACAATCATCCTTAACTAAATGAATGACATCCGAACTTCTCCCCATATAATAATTGTGGTTAATAACCTCAACATGTTTCATTTCCTCCACCGTGTTTAGACCAATAGGATAAAAATATTTTTTAATATCCATTTCAGAATGGTGGTGCAGTGCCAACTTGCCTTGATCATTTGTATACACTATATACACAAGCACTGAAATGGAAACACACTGTGTCTAGAATTCATTACTAATATTATAAAGAATTGGTTCTTCATCACCCGGATCCAATCTAGTGAGATCAAGTCCCCTTATGTGCAATTCTTCCAGAACTTGACAAAATCATATTTATTATAAACCATTTTTACCTTGCTTATGAAACATAATTGTTTCAAAGGATAGAACAATTCCCCTACATTGGTGGATATTAGAATGGGTACAAAATCTATAAGATATTTGTCTCCCACCTTTTGAATTGTCAAAATTTGCTACAGTGTGTTATGCATCACCACTCTAACAATAATTTCTTGATTCTATGGCATATCGCTCCTCTTGCTCAATAATAATTGTGTAATCATTTCTTGATCTCTTACTAGATGAACCTTCTCACCACTAGTGTTACTTTTTTTAATTCCATTTTCGTGGCTTGCTTGGTCATTCAACATCCAATGTGATACAAATATTCTTTTTTCATGACTTTCCTAATAATTTAACATCTAATGTAGTATGATTATTCAATTTTCGTGGCTTGCTTGGGCATTTAACATCCAATGTAACATGATTCTTCCTTTTTCCTAGCCTTCCTCAACATGTGACATCCAATTCAATTTCATACCTAACTACATCTTCATAAGTAAACTTACATTTAGGTGGTGATCGGTGGTGTTTACACCCTAATTAGGTTTAACATTGATTTAACAAATATGGAATTTGTAAAACCCTAATTACAGAGTCACATGTGATAAATAAAATGGTAAATTACATATCTTGCATAAGTAATAAGCTAAAGAAATATGAAACAATAGGTACAAGAGAGAGAGAGAGAGAGTAAAAGACTTAGATGATTTTGTGCTTGATGCCAAAGTGTCCTGGACCAGAAAATTGATGAATACAGGAGGAACAAACCATTGTAGTTGTGCCTAGATAAATTCATAGAACTGTCGAATATGTCATGGACCAGGGTGCCTAGACTGGGTAAGGGTTTCCTTGGGCATGGGAGTCTTCTTCTAGGCGTCTGCAACTATGCACAGAAGCTCTGAAACTAATTTTTGTTGTGTCGCACAAGATAGTCGCTAACATTCATTTTTGGTCACATGTATGTCACTAGATGATCGCCAAATTCACATGTAACCTGCAAGAGAGAATTATGGCTTGCAAAACCCTAAAACTACATTCACATCCCAAAAAGATAAAGATGTAATATGGGGATTCAGACTGACCCTGGCGGTCACTATGACAGAGTGAACTTATGACTAAGAACTACACTTACATGTCATATTCCATGTAGTTCTTGTGCATGTGTGATAGAAGTTGTTCCCTATGAAGCCCTAGTGCAAAATGCACTGTAATAGTCGAGTGATAACTAGATGTAACAATGTAAATAGATGTGTGGATGGAAAAATTAACTTCCCCTCCTATGCGTGTATACATAAAATGTAGTCCCTTGTCCCTTGAGTGAGTGTTATATGGATTCTTTGATTCTGTTAGAATGCCTTTGGATGCAACCTTAGCTGATGATAGAAAATGTTTAGAGTTTGGTCCTTTATTATGGTCACATAACTTTATATTTATATGATTCCCTTGGTTGAATTTCATAATTAACAACTAAAAGGCTGACCCATAAGAAAACAAGATGCCCAAAAGATGAAAGAGTCC
Source organism: Taxus chinensis (assembly GCA_019776745.2). Classification (NCBI taxonomy): domain Eukaryota; kingdom Viridiplantae; phylum Streptophyta; class Pinopsida; order Cupressales; family Taxaceae; genus Taxus; species Taxus chinensis. Next base: position 65,978,767 of record CM034156.1, on the reverse strand, counting down.
CAAAAGAGGTAAGATGCAAAGAGGTTAGGGGTGCCCAGAGGGGATGAGGGAACCTAGGCGCTGGTATCAAAAGTCAATAAAGATAAAGCAATGAAGATTATATTGGGATGTGAGGTGTGTAAGACCAAAGAGGAAACAAGAAAGACATAAAATAGGCCAAAGATAGATGTCAATAACTATTTTTCTTTCTTATGAATCATATGAATAGTAGTATGTGATTAGGACCTAGAAATGTACCCAAGAGCATGATTTTGTGTCTACATTTCCCCCCACTTTATGTTGTTGAGTGAATACTCAATAACATAAAGTAGATAAGAGATGCATACCTGATAACCATGTAGATTGATGGTAAAAGCATGTTGAAGAGACAATAAAAATGCATGGAGTGATAAAAATGAAGCGTGCAAGCTAAGGAAGAGGAGGTGACCCTAGGAGGTGAAGCGTATGTGTTGTGTCATGTTCTTACATGTTGTCGTTGTTGTAATTATTTTCATGTGGGGTTACTTCTTGTTGTGTATTAAGGATGGACTTGTAAAAGAAAAGTGAAAGAGTATTCAAAGTCACGTGTTATGAAAACTCTATAAGAAGCATGTGAAAGTATGTGAAAAAGGTAGTAAAAAGGAAAGTGTGGACCTGATCTAGGAAGATTAAAAAAGGATAGAAAATTGTCCTAAACCGTTGTAGAAGAGTGATTTTTTTGGGCGATCTCATGTCAAGAATGATTTTATTGGGCGATCTCATGCCAAGAATGAATTTTTTTAGGGTGATCTCACGCCAACTATGACTTTTTTGGGCGATCTCACGCCACGACAGAAGAGTGTTGAGGAGAAAGATCTAATGTTATTCTCCATCCTTAACTACTTGTTGAAATTTATACACCACTGTACAGATGGTGTGATCTTGCTTTGTTCCGTGTTCAATCAAGTTCAAACCAAGTAGAAAAAGAACATATAATGTATTCTGATTGATTGGATGATTGTGAATGTACTATGAAAACTCCTTTGTTAAATTTTGTAAATTATCGTCAATCTAAGAAAGTGACTAGTAACTTTCCTCTGGTCATAGGTGCCTAGGAAAGGTCTGGAGTGCCTAGACACTAATGTTTATATTTGGGCACTGTTGGTGTCTATGTGCTAAATTAAGGACCCAAGTCATATTTTGGGTCATTTCTATAACTTTGGACTATGTTTTGTTCTTGTGTTTTGCAGGACTCTATTGAAGCTCTGAGTTGTTGTATGGAGTGATTGATTCACCCAATGTATGCCCCCTCATTTGGGGTGGATGCGACATCGCTATGAGGATGCAGGGCCCAAAGGAATAAGACCAGATGATTATCTGAGATTGATAACCCTACAGGGGGAGGAAATTTCCATAGTAGAAACCATGACACATGCAAACAAAGTGGCTAGAAACATGTGTTAGTGCAAAATAGAAAATTATGCATATAGAAGAAAATAGTGTAATATAGCAAAGTAAGAAGACAATGTAGACTGCAAAAAGTGGGTTTTAAACATGGGACATTGTTCACAATTTCATAATACAATTAGGGCTGAAGTGGTCAAAATCATATAAGCAATGATCAAACAAGACATAGAGCATAACCCACAAACAATGGCATATAATTGCAAATGGTGGAAAATAGTAGCAAACAAAGTATCAAGAAACCATGGTGGAAAATAGTTCCTGCAAAGTAAATATTGCACATGAAGCACCCATTAGCATGGTAGAAAGATATTTTTTTTGTCAATTCATGTATATATCGATAGAGTAATGTGCTAGTAAGAATGGGAAGTAGTATAAAATGAAACAATAACACCTATGTTGTGTAAGAGTAGAAATGTAGATGCCCCCAGGAGCCTCGGTGGGACTAGTAAGAGGTATAGTGCCAAGCATCTATGTTACGTGTAAATATTTGTAAGAAATCTACATTCACAACTAAAGAACAAGTGAACATGCATGTGTATATAGAAAAGATAATGACATACTAGATATTTTGAATAACATAGTAAGCAAAGTGTACATGTGAGTAAAAGTAAGCAAGAATAAGTGCAACCAAGATATGTAATATGTTGTGAATGAGTGAAATGTGATGGAGTTCTATGCAAATGTTAATGTGATTAGGAGAAACATGCCCCTCAATAGATGTGGATGAGTATGAGATGAGGTTCATTTATAAAAGACCCCTCGACAAGTCAAGAATGAACCATAAAACAAGAGTACGTCGTCAGGAATTGGTTTGAAAATATACACTAGTGAGATAGATCATGAAGCAAAAAGTGTAGAAGAGTGAAGGTGGTGAGGTTCATTTCATATGTAGACCCTAAAAATTCGAGTATGAACTGTGGAACTACAGTGCGTCATAAGGTAATGATGATACAATTTGCCAAAGTGTGTATCAAGTTGTAGAATAATGCTTAGAAATATGAAACATGAAGCACATAGGAAAGTATTAGTAGAATATGATAGCCACCTGATGATGCAAGTGAAGGGGGAAGAGATGAAACATGATTCCTCCCAAGTATGTAATAAATGGATATCTAGTCAACAAGGGGGCTAAGGGCTATGATGCCCCCAATTTAAGGAATTGTTCTCTGTGATGTGAAAGATGATTAGACGTTGAGGTGGAGGTTGTAGAGAAGGACCTTGCAATAATGGAAGTTGAAAGAGACCATCTAGAGTTTGAAATGTGTCTTGTTTAGTGGAGTGTTGGTTTGACTTAAATGATTGGTATTGGTAATGTTGTATAAGACTTAAGATGAGGAGGTAATTGAAGGACAAACCTTGTAGGGGTGATTGCTTAATTAGAATGAATTGGATAGGTAACGTTGAACTTATTGAAACAAAACAATAAGTAAGTGATGGAATGATGCTCATTGGTCATAATAGGAATAGATTTAGGATCCCATTTAGATGTAGCATTAAGAGATGGGCATGCAACAAAATGTTGTGTAGTGAAAGAGATAAAATCATGATTACTTAAGGTGGCTTAATTATGTTGTTGTAAAGCATAAAAATAATTATCATTATGTCCATTGATTCGATGATAAGCAAAAAATGGGATGACCTTGATATTTGACCAGATGATAAGGAGGATAGAAATGAGTAGTTGGAAAATTGATCAATTGATGATTAAAGAGATCAGTAAGAATGTCATGTTGCTTAGCATTTCTATCAAACTTGAGAGGTTCTGATAATGGTAATACGCGAGGTTCACTAATATTAGCACATGTAGAAGACATAGAAGTGGGGTGAGGATGTACATTAAGAAGAGTGAGCATGGGCTTAAGAAGCATCCTTGAGATGTTGAATTTTTTCTTGAGATGTGAAATGGATTCCATAGCCTGAATTTTGTCTTGAAATAAAGAATGTTAGGATTGAACTGACTCTCAGATGGGTTGATGGGAGAGAGTATAATGAAGGCTAGGGTTATCGAAGAGACGATCGAAAAATGACACTTACTTGAGTAGGTGACGTATCTTTAGGGAGAATCATGGTGTCCTAGGTATTTTTGAAGAATATATTTACAAGGTGAATGCATTTGAATTAATTTAGAAAAAGAGATTTGACTAGAAAATATGATGTACCAAAGGAAATATCCAAATGACCGATCACGAGTGGGTTTCACCAAATGATTTTTAAAGATATTGAATTTGTGAAATCCTAATTGCAGAGTCACGTATGATAAACAAAATTCTAGAGTACAAATCTTACATAAGTAATAAGCTAATGGAAAATAAAACCATAAGTGCAAGACAGAAAATAAAAGACTTAGCTGATTTTGTAATAAATCCCGAAGTGTTTTGGACTAGAAGATTGATGAACAAGAGGAGAAAATTGTCACAATTGTTCCTGATAAATTCTAGAGTTTTCAGATGATCTTATACTAGGGCACCTAGACTAGGGTGAGGGTTCCTAAGCACTAGAGACCTTTGTTTGGTGCATGTGACTGCATAGGAGCTCAGAAAACTAATTCTTCTTATGTTGTAAGGTGGTCACTAACCTTCATTGTTGGTCACCTATATGTCGCTAAATGATCACAGAGTTCACCTGTAACTTGCAATACAAATGATATCCTATAAAACCCAAAACTACATCAAATCCTAAAAAATAAATATGCGAATGGGGAGTCGTACTGACCTCAGTGGTCACCCAAAAAAGTGAACTTACAACCAAGTGTTGCCCTACATTTCAGACTCCATGTAGTTCTTATGCGTGTGTGTAGAAATCATGCCCTAGGAAGGTCTTGTGCAAAATACACTTGAGAGTGACTGATAACTAGATGTACCAATGTAAGTGTAATCATTTTTACCCCTATCACAAAAGAAAGGAACCCCGTGCACGCCGCCCTATCACCCAGCGGATGTTGGGCACTCACCCGAGGCATGCACGGGTGTCGAGTATCTCTTTTATGTGATTTTAGTGTGAAACAACATCTATGATTTGCGTTTAAGAGATTTAAAAGGAGTTTAAGACATACAAGCACCATAGAGCTCAGAACGGCTTCTAGATCCTTGCAGTCATTCCAAACAAAAAGTACTTAATAGATTATATAACTTGTACCATAACAGAAAGAAGTTATAAAAGCATTCATACTTAGCATAAACACAAATGAAAGAGAACCTAAGAGAAAGATGTATGCATCAGGATCATCAATATTTATATTCATATAACTGGTTACCTCATTACATTCATGGAGCCATTACAGATTGTCACAGAGAAGTAGACGACAGTCATGCATTACAACTAGACTAATGTAGCTAGGCTATCAAATAGAAAAATTACAATCCCCATACCCATTATACATCCTTTCCTAAGTACATTTACCCATTAACAGAGTTCTTGCAGTTTTTCTGCGGAGCTCTGCCCTCTTCTAGTTCTCTCTCTTTTTACTCTACAGGCACTTGTATTTATAGCCTTTCTGTACTGCCAACTCATCCTCTAGCACCCTCAGATCTGATGTCAAGTGTCTGAATGTGGTCCTCCATGCGAGCATGCTCTTCCAAGCCTGAGCTTTCTACTTTTTACCATGATGTGCGTTTAGAAGCTTCTACCGCAGGTATGCTCCTTCCTAGGCCAACCTATCACCAGGTCAGCACCTTATCCACTTAGCATGTGCAGTCAGGTCATACTTTTCACATGTTCTGCCCCAAACACCTAATTTGGCTAAGTCTTGAACCCTTGGTTTTGTCTACACACACCGCGTGCGCCACAAGTTTCCTTAAACCTTGCCTTGTGCGCCTTATCCTTGTGTGCCTTTATTCAACTAGGACTTGCGCACCTGCATGCCTTTTGTACTTAGCCAACATTTTAGGGGCCTAACATCACCCCACACTACGCTTGTTCTCTATCTACAGGAACACTCTTTAGTGAAAAATAGGAATACACTAGACTTACACCATGGGAAAAGAATAAGGGAATGAAATAATATGGAACGAAGAAAGAATGGGAAGTGACGAAATCACTGTAAAAGGCTAGGAAAATAGTTTTGTAAGTCGGCCTCAACCTTGTTCCATGTGTCGACTTCATTCTATGCTTTCTAATAGAGATCGCCAACCAGGGTGCTCACCTCATCAAAACGTAGCCCATTTCCTTGGGTGCTTATGGTGTTGGAAATTTTTTATAAGTCTCTACCCACATCATCCAGCACATCCATTCTTCACGTAATCTACGGGTACAATTCCTTCAACCGGTTTTTAATTGAACCCCTTAAGGATTCAATAGCTTCAGATTTTCTTTCGACCTCCACAAGGATTTTGTCCCTTTCTACCCTATTCCCTTTATTCTTTTCCTGGAACTCCTTGAGTTCTGCTTCATGAATGGCAACCAAGATGCCTACCACTTTGTCCCTGTTCGCGCAATTGTCATACACGGCCTCAGTAGTCTAGGAAGCAACTTTTATGTCAACAAGAACCTTACTGTACTCTGCTATGAATGCCACGACCTTCAATTTGTCCTCCTCCTCCAAGCGTGCAGCCACTTCTTCTGCAAACTCTAAGGCTAACGGTTGTCTTTACATGGTGAGGACTCTTGTTAAATCCTCTAGGCATCCTAAAGCAAATCCATACTTCTATGCAGAGGGTGCAAGGTCTGGATGCTTCAATACTATAGCATTATTTATAGCCTCCACCTTCTTATATACAACGCATACCTTAGCCTTTTCATCCTTCAACTCATGCTACTACTGAGTGCCGATCAAATTCTCCTGGCTTAGCTCCTTTGTTATTGCAGCTAGCTCTTCCTCTTTCTTCTTCAGTTCCCCTTCCAAATCTTTGATCCTATCATTTCTCTCAAAGAGTCTAGCCTCGATTTTAATGGTGACCTTGTTCAACACGTTACATAGTTGTTCATCTAAGAGTTGTTGAGCATCCACCACTGGATTTTCTTCTTTTGGTCCTGATAAAATTATTATTGCCCCGTGGCTCACCTCAAACTCTGGCTCATCAAGATGGGACTCAATTGCCCATGAGAACATCTTCCTCCTGTGCGGGTATGCAGCCTCCTTGTCAAAAGATGACATGGCCACGAGATCTTCTACCATAATCATGCTTTGGAACCACACGAAAAACACTTTGCTGGGGTCATCGACATAACCCATCCCTGGGTTCTCCTACCCTGCGTGCCTTCCTCCTGTACACATGCCCTTAGGAATACTTACAGTTAGAAAGGGGCCCCCGGTGTTGTCGCGGTCCTTCCCCACACTCTCCTCCTTATCTTCGTTCAAGACCAGCTCCGCGTTGTGTTCTATTTTCCCCTCCACCAAGGTCTCAACGTTCTTTGTCTCCTCTCCTTCTGCCACCTTTGTTGTTTGTTCTTGCGTAGAGCTTGGAGCCTCTTACTCTTGCGCACTAGCCTCCTTACTTTTTCCCATGTCCTGGGTGCCTTCTCCTACCTGGTTATCCTTGCACCGCACAAAAAGGAACCCCTATTCCTCTTCTTTTCCTTCCTCCTCTGAATCATGCACATTGAAGACAGGTGGCCCTTGATCTTTTCTAGGGTCCTCTTCTCCACTAACTTCTTCTCCATTATCATCCTCTTTGCTATCATCTTTTTCTCCTATGTACTTGTCTAAACTCCCAGTTTATTCCAAGGTGGTCTCCTCCTCTAGCCTCTGCTTCTTCCTAACTAAAGATTCTGGTGTAGGTGACTATGTCTCTTCTTCCCCTGAGGACTCCTTATCTGATGATTTTTCTGGCTCTGGTGTCTTCTCTTTCACTATGGACCTCTTCTTGCATACGTACATACTTGTCCTAGCGCTTGTCCCAGGGGAACCTATTACCTGTGTGTCTACCACACTTGGAATTTTATTTTCTGGCTCTTTTTCCTCCCATTTGGGCATAGGTCTCTTCCTACCAGTTGGATCCTAAGGTATAGACACCTCGTTCTCCAGATACGTGCCCTTCTCAAACTTGGGTCTTATGTAGATGTATACGCGCGCCACGGGTCCTTCTGCAATGGACAGAGTCATGGGCCTTGTCATTTGAACTTCATGTGACACATACTGCTCTACGTATGTGCACTTTCTGGGGTAGACCAACCCTTTGTGCATTTCCCTATGATCCGAGTCCATATTACCAAGGTCCAGCTTAAACTTCTTGGACTCCCGAAACCTATTTACTCTCACTTGGAAGTATTGAGTTGTGAAGGCAAAGGGGAGCTTGCACCATGGGCTCCATGTCTCATCTGACAGTTTAAATTTTCCCAAGCAGAAATGCTAGTACACAGTAAATTCTGCTTCTCCCCTAATGGCCGTTGGTAGTTCGGGAATTCTCCATTCTACCCTGAACGCGTTCCTTAGGTGCGTATACCATTTTTTCAAGCGCACCTTGTGCACAGTTTTCATAGTGTCACAAGCGTATTTCTCAAACCTCTTTATGGGTGAGGGGTCTTCAGCAGGGTACTCCCACACAAACTTGTCTGATGCATCTGATACCCTGATCTCTGAAAACACAATGGTTAGTAGAACATTGCCAAAAAGGATCCTATCACCTTCCTTCACACAGCTGACAATATCATCCGTGATGAAAGCGGACAAGTTGTAGATAGTGCCCTCTGAAATTTTCCTGCAACCATGGCTTATTAACCTGGGTCCATCTCTCTTGACCATTTAACTTTAACACCAGGTACGTTGTCATCTTCATTACCGGGTCCCTAATGTCTATGATAGCATAATACCTTGACCCCTTTCTTATATACATAAGCGGCGATAGTTTCCTTAATCACCTCTTTGTCACTTAAATCATCTTCCAACATGTCTCCTTCACAGATGAGGCCTGTGAAATGTGAAATGAGCTAAGGAGTTATGCGCATCTTGTGCCCTATGAAGTGGAAGTAGTCCTCATGCATGCACGACATCAACCATTGATACAGTCGCTCAGGCTTCCCGAAGTAGGACAACTCAAAGAGTTGTAATAACCCTGCCTTCTCCAACTTGACCTTCACATCATCGTTATAAATGGGAAAACCCTCTGGTGTCCTTTCATTTGTTGGGCACACTAACTCCAGCGTCATCTCCTTCTTGATTGTGCTCGTACAATGATTATAGTCATTCACAAACATGTTTCTCATATGGGACTCCCACTCCTTCCCCAACAACACTCCATCTGGGTACTGCATTTCTGCATACTACTCCTCATTTATGCATGCGTCAGTTTCTTGTTGCTTGCCCTTGCCCTTTCCCTTTCCCTTCTTAGGTGTGCTAACCGGTTTCTTGGGTGCCATTATCTAGGTCTTCTTATCACTTCAATCCCTTTTGTTACTCTGTTCTTCCATTCTTTCTAACCCTAGATCCTGAAATGTGAAGAAAATTCCTTAATCATGTTCCCTAGTTCTTCAAACCCTAACTAGGATACTCCCTTCACATGATGGCACATTCTCACACTTTTCCTATGCCCCTGAAATCCCTTCCTCCTAGTTCAAAAATCCGAACTAGTTACTCACGCTTCAATCCCTCCAAATCTTTCTTGACACGGATCAGTTGTTTGGAAGCCCTAGTTTGCAAACGTGTAAAAAGTGCTTCTTTCTCCGTATACGCAAAGTGAATAATGAAGTGCCTCATCCCCTTTATTTATAGTTTTTCCCTTTTTAATCATTATGTACTACTTCACCTACCACCATACTTTTAACATTTAATACGAATTTTTCAAACAAAGTTCGACTTCAACACTTTCCCTTACGCGCCCAAACATGTGTGGACAATCCTCCAATCTTCTGGCATGTAACCAATCCAATATGATAGGAGACTCTTGCGTGCACGTAACCAGTGCAAAAGGTACTTCTTCTGTCCTAATATTTGCTCTCGCCTACCTCGTGTTGCTTAATGCATTTTTTCCTCCTTTGTACATAGGATGTGAAAGTAGCTTTATCTTTGTACCAACCATCCTTTTTCCATCTTTTCTTTCCAAACACCTCTTTCAATAGGGCCATTCAACTGGGCTTTTCAACATAAAATTCCTTGGCACTTTAACCATGCTCTCCTTCACATTACTCCACCCCACATTAAAATGATGTGCGGTCCTCTGCACACTCAAAAATTCTCAAAAGTAGTAATAAGGTTATTGGTGCCCAAGGTGCAAAACAAAACAACAACGCGAAAGGGAAACACAAGAAAAGAAAAGCATAAAGGAAAATTCTAAACTTGCTGGCAAAACTACCTTATTTACAAACACCAAGAAGACTTATTTATAGTAGGGCTTCAGCCTACTCCCATTGAAGTGTCCAAGCAATTTCGTTCCATCCAGTGCTTGTAACTGGCACGCGCCCGAATCAAGGATGTACAAGATTGTGTAGGGACCCAACCAATGGACTTTCAACTTCTCAGGATGGTGTAGAAACTTAGAATCATACAGTAAGACCATCTTCCCAACCTCAAATTTCTTGTTTTTGATGTGGCAATCATGTCAAGCTTTTTGCTTTGCTTTCTCTGTTGTTTGGCTCCACCTGGCAAGTGATCGTCTCTCATCCAGCTTCATTAACTCATCAATTCTCTCTTCCAGTGCTTGCTCATCAGCCAGCCCTCCCGCGCACGCTATTCGTAGAGAAGGTAACATGAACTCAACCGACAGAACAACTGCCGCGCCAAACACCAATTAAAACAGTGTGGCTTTGTTCAACCTTTTATAAGTTGTCCTGTAAGCCCATAATACAGTTGATACCTAGTCATCCCAATCTTGTCTTCCAATATCACAAATTTTGGTCAGGGTATAACTCAGTATTTTGTTAAATGCTTATGTGGTTCCATTTTCTTGTGGGTGATAAGAGGTAGTCTTGTGATGAACTACCATGAACTCTGCTAACAGGATCCTCATTGTCTCTTTCAAGAAACGTGTACCCCTATCGCTGGTTAAACTTAAAGGACATCCATACCTTATGATAATGTTCTCCCACAAAAATCTTACCACTGTGGCTGTTGTGCAGTCTTTAGTTGGGGCTGCCTCTACCCACCTTGTCAAATAGTTTGTGTAAGTGATGACATAGCGTGATCCAATCCTACGCGTTGTTGGTGCAATAGGGCCTACAAAGTCTATTTCCCAATTCTCAAAAGGTTTCGTGCTAGGTCTAGGGCGTAAATGCATTTCATCTCTCTTTCATGGCTTACCAATGTGCTGACAATGGTCACATGCTTTACAATAGTCCTTGCAGTCCTTATACAGAGTTTCCCACCATAATCCTACCATTAATATCTTATGTGCGGTGGTGTCTCCTGCATAATGCCCATCTGCACTTCCTCTTTGTGCTTCTTCCATGATGGTGAGGTGCTCATGCTCTAGTACACATCTACGTAAAACCTCATCACGCCCTAACTTGTATAAATCCCCACTGATCAACATGTAGGGCGCGGCACGTATAGCTAGTTGCTTTCTTTCTAATGCCTTCATCCCTTCCAGTGCCACACCTTCTTTTAAGAATACTACAATTTCCTCCAAATTCAAGGGCACACGCCACAACCTAAACAGTTACGCATCTGGCATAGCCTCTTCAATACTCTATGCATCCTCCCCTGAATCAATCCTTGACAGATGATCAAGTCCACAATTACTCTTTCCAGGCTTCAAAACTACCATAAATTCAAACTCTTGAAATAACAACACCAACCGAAATATGCGCCCTTGTAGAACGGGCTTGTTTACAAAATACTTTAACGCCATGTGGTCGGTGTAAAATACAAAGGGTGTTGCTAGAAAATACTTCCTGAAATTGAAAAGCACGTAGATCATTGACAATGCTTCACGCTCAGTCATGGTGTAATTCTGCTTTGCTGGTGTCAACTTCCTGCTTGCAAAACATTGAGGATGATCAACAATTCCTTCACCCAGCTACACAAGCACTACTCCAATGGTGGTTCCAGAGGCATCTACATGAACATGGAAGGGCTTATCCCAAGAGGGAAAATCTGATATAGGCGCGGTGATAAGCCTATCCTTTAACGTGTCAAACACCTTCTGTTGTGCCTATCCCCAATGGAAGGCACTTTTATGTCTAAGCAGCTCCTCTAAAGGTGTGGCAATCTTGGCATACCCTTTGATGAATTTCCTATAATAACTCGTATGCCCAAGTAATTTGTACACTGCGCTCTGGCTAGTAGGCTCCCCTATCCCCACAATAACTGCAATCTTGGCAGGATCTACTAGCAAGCCCTCCTTACGTATGATATGCCTCAATAATGTCCCAAAGGGTGTAGCAAATCCACACTTCTTAATGTTGAGGGATGTCCTCAAGTGCCTACACATCTCAAACATTAACCTCAGATTGTAAAAATGGTCTTTTACTAGCCCATACACTGTCCAATCATCCAAATAAACCTAAAGGAATATGTGGATGAAGTCTTGGAATGCCTGAACCACTATGTGTGAAAAAACAGTAGGCACATTCTTTAACCCAAAGGATATGACCATGTATGCAAAAATTCCCCATTGAGTGGTGAAAGTTATCTTCTTCTGGTCTTCCTTTGCAATCTAGACTTGGTGGTACCCTAAAAATCCATCCATAAAGGAATAGATTTCGTGCCCAATGACTCCTTCCAAAATCTCTTCAGTGAAGGGGGTTGGAAAAGGATCGATGACACAAACTGCATTCAACTCCCTATAATCCACACAGATCCTAATCTGCCCATCCTTCTTGATGTTGATTACCATCAAACTTATCCATTCCAATTCTTCCACTGCTTCAATGATCCCAGAAGCTATCTTTTTTTCTATCTCCTCCTTAACCTTCACACGCAAATTGGGATTCATCTGATAGGGTCTCTTCCTGACCTAGCGCGCACTGTCCTTCAGTTTTATCTTCATCTCTCCCAAGGAATGGTGGATGCCTTTGAACTCATGGTACCCACGTGGGAATAAATCCTCAAATTCATGCAATAGATCAATGATCTTAGAGACTTCCTTCTCTGACCAGTAATCTCCAATAATAGCTTCCTTAGGTTCTTCTCCTGAACCAATGTTAACCTTATTTGTCTTTAAGGGCTCATGGTAGGCGCGCGCGTGAGTATCAACACTGTCTACCACCTCGTGCATCCCTACAGAATGGCTAACATCCAATCTTTTTGCTTCCTCCCCATCAATCACATACACTAACTTCCCTTTCTCCATTTTTAAACACGCACGCTCAAGCTATAACTCTTTTGTTTCTTCTACCTCCTCTTCAAAACGTGCTTCCAAACCTGGTCCACCTAGCAACTCCAACATCCTATCTTCTACCATGGCACTATCCCCCATGGTAAGGTGTTTGACACCCTCAAAAGCCTTATCAACTGATGGCTTGGTACTCTGATACTCAAAGGTTTGAATGAGGTCAACCACTAGCTCTTGCCAACTCCCTGTATGGCGGGGTGTCTCTAAATGAATGTGCCATGCGCGCACGTAACCCTACAGTGTAGAATACAACTTGTGCACCCAGAGGGATGGTGGTAAAGCTTTTGTGCCTTCTCTCCAGATCCTCTCACACTCCTGGATATAGAAAGAGGTGGGCTCCTTCCCATGGTATTCCTTGATGGCGGTGGGCACGTTGTTTCTAGAGAATCCGACAAAGAGTATTCCTTACCTTGCATCATTCAAAAAGGCTCCCCTTATGTGCAGCCCACCACCATGTTGCTGTGATGAGCAGGACATAGCTTAACATCCCTCTCTGTTCCTTCTCCTCCTTCCACTAAGCTTCCATCTCCTGAAAAAAGATCTCAGGGAAGGCTCCTCCTGAATACTTAGGTAGCTCCTTTCCTCCTAGGTGCCAGACTGTGTTCGCCTTTGTTACCTTGGTCACCGATCCTCTCAATGGCCATCCAATCAATTCATAAGTTTCATGCACCCAATTATCACATGCTAGGCTGGTGGTATCACTTACTGACCTGAGCATCCTCAAATTGGATAACTTCGTCGGTAGGATAGATTATCTCTGGATCCCTGATTGAGCGCACATATATCCTATCCAGAACTTCTTCTCCCAAAGGTTGAGTATAGGGCGTTGACTTCCCATCAGCCAGGGGTATAATGACCCACTCCTCCATATTTTCAAAGTTGATGTACCCTTTGTTGAACCAAAGGTCCACATTGTTCTTGTAACACCATGGGCACCCAAATAGTGATGGGAAATTGTCTGCCTCGGTGAGCGCCAAGACTTTGAAGTCCCTAGTAAACTTAGCTCCCTGGATGGTGATAGCTACATCCTTTAAGACACCGATGGGCATCACCTTAGTCTTGTTTTCCATATACAACACATTCAAATATGGTTGTAATGCAAGTCTCCCCATCTAATGTCATGCATCCAAGGTGAGAACATTGACCTTCGCGCCTATGTCAATGAGGATATTACTAAGGAGCCATCCATCTACAACTACATTCAATGTGATCTCCTTTTCATAGTCAAGGTTGTGAGGGGGAAGGTTTGTGTGAAATACCTACCTCTTGTACTCTCCTCCGGCACGTGGTACCTTCTCTCTCAGCTTTGATCCTAATAAGGGAATAATATTCTCTTTCCTTAGCATTTTACATACTTCCTTGACCTCATCCAAGTCATTCTTTTGCACCTCGACTCTCCTTCCTTGTTCCTCCCTCCTGGACTACTCCTTTAGACATTGGATTTCTCCTTGTAAACTCCGAATGACATCCATGGTGTCTTGATATACCTCCTTTTGATGCGCAGGGTTTGGGTACTTCCCATGAACTACTTCCTCCCTTGAAACCAGGTTCTTCTGCCTTGGTATTTATTTTTCACGTGCGGCTTCTATTCTTGTTGTTACCAAAACAAGTTCCAAACCTGCATCCCGTGTTACTCATGGCATCCACTATATGTCTACCTTTTTAATGCTTACCATTGCAGCACCCTTATCTTTCCAATGTTGTTGATTCATGTGCTCAAACAACTCTGGGCATTCCTCATACTTATGCTTCTTTCGGCACCATGAGCACTGCAACAAGTTCGGGCACTCTCTTTTGTAATGCTCTATAGACCCACAATTGAAACAGGTTCCACGCGGGAACTCACCCCTTCCTCCCCCGCAATTACCACGACCACAAAATCCTCTGCGAAAACCCCTTCCACGTGTGCCTTCATCTGCGTGATCCTCATAACGGCAATCATCACCCTTGGAACTATTGGCAATGTTGGTCTAGCGCACCCCATGATCAATGGCCTTATGGATCTAATCAATGAGCCTACAGTCCTTAGTATCATGGGTTGTAGAGGTGCAGATCTTGTACTAGCAAGACACATTCTTCTGGATTGCACAATGTAACAAGGGGCATCTACTTGCATCGTGGTCCCCCCGATAAATTTAACAGTCTACTGTCACGGTGCGTACTGCTCTCCGAGAACAACTACCCTTGACATGCCCCTCTACTTCACGATATGTGCACCATAAACCACAAGTCTCATGGGCTGAGTTCATAGACAATTTCTCTAGCTTATTAGCCACAGCAGTAATTTGAGCCTCCAGAAACATGCTAACACCAGTATCAACACTACCAATAGCCTCGGCACGTAGAGCAGCTTCCAATGCCTCGCGTGAGTCTGTGAAAGTTTTATGATATAAGGCCCTTCTAAAAGGTGTGATCAATCCTCCAACAAACCACTGAGCATGTTGCGACGGGTGAATATCATAAGATAATTTAGACAAGAGAGTTTTAAAACACACATCATACTCTTGCACACTCTCTGTCATTCCCTGTTGAATTTCCTTCAAAGCGTTGATGCTCTTCTGTTCAAACTCAGGGATGTGGAATTCTACCAAGAAGGCATTTTTTAAAGTAGTGTAATCCACCACTATTTGATAAGGGTCATATTTCTTATACCAGCTATGCACGAGCCCCTGCAACATGGTTGTAAACTGACTAGCCTTCTGCTCCGAGGTTGTGATCCCCTTTGCGCACCATAGTAGTTCACACTTGTGAACATGTTCTGCAGCATCCTCAATACCTATGTAATATGGCAAGTGTAAAGACATCTCAAAGAAGACTTGAGGGGGTGGTTGGGGCCCTTGTCCTCCTGAGCCAGAACCTTGGTTCCCTCCGGTGTTTCCTCTACCGCCAGATCCACCAGGTCCACTGAGTCATGTGCATCCTGTGCCACCAGATCCACCAGAACAACTAGGTCCACCAGGTCTTATGCCCCCTAACCCACCAGGTCCTCCGCTAGGTCCTGTAGTAGTCATGTCAAGTGTCCCGATGGTTCCACTAAACTATGCGCCGATGGTCTGTGATAGTGCCCCACTACCACTATTGTACCCTACACCACTCCCAGATGTAAGACCAAAGGCTTGTATACTTGCTCCTTATCCAAAGACTCCTTTGAATACTTGAATATGTGTAGCCATAGAAGTGGGAACTAAAAAATTATACCTCCTAGGCACAGATCTATCACTTCCACTGATATCAACTGGGTCAATGATACTCCTTCCTGGTTCTGGAAAACCAAGCGCCAGGGTTTGGTCACTGGGTGGGTTCAGATACATGTCAACGACTCTTCTTTCTCTAGGCTATGAACTCTTACCAGAAGCTGAAGGGGTCTCTCTTACGCACTTGCCAAAATGGGGTAGCACGGACTGCTCAGGTTCCACATCCTCTGCGTGAACCTCGACTCCTTCCCGCAACGTCTACCTCCATAGATCCATCACACTTATAGCCTTGCATCATCTAACAATCTCCATTTCACACACTTCACTATACTTGATTGGTCTCTCCTCCCTTTCCTTCTCTGTTGCAACATCTACCATCATCCTCCACCCTAGCTTCCTCGCCCAGCACTTAGAATGGTTTATCCGGCCATTGGAAATGCCTCTAAACTCATGTTAACCATTAGGTTCTTCATTACCAAAGGGACAACACGTAGAAATGATCCTTGAGGATCCCGTAGAAACTAAAACTCAACAACTTTTGGGCAAGAGTATGTGGAAATAGCGTACTCCAGAGTGTAGCTAGCCAACACACCTTTCCACCACTGATCTACAACACTGGTCCATGTCAGATCTGCATCCTGCAGCCTCTTGTAGTCTTCTTGGGTTCACACACGTGATCTAGAATACCATCGTGATCTAGATGCATATGCTGAGAGCCATTCATACAGTTCTACTGGGAAGTAGCAAAAAAATGTTTCATACAGATCATGGTAGAGGTTCTCTTCTACCCATCTACATGCATCAAACTCAGGTCCAGTGCTAAATCTCTGAGAAAATTCATCCGTCGTGCTCTTGAACCATGATTCAACACTTTCCAAGGTTAACCGCTTTGTCATTACTCACTACATAGATCATGATGTATACCATTTCCCACTACAACTTCAAAAAGAGGTCCTAGTAACAAAACTAAGATGTAGTCATTTTTACCCCTATCACAAAAGAAAGGAACCCCATACGCATCAGCCTATCACCCAGGGGATGTTGGGCACTCACCTGAGGCACGTGCGGGTGTCAAGTATCTCTTTTATGTGAGTTTAGTGGGAAGCATCATCTATGATTTGCGCTTAAGAGATTTAAAAGGAGTTTAAGACATACAAGCACCATAGAGCTTAGAATGGCTTCTAGATCCTTGCAGTCATTCCAGACAGAAAGTACTTAATAGATTATATAACTTGTACCTTAACATAAAGAAGTTATACAAGCATCCATACTTACCATAAACATAAATGAAAGAGAACCTATGAGAAAGATGTATGCATCAGGATCATCAATATTCATATTCATATAACTAGTTATCTCATTACATTCATGGAGCCATTACAGATTGTCACAGAGAAGCAAACTGTAGTCATGCATTACAACTAGACTAATGTAGCTAGGCTATCAAAAAGAAACATTACAATCCCCATACCCATTATACATCCTTTCCCAAGTACATTTACCCATTAACAGAGTTCTTGCAGTATTTCTGCAAAGCTCCGCCCTCTTCTAGTTCTCTCTCTTTTTACTCTATAGGTGCTTGTATTTATAACCTTTCTGGACTACCAACTCATCCTCTAATGCCCTCAGATCTGATGCCAAGTTTCTGAATTTGGTCCTCCATGCGAGCATGTTCTTCTAGGCCTGAGCTTTCCACTTTTTACCATGATGTGCTTCTAGAAGCTTCTACCGCAGGTATGCTCCTTCCTAGGCCAACCTGTCACCATGTTGGCACCTTATCCACTTAGTATGCGTAGTCGGGTCATGATTTTCACATGTTCTTCCCTGAACACCCAATTTGGCTAAGTCCCAAACCCTTGGTTTTGTCCACGCATGCCACGTGCGCCATGGGTTTCCTTAAACCCTTCCTTAAAACATGCCTTGCGCGCCTATCTTTAACCAGGACTTGCGCGCCCACGCACCTTTTATACTTAGCCAACATTCTAGGGGCCCAATAATAAGTAGATGTGTGGACAAAAAAATGAACTTCCCCTCCTATGCATTTATGCAGAAAATGTAGTCACTTGCCCCTTGAGTAAGTGCTAGATGGATGCCTTGATACTCTTATAATGCCTTTGAATGCAACCTTAGGTGGTGATAGTAGATGTTTAGAGCTTGGTCCCTTATTATGGTCACATAGCTTTATATTTGTACGATTCCATTATTTTAATTTCGTAATTGACAACTAAAAGGCCAACCCATAAGAAAACAAGATGCCAAAAAGATAAAAGAGGCGAGTAAGATACAAAAAGGTCGAGGGTGCCCAGAGGGGACAAGATCACCTAGGCTCTGGCGTCCTGGCTGGGTGTTGGTGTTCATAGTCAATAAAGATAAAGCAATGACAATTAGACAGGGTTGTGGGGTGTGTAAGACTAAAGAGGAAACAAGAAAGATAGAAAAGAGGCTAAAGATAGATGTCAATTACTAGTTTTCTCGCTTAAGAATCATATGAATAGTTATATGTGATTAGGACCTAGAAATGTACCCAAGTGCGCAATTTTGTGTCTACAAACATGAAACCTAATTGATTTTAGTGATTTAGTACAGTGAAGGATGTAAGAGTTAGAAACAGGTGAATATTTTGATTAATTAACTTCTAACATTAATTATACAATGTTAGAATAAAATTTTAAATACGTGCAACACAAGATTTGAACTTGAAAACACAAAAGGGTGAGTGTACTTAGCTACTTATAGATGATTATGTGAAGTTATGGTAATATGCAAGCTAAAACACAGATATTTGAACCTGGAGGATCTTCGGAAATGGAACTGTTACTACAAACCTTCTTGGGGTAGGGTCATATTAATTTACTAGGATTGTATTATACGGTCTTGACCTTTCTACATGGTCTTGGACTTGCTTTGTTTTTAACTCTGGAACTTTTAGTGTTGGTCATCTACCTGGATTTATCTGGCATTATCAAACCTTAGTTGTTGATCATGTAATGAGGCTCTCTAGACATATTAAACACCATATCAAACCTTAGCCACGGATGAAGAGTCTTACAAAACAAACATTAGTTTAGTTGTGGGAAACCCCTTGCACCGCCAACATTGGCACTACTCTAAAGAGGCCTCAAACCACACATCATTCTCCTCCTAGCATGTGATATCTAGATATCTCAAATATATTTGGTAACTTCTTAGACAATACTTGCTTCGACTTCAACTCTTGCTAAAATACTTGGAGGAGGGATGTTTGATTGCTTATAAATGAGAGAAGATGTTGTATTAAATTGATAAGAAGCTTCATACTTTATGTGGGTGTTGCCCTAATTACTATAGATTTGCTACTATAAAATTTATGGAGATGTGAATGTCTTTTGTAAGTGTAGGCAGTGAGTGTATCAATGCATTTCTATATCATCTCCAGGTCAGAAAATGAGGTAGTGTTTACTTGCTTATATAGGTCTTCGTAGAATATTTATCTAGTACAAGTTGACACAGATGAAGTAGCAGACCCAACAAAAGATATGAATTTGAAACCATAGTTAGAAGACATGTCGGTCCAAGACCATACGAGTTGGCTATGATCAGATATAAAATCCTGACCAAACTATACAACCCTTCTATGGGGTAGAAAATATGCCAAATGAAGTTTGGAACTTGTTGCTTGGTGTCTTACTATGGATTTTATGCATGGTGCTCTTAGAAGTTGTTTACATGTCAATGTGCAATGATAAACAAACTAAACAAAAGACCTTAGAAAGTGCTAAGTGGGAATAGAGAGATGGTATTTATCATAACAAGAGTGCATTATCAAATCCAGTGTTGTCAAAGTGCAAATTGCCAAATTTGAGTGTTTTCAGGTGGAGCTCTACAACTGACATCAATAAATCAAGTAATTTTGCAATCGACAAAATGAATAAATTTTGTAAAGCTTGATTTGTATTTGATATAATTATAATCACCCATAAATAAATAATAGAAATTTAAAAATTATGATGTTCAAAAAGAAAAGAAAAAACCTTCATCCATCACAACACCCTTTCAATGGACAAACCACTACTATTAACATTTTCTTCTTATTCAACATTCATGACTTCAACAACCATGCAACATGTACCTATTATCAACATTCATGGATTTAACAACCAAGCAATATGTAGCTCATATCAACATTTCACCTATGAAAAATAGTCATATTGCAAAATGTGGAAGCAAGTAAAACTCGTGAAGCCCATTCCACAATGCATGATGAATGCGTCAGATGAATATGGGAATCTATTGATATGCAATATGAAACAAACATGGTTGAGGTTGTGAAAAAATTATATTTTTCATTATAAACACACATGACACGATCTTTCATGGTTATTGTAATGTAATAAGGGACTATGTGGATGTGAAACATATAGAATGAGTGAAAAATCAAAAATTTACTAATGGTAATTATCGAAGCATGCGTACAAGTGGCCAATTCCCTAGGAGCAATATATGAAGAAGCATTCATACACGTATTTGATTTTTTCGCACTATTTAAATGTGCATCATCTTGATCAATATGTATTTTGGCAACAAGTTTATGGTATTGCAAGTCTTTATTTAGATGATGTTCATGTACTCACTTTCCTTAACAATTATGCTTATTTCTATCTATATTTATGTAGGATCCTCATTTTTTCAAATTAAATGTTGTCAAGTTATTCACAAACTATGTCACTTCAATATGGAATTTTAGTATCAAAAAAAAAAATCTTTATGCAATAAACTAATGTGATGATAATTGTGAGAAACTAAACCCAATCCTAAGTGAAAAATTATATATGTATATTTATATTGTTGTAACCATGAAAACATAAAAAGAAAAGAAACCAATAAATCATGAAAAACCTCTTTGTTGAAGTTATTTATGACTATCCATTCTTCTCGATCACTTACAAACTTGAAAAACATCATAACTATATCCTCAAATAAATCATCTACAAATTCAAAAAATAAACAACAATAAAAATGCATGCCAATTTTTAAATTCACTTTGTTTATGTATAATTTGGATTGAAAACCAAACCAACAGACAACGATGGTCAATGGTTCAAAATTTATGATCTAAGTATCAAATAACCATAAGTTTTCAGTTTTGGCTGCTACATAGATAAACCCTTGATGAACATCGAATAAAAATATATATTCGCTTGACAAAACACGTGAGAAAATTTGAACAACACATTTCCCAATTAAAAAAAGATTGATGCATTATACCTAACCCTAAATAAAATTTAAAAAATGAAATTGAGACCTGGAAATTAATGTATAACATATGTTAATATAATCCTAATAACACCCAATAAGTCAAGAATTCTTGAAGACAATTTTGAGTATTTTTTCTCTGTGTCATAAAGACCTTGAAAATAAATAGAGATAAATGCAAGCGTTTAAAAATAATATGACATTCAAAAAATATAATCCACAAAACAAATGAATAAACAAAAGTGTGAAGACATTACCTAATTAAAAACACAAATGTACTTAGGCAGAAACTGTGAAGGTAGAGGCATTATTACGAACACTGTTAAGGAAAAGACATTCATATGACAACTATCAAGGATCAAATTTGAAGGGCTAGCAAAAAATTAACTGTGAAGGGCATATATTTAACCAACCCTTCCATGATGAAAAGTCATATAGATATTTAAACTTCACATGACAAGAGTAAATCTAATACACACATCATAAAACTAAGAACATTTTTTTAAATAAGTAATTATAATCAAACACAAAATAAACACCTAAAGCTTTGCAAACATCCTCCTAACTTTTGCCAAAATGGAAGTTTTAGAACAAGGCATGGATATCAATCAATTTTCAAATGATAATTGAGAGGTGATATTTTATAGATGTTGTTGTTGTGAATACCTTGACACACATGTTGTAACATGTGGCAACATACAAAAGGAAAGTAAACTGAACTATATAACAAAATATTAAAAATATACCCCCTTATTACATGACATTTAAATTTTGAACATGCATATCAAGAGCCTAAATACATTCAAGTTTTAACTAAATGAGCATAATTGACTATACATAAACAAATCTACTCTCTAGTCACATGGCATTTAAATGTCAAAAATGTAAATACATTCAAATTCTAACTATGAATGAAAAGAGCTTCGATTATTGGACACACATTTTATTTGAAGTCCGAAATCCTAAGGGAAGTGAATTTTATTCAACATCGAGGTATCAATAATATATAATATAAACAAGTAGATTTGAAAACTTCAAAAACAAAGAAAACACTGATCACTTATAAGATTTTTTTATTAAATACAACAGGTTCACCACAACTTTATCTACTTTGGCCTTCTGGACTAGAACCCAACTAGCTCGACCACTACTTAGAACCTTCTATCATTTCAAACATTTCTCTGAACATGGGGAAACATTTTCCTCGTAACTCTTTTCCATGTAAGATAGACTCATCTTGATCTCACCATGTCACTAAACCACTGCATTAATTCATTTCATAAACCTATTTTAACTGCTAAGTTAATGTAAATATTATGGGTGATTAATTTTTCATAATGCTAGCCTGCCAACACCACAAGTTCCTCTAGATGTGAAGTTATGGACATATATCATGATATTCCATACGTGAAATAACGAAATAAGCTCAATTTTTTACCCCTCCTATGCTAAATACTTGATATTTAAACCTTAATTGCAATTCAACATCATTGGTTTTTTTTTAAAAGTGACATTATCTCATCGTTGTTAGTCATGGGTCTATGGGGTTGAGTAAACATCAACCTAGATAAGTGACCAATCAATCTTCAACTTGCACTTGCATGACCATTGTCATATCATAATACATATTATCAACTCTTATCCCATTGATTTGTAATTACACCTTCCCATAGAAATGATTATGGCGGCATACAAAAGACATGGGTTTCCTATCATAATACATATTATTAACTGTTATCCACTCACTTTACATTTACCTACGCACTCTTGGCCTGTGTCAAAATACAAGCTCTAAAATAGGGTATGGACATGCATGCGTACTCATAACCTGTTTCAAAATACGAGCTCTGAAACGAGGTACGAACATCCATCAAAGCATAAAATATAGACGAATTTCTCTTGGATGTTGTAGTTGCAAATTATCTGGCAGAAATGTATGCAAAATGTGAAACCTTACACAAGGCATGTGAATTGTTTCATAGAATGGAGTGGTTTCATGGACAACATTGATTGCAGGATATGCACAAAATGAGTTCATTGAAAAGGTTTAGAAACTTTCAAGCAAATGAAAGTGACGGGTGTAAAGCTAAATTCCATAAAGGATGGAGGAATATTGTCGGATGTTGTATTTGCAATGTCCTAGGCACACATGTATGTAAAATGTGGAAGCATAAACAAGGCACCTGAACTATTTGATTGATTGTTGATTCCACTTAAAAACAATTATGAAGGATCGGTGCTAAAGAAATAAATAAACATGGTATCCCATAATGGTATGTTCTAGACGTGATCCCAAATCTTATTAGATTTAGTTTTTTCCTTTTTCTTATTTATTGCAAAAAATTTCTTAGCCGCAAATTAACTAAATCCAATGGAGGAACATGTCACTTAAAATTCGCTTCAAAAAAGGGCTCAGAAGTCATTTAGTAGTTGTTATTATTAGGCTTTTCCAAGATGGTCTTGGTTTTATAAGTGTTGGTTTCTGCCATCTACCATCTGCCCACATTTCGTGACTACAAAGTGACATTTTTTAAATGTTCAAGATAACACCTTAGTAATTTTCAGTCAAACTGCCCATTGCAGAAACATGGAAGGTTTTTGGAATATCTTGATTTTCACACTAAAGTTTTATATATTAAAACTCTTTAGGCATTAGGTGTGTTTGTTTTCCCACATTGTTCATAACATAACAAACTCTCATAAAAACTTGTTATTAGATTCAAGTGCCAAAAATAAAATCTTATAACTCTTAATTATATCAACCATGCTAACAAAAACTAAGCACCCCAGAATCGACCTAGGGGCCATTCGTTTGCCACTTAATTCCCACAAACACTCATGTGACTAACTGTTATAGGGGCTCAATTATCACTTGTTTACTTGCAATTAGTTGAGCATGAAACTAAAAAGTGTGGGTGCAAAGTGTGACAAAAATTTAGCATTACTGTAGATTTTCTCTATATTTTATTTTGTAATTTTTAAAGGGTGAATAACATTCACATAAATAACGCAAGTGAAACTGAGATGATAAATTATAACACAACTAACAAACATTGTTTACATGGGAACAATCTGAGTCGTGGAATACATGTGGGACATGTAAGTATATAATTCCCACATTTTTTATCTCCAACTTTTCATTCATGTCTTTTTCGTATGTAATAAATTAAACGCCACTAAATTTAAAACTTTGACATGATAAGAAACAAAAAATAATAATAACAAATCCCATTTTCCCCATATTTATTCAAAATATTTTATTTCTTTTTGTAGTGTTTGTGATAGGTGTTAGTGCCCTACAATTGATAGATAAGTTTATTACATTCACTGATTAAGCCCTCCATATGGCTTAACACATAAGAAATACAATGTTAGTCTTAATCTTGCTACTATTTTTGATATAGTCAACTCGTGTTACTCAATACTTATTTCATCATGTCCCACACTTATTTCCATTGATCAAATAGGAATGTTGATGAGGGGAAACCCTAATCACTATCTTATTTAGCTAAAAAGAAACTGTAAACGTAAATGTGGATGAAATTAACGACATAAGGAACCCAAAATGCAATGCTTTTAACCATGTCACCTATTAGATTTTTCCTCTTTTCTATTTTGGCCCCTTTAAGGGAAAATTGCATTCACCTAAATAATTCAAGCAAGATTGAGATGATATAGTGGAGCACCTATGTAGACACCCCAAATTCACATACTTGTTTCTAGTTTACCTTAATTCACATCGTGTTATTCATTCCTATATGATTAATTAATTCATGCACATTCACTTTTTGGGAATAATTAGATTAGTTCATAACACACCTTGGCTAAGTTAATTAAAATTTATTAAATAAATAGTTAATTAATTGTCTCATACTTTGTAGTTAATTAAATTAGTTACTTGATTAGGAAAATATGCCTATTTTCCTAGTCAATTGCTTCTTAGGTTCCATTTAGACCCCACTTAGACTCCACTTCCCTATTCCAGTCAACTCAACTTCTAAAATCTTAGAAAGGTGAGGGAAATTAAATTACACGCACAACCACCTTCTCGGATGTAACTTTTTCCAACCAAATAATTGTTAGAGTAGGCATTTACCTTAGCTCATGTTCACCTAAGTATTTTATTTACCTTTATTGTATTTATCCTCACTCACTTATGTGTGTGGATACTTATTTTATTTTATTTAGATATTAGGGAGATATTATCTAGTTGTTAGGTATAGTTCTTTCCTTGATCTAAGGTATTGACTAGATCTTTGATGACTAGTTTTTTTCTAAATATATGGTCTTGACTAGTTACTTGATGACTAGTTCTTTCCTTGATTTATGGCTTGATCTACGACCTTGATTGGTTCTTAGATTGATATTCCTTGCATATATAAGCAAGGCTCATTCTCATTATATTTCATTGAGTTCCATAATAATTTATGATATTGTTTCTCATTTATTTGCAAAGGTTTTATGTAAAGTTATTCTAGCGAATTGCTTTCATCTTATTGAGTGTGGTGTTAAATTAACATCTAATTTATTCTTCGTGGCTTGGTACGCTCTGTTTATCGTTCCTTTTATGGTATCAGAGCTAAAACACCCATTGAAATCCTTAGCCTTCGGTCATATGGTATGGTCATATGAAGGCTTAAGTTTGTGATTCCTACAAGTAGGTGCTTGACTCTAGCCCCCTTTCATTTTATTTTGTTTTAGTGGCAATTAAAATAAATACTAGAGCATAAAATTGAAAAGCCTATATCTTTTGATCGGTAACTCAGATTTGAGTGCCGTTTTTTGCAAAAGTGTTTGTTTTTTCATGTTTGTTCTATTAGAACTATTTATTTTGAGAAATGAACTATAATTATAAAGTGTCATATTGTTACGCACACTCAATTATAAAGTGCCAAAATATGGGGGGTCTTGTTGCTTTATTTGGTTCTTGCATTTTTTGGGTGATATTTGAATGACGTCTTTATCTACTTCTAGATTAGATCATGTTGAGCCATTAACAACACATAATTACCACACATAGAAAATAAGATTGGAAACAATCATCAAGCAGAAAGGATTATGGGCTTTAACTTCTTTAGAAAAACTAGTGTTCACTAAAGAATATGAAAAATTTCAGTACCAATGCAATTTTGATGAGTGTATGGGTTTGATAGGAACCTATGTAAGTGACAGTATTTTGTTTCATTTGAAAAAATGTGACTCTCCTTTCAAAATATGGGAGAAATTAGAGGGTTTATTTGGTAAGGTGGATCGTATGAGAGCCATGCAACTTGAGATTGAGATCACCTCTCTTAATCCTGAAGATTTTCCATCAATAACAGACTATCTTACCGAGTTTAAGAGTTTGTTGACACAATTGAAGGGGAGTGGAAGAGATAAGAAATATGAAGAGTGTGTTTACTTAATTCTATCCAAGTGGAGAGGACCATTTTAAATCTTTGCTTCTACCTTTTCTCTAGCATGGATGCCTTAGGTGACACATTCAAAATGTTTGACTTAGAAACATTTTGTGAAAGACGTGCTAGGGAAGAATCCAAATTGTCTAACCTTGAGTCTTCCACCTCTCAAAATGCATTAGTTTCATCTAATCCTAAGGACAAGGGAAAACCAAAAAGTAAAACCAAATCCACCCCTTCTCCATCTTAAAGTGCATCTAAACCCAAAGAGTCTTCTAAATCCAAGAATAAGTCTATCTTTTCATGCTCTTTTTGTGGGTGTTATAAGCGAATGCAAGCCTTATAGGATTCAATCAAGAAACACAAAATTTCTATTTCCACTTTGCCTCCTTCTAATTAGCATGGAAAAACACATAATGTTGTTGGGAGATCTCAGTCGCCACTGACATATAGTTTGGGTTATAGGCTTTGGTGCTTCTCATCACATGACTTCTTCCAAGGAGTCTTTTATATCTCTAGGTTTGAGTTCTACTTCCAAAATAGAGGTTGGAGATTCTCCCTTTCTTTCTGTTAAAGAAAAAGGTGACATACACCTTGATTGTGGCAGTGTCCAAGATGCACTATATGTTCCTAACATCACTACAAAATTGCTTTCTGTATATCAAATTTGTCATTTTGCTCAAGGAAAAATAGTGACTTTTACACCACATGGGGTAGAAGTACGAACTTTTTTGGAGCTTCATTCACTTGTTGCTCAAGGTATTATTGATCATAGTTCTAGACTATATCACTTTAAGGGTTTTGATGACACTTCCTCTATAGGGACATGATTGGTTTCTCATGCATATTCAAAGAGTAATCTTTAGCATGAGAGATTTGGACATCTCAATTATAGATATTTGAAGGAGTTGAGCACTCATGGCATGGTTGATGGTCTTCGTAAAGTTTCTTGTATTAAGGGATTTTGTTGTGGATGTGCATTAGGGAAACAATACCAAGATGTCCAAGAGATGTTCTTCATCACTTGAGCTTGTGCATAGTGACTTGATGGTTTTTCCTACCCCCTATTTCAATGGAGCTAAGTATGCACTTACCTTTATCGATAATTTCTCGATGCGTACTTGGGTTTACTTTCTCAAGTACACAAGTGATGTTTTTTCACACTTCAAAATCTTCAAGGCTTTTGTCGAGAAACAATCTTCTAGTTGCATAAAGAACCTTGGCACTGATAATGGGCAGAGTACTTCAGCAATGAATTTTCTAATTTTTTGGCAACTCGTGGCATTATTCACCAACATTATGTTCCTCATACTCC
Organism: Taxus chinensis; assembly: GCA_019776745.2. NCBI lineage: Eukaryota > Viridiplantae > Streptophyta > Pinopsida > Cupressales > Taxaceae > Taxus > Taxus chinensis. The sequence continues at coordinate 65,951,001 of CM034156.1, read as the reverse complement.
AAAACATAATGGCTTAGTAGAATGGAAGAACCGAACTTTGAAGGAAATGGCTAGTTTTATGATGCATTCTAGAGATTTACCTCTTATCTACCGGGTAGAAGTAGTTAATTATTCTAACTACATTTAGAATCACACACTACACAAAGCACTTGAGCATTGGACTCCATAGGAAGCTTGGTCCAACACTAAGCCAAGTGTATCATTTTTCTGAGTCTTTGGGAGCCATGCTTGGGCCTTTTTGCCTAAGAAGAAAAGGAAATCCTTGGATAAGAAGAGAAAACCCTTGATCTTTGTAGGGTATTGTGAGGACATGAGAGCTTATCAAATTTTAGATCTTGATACTCATGAGGTTTTTTTTTGAATACATGTTTAATCTGATGAGCACTTCACACTTCATGATTCTTCATCTTCTTCCATACCTACTTCTTCTTCTTTATCCCATCTTAAGGATCATTTCTTTGAGGAGGTTATAGATTTTGTCAAAGATCATATTCCCACAGATGTTGTCACTATGTCTAAGTGGGTTCGTACTACCTTTCATACATGATCTTCCACCCACTAGGCATCATCACGCACATTCTATAGGTTTAGGACTTTTGTGTCAAGGATCCACAGTCTTTTTCACAGGCTCATGGGATACAAGAGTGGGATGATGTAGTAGCAGCTGAGTATTCTTCTTTGATGAAGAATCATACTTGGGATTTGGTATTTCTTCCTAAAGGAAAAAATATGGTTATGTGTAAGTGGGTATATCGAACCAAATACACAGTTGATGAGTCCATTGACAAGTATAAGGCTCATCTTGTTGCAAAAGGTTTTTCACAAGTTGAAGGTATTGATTAATCTGAGACTTTTACACCCATTGCCAAGATAGATTTTGTACACCTTGTACTTATTATTGTTGCATCACAGGGGTGGCCCGTATACCAGATGGACATGAAGAGTACCTTCTTACACGGAGATTCACAAGAGGAAATATACATGGAGCAACATGTTGGATTAGTTCAAGATTCTTCTCTTGTTTGTAGACTCTGAAGGTCTCTCTACAATCTCAAAGAGGCCCCTTGGGCTTGGTATGAGAAGATGGATTATTTTCTTCTATCTACTAGTTTTTTTTATTGTCACTCCGATCATACAATATATCTCTAGCATGTTGGTGAAGATATTGTGATACTTGTCTTGTATGTTGATGATATGTTACTTATTGGCAGCTCTTCTTCTCAAATTCAGAGTAATCAGAGGGCTCTTTCTATGTAGTTTGACATGACAGATCTTGGGTTATTGTATTATTTCCTTATATTGTAGATTTTTTAGACAGATTCAAGGATTCATTTGAGTCAGCAAAAGTACACCCATGATCTTCTTCGGCACTTTGATATGGTTGATTGTAACCCAAGTTCATCTCCTTTTCAGTATGGGGTTACTCTTACTTCCACATGTACCACACCACTTTGCAATCCTACATTATATAGGCAGTTGGTTGGAAGTCTCGCGTACTTGAACCTTACTCACCCTAATATTTCATTTACATTAGGGCTTGTATCTCAGTTTACACATTCTCCTCATAGTAGTCATTGGCAGGCTACTAAAAGGATTTTGCGCTATTTGCAGGGCACTTCCCACTTTGGATTACACTACACTAGGGGTTTTACTTAGTTGGTTAGATATACAGATTCAGATTGGGCAGGTTCTATTGATGATAAGCATTCCACTTCTGGGTATCTTTTTTTTCTTGGTTTTTCTCCAAATGTTTGGGTGTGCAAAAAGTAACAGGTTATTGCACTTTCATCTTTAGAGGCAGAGTATAGGGAAACAGTTACAGTGAGTCACCAGATTCTTTGGTTTTCACAGTTATTGACAGAGTTTGGATTCCCACTGGATTCACTGACTGTACTTTGGTGTGATAACCAAAGTGCAATTCACATTTCTCGTAACCTTGTTAAGCACCAGTGGACCAAGCATATTGAGATACACATACACTTCATTCATCAACACATTTAGGATGGAGTTCTTTGCTTGGAGTACATTCCAACTCGGCAGCAAGTTGCAGACATCTTTACAAATCCTTTTGCATCACCTCACTACCTTAAGTTGTGTATCATGCTTGGGGTTTCAAAAGTTGTTCTACGGGAGTGTTTGTGAGAACATATTCCTTCTTCCTCTTCTTTCTCTTTCCTTCTTGTAGGATTTTTTCCTACTTTTGGTTTGAGATTTCTTCATGGATATATTATGCATGAGTACCTGATCAAGCCCAGTTGTCAGGACTCATATTGTGGATATGCCACTTTTATTTTGAGCACATAACTTCATTTGAGGGGAGGTGTTAGAGTAGGTATTTACCTTAGCTCATATTCACCTAGGTACTTTATTTACCTTTATTGTATTTATCCTCACCCAATTATGTGTGTAGATATTTATTTTATTTTATTTCATTTAGATATTAGGGAGATATTACCTAGTTGTTAGGTATAGTTCTTTCCTTGATCTATAGTATTGACTAGATCTTTAATGACTAGTTCTTTCATAAATCTATGGTCTTAACTAGTTCTTTTATGACTAGTTATTTCCTTGATTTATGGCTTGATCTATGACCTTGAGTGGTTTTTAGATTGATATTCCTTGCCTATATAAGAAAGGACCATTCTCATTGTATTTCATTGAGTTCCATAATAATAGATGACATTGTTGCTCATTTGTCTGCAAAGGTTTTATGTAAAGTTATTCTAGCGAATTACTTTCATCTTATTGAGTGTGGTGTTTAATTAGCATCTGAGGTTTTCATGGCTTGGTACGATATGTTTATCATTCCTTTTAATAACCATTTCCCTTCAAATATGTAACTGCACATACTAAGTCTACTTGTTATTTCAGTTAATTATAATTATTATCGTAGAGCCCATTCAAAATAAGGTCCACTTCTCATGGCTTCACCCTCAACTATAAAATGCAAGCCTATCCCTTTAAAAATCCTCTTGTATTTTCTCTTGGCTCCCTCTTGGATTTTCTCTCTTGGATTCATGTACAATCACTCTACTATTTTGCTCTCCAATATCTACATGTTGGAAGATTTCCCAAAGCCATATTTGTGTTCGTAGCATTGTCAAATCCACATTTGGAGGTCACATTCAAGAGTACCCACAATCTAAAATCTTTCAAGGTTCCACAAGTGTGAAGCTTCCACAACCTTATCATTGAGGTTTGCAAGGAATACATAGAGGATAAGATTTGTTGATTTGCTTATCTTTATGTTATGCCAAGTTTTTTGTGCTCACATTTCTAACATGCCTAGTGGGACCTTACCCACACTGTATCTTCCTCTTAATTTCATGTTTTATTGTGTAAATTAATTATTAGTGTATGTATTATTTCTTAGTATTTGGATTTATTTGGTTAACATTTTGTGTTTGTAGGTGTGTTTTGTTGTTTATCTTTGCTATTTTTCTTGTTTGTGTAGGTGTTTTACTACATATTTGAAGCATCATAAAGGGTAAATCACCATTAAAAATTTAAAAAAACTCTATAAATTATGTATTTTACCACTAAATATAGTGGTGATTTTCGGTATGGTTACATTTAGCAGCACTTGTTAAACTTGGCAGACTGTTTAAGTTAGCTCCTTTTCTCTACACTCCCTACCACCTCTCCCCTGTCAAGCCCACTCTGAGATCCCCCTTCATCTCTCCACCTTGATAGCTCATCCCTGAGTCCTCTTGCATCACTTCCAACCAGGAAAATGAGCTCCTGACTGAGTTACCTCCCTCGAACTCGATCGAGCCCTTCAGTGCCAACCCAATGAATTTCCTATGCGTTCTTCACCCCTTCACACACTACCCTACTCAGAACTTTTCCCGCACATAACCTGAGCTCTTCAAGATCAACACCAATTTCATCCTTCTGAGATTACATCTCAACATCCTCACTTAACTATCCAACCCACCCTTCACCTGGATTCACACCACCTTCGAGCTTCGTTGTCGGCTCATCAAGACACATCATCACACCTAGGAAAGCTATCCCTTGGTCTACTCCTTGCATAGGTTGGACAGATATAGCTATAAGCCACATTACCCCTATCGAATGAGTAGCATCTAACCCCTGCCAAGTCATCCAAACACACCTTGTTGAGTGAGCTGCAACCACTTACCCTGCTATCAAACTAACCTGTCGAGACTCCATTTAGGATCCACTGACCTCACCTTATCTTGGCTTGTTGAGTCGATCCCTATATAGACCCCTCTACATCCATCCCTAAGTTCCCCGACAAGCCCATTAATGAGCTCCCTATCACATCGACCCCCCTTATAAGCCCCACATGCAAACCGAGCCATTTGATCTTCTTTTCCCTCCTCCCTATGCTAACAAAGTCGTGGGATTTTTTCTAGGTTTTCTTTTTAACAACCTTTGAAATTAGTTTAAAATTTTAAAACTTATGTTTTTTTAGTATTCTTTTGTAATTATTTTTTAATTAATTTAATTATATTTGTTGTGATTTAAAGGCTTAGTTAGTTTTCTTAAATTGATTAATTAGTTTCTTTTTAATTAATTAGGTCTTTTAAAATAAATTAGGCCTAAACATCTATCCTGGAAGCTAAGGCAATCAAGTCCATCCTAAAATTTTATGAGGCTACTTCTGGGAAAGAGATCAACTTTGATAAAAGTTCAATTTTCTTTTTCAACACTCCTAGGGAAAGGCGGCAGAAAATTGCTAAAATATTGGGGTGTAAAATCAATTCACTTCCCACTACTTATTTGGGGCTCCCCCTTGGTACTGAAAAAGTCTCAATCAAATTCTGGAATGATCTACTAGAAAGATTCCAAAAGAAAATGGCCGGATGGAAAGGGGTCGTTCTTTCCAGTGCTGGTAAATGTCTACTTATCAAAATCACTCTTCACAATCTACCTATTTACATTATGTCTCTCTATAACATTCCTTCTACCTTCAGAGAAAAAATTGAAAGGATTCAGAAACACTTTTTATGGCAGGGAATGGAGGAAATTTTTAAATATCACCTGGTTGTTTGGGATCGAGTGTGCACTCCTAAAAGGATTGGGGGATTGGGCATAAAAGATATAAGAAAAATGAATATGTCCTTAATTACAAAAATGGGTTGGAGAATGATCTCGGAGGAACAACCATGGATTGATCTCATTAAGGCCAAATATCTAGATCAACAAACAAATTTCTCTTTCCTTCATGATGAACAACTTCCCCAAGGTTCCATTTTCTAGAACAACTTGATTCTAGTCAGGAATTTCATCAAGCAAGGTTGTAGATGGAAAGTGGGAAATGACAGAGACATCAATTTTTGGGGAGATAATTGGTCTAATTTCAGCCTCAATGATAGATTTGGTGCAGCCAAGGATAGTTTTGAACATAAATATGGTACTAAGGTCATTGATTGCATGGAAATTGATGGAAATAAGAAGAGATGGAAACAACTCTCAGTGAATAGAATTGAACTGAACTCCATGTTGTCCTCTCTTCAGGAGCAACTAGACCTTATTCCCTTGAATCAGTTGGAAGTCAAGGATGAAATTGTCTAGCACAAATCTAGAGATGGGGATTATATGGTTAAATATGGATATAATTCTTACTTTGAGAATATCCAAAGTGAGTTTAATTGGAGCAATATTTGGATGACTAAACTAACCCCTACGATTAACTTTTTCTTTTGGCTTGTGCTCAGAGGAAAAATTCTTACTAATGACAACCTGATGAAGAAAGGATTCATAATGCCTAATAGATGTCACCTTTGCAAAAAATAATCTGAGGATATTAAGCACCTTTTTGTCCACTGTGAGTATGCTTCAATGATCTAGAGTTATGATTTTTCCAAGTTCAATGTTTTATGGACTGTTCCTAAGGATTTCATTCAGTTTATGATCCAATAGAATCCTCCTTTTAAGCATTGTGTTATGAGAAGACTTGGGAGCCTGGTCATGCCCCATATTATCTGAGGATTTGGAAAGATAGAAATGATATCATTTTCAGAAACAATAAACAGCATTGCAAGATTAGCTTTGTTAAGATTGGTCATGTTATTAAAGATAATATTGGGAGATTCAAACCTCCCAAGAATAAGAAATATCCTGAGAATGAAGAATATACTCTATCCAACCGGAAGATAGGAGCTACAAATTTGTAGATTAGGAATACCTCAAACATTGATAGGTCTCTGATTCATTGGATCCCTCCTAAGATTAACTGGCATAAACTAAACTTTGATGGTGCCTCCAAGGGTAATCCTGGAATTGCTGTTGGGGGAGGTGTAATTCGTGATCATAAAGGTTGTTTAGTTGTTGCTTATGCTAGAAAAATGGGGATTCAGACAAATCATTATGTAGAAGCCCTAGTTGCTCTATGGGGGCTAAGGTTGCCAAAAATTATAATATACAAAACATAATTTTGGAAGGAGATTCACTAAACATCATCAATCACCTAAATCAAACTTCTCCTCCTAGCTGGACTATCAAGGACTTTATTATGGAATCCATAAGTATTTGTCAAAATTTCAAGAATATCATCATTAGGCATACTTATAGGGAGGGGAATAAGGTTGTGGATACCTTGGCCAATGTTTGCATCAATAATAATCTAACAATACGGGATAATGAAAATTACATCCCTAAGGAGGTACATAATAGCATTAATGTGGATAAATATGGGCATTCAAACATGGAGTAGAAATAATAATGGTATGGAGTGGGCTTTAGCGGATGTGAAAGATCACACATGTGAGAATTATCATCCTAACTATGGCCATATTAACGCCCATGATCCTCGCACAGGTGGTTGGGTTCTTAAAAACCAGGACAGACATAAGGAAGATAAAGATTCAAATGAGGGTTTTGAGTAAAAAATTTGTAGGAATAGCAGGGAGAAGAAGAAAATGGGAGGTGCCCCATGCCAATTAGAGCCCTGCAGTGATCTGGCCTAGAAGAACAATGTGGAGCTATGGAACCTCTTACACAAGGGTGACAATTCTAATTTTATAGAATGCATTCAGGGATACGATTAGAATATTTCAGTTCATTCCGCAATGGATTGGAAGGACAGAAAGGTGAAATATGGTGGCCACCGTGTTACTATTAATGAAGAGTTGATTGCTGAGGTTACAGGCCTCGAACTAGAGGGATATCATTTTTTTCAACAAAAGGATTGACAGGGCCGCCGAGGCTAAGAAATTCTCTGATGAGGGAGAGGAGCTCAAATTTGTTTCTGCGGGAATCAGGGTAAGTTCTATCCCCAAGCCATTTGATGAAGTTAAAAATATGATGGTTAGGTATATTTCTCTGGAAGGGTGATACAAAATTGTCCCTGTTAAGCACTTGGTTTTTCTTAATCACTTTAGAATGCAATTTGGGGTCTACTTCCCGCATTACCTGCTAAATTCCCTTTAGCTCTCCATTTTGGACTTTCAGAAGCAATCCCGTGTTATCCCTCTCCACCAGGGCCTCATCTTCCTGATTCATAAGCTCTATGTTTCCAAATTCCCCGGCTTCCCGACCACTCCCAGCAATCCACACATCACTACCTCCTCTGCTCCCACTCCCATACTGAACACCTCTTCCAAACCCAAGACTAAGAACCCAAAGCTTCCAAAAACTGACATCCCTCACTCTGCCCGGGTTCTTAGAAGCACCAAAGAGCTGGAAGTTGCACAAAATTTGTTGCATATTAGCAATTCTGGCCTAGATACGGCCCTGCATCAGGAGGGGAATAACATACCTCATAGGTTGGAGTCTCTGGAGAAAGAGATGAAGCAGTTAAAGGACTTGCAGTGCATGGACAAACATAAAGGAAAAAGAAAAAATGATTATGATAATGACATTGGGAAGGATCAGATTGCTGACATTTATAAGAAATTGAACTCACTAGACAGTAGATTGGGGAGAGAAAAATATAGACATGATCACAACATGGCTATCTTCAATGCCATTAGTGACTTCTTAGAGCAACATGTTCGAAGCATTACCATGCTTAGCGGGATCCCTGACACTATTTGGGGGAATGAAAAAGAGAGAAGCCAGACCATCTCGCAGCTGAACACAACTGACCCAATGCACATCACCACATTGGCGTTGTTCACCTCATTGTAACTATCCAATCCAGAATCGACAGAGCATCCAAGAAGTAATCTCCCTCGGGCTAGCAGGCATCATTTTAGTCGCTGCTCTTTTTTGGTCTTTTTGTTGTTTCTATGTTGCTTTTGTGTTGTATTGTTGCAATTTCTGTTCTGTTTTGTTTCTTGCTTGTAACTATCTTTTGGTTACTATTGGACATAGTGTTTTATCTGGATTTTGATCCTCTTTTGTTATTCCTTTATAGCTATATTTGGCTATTGAGCCCTTTTTGTAACAGGGTATAGTCCCTTTAAAACTATTTACCAATAATAATAAAAATTAGGCCTAAACATTTTTTTTTCAATTAGATTAAATAATTTAACTGTGAAACTTTCACATTCAAATTTCTTGGACGTTTTCATTCAATTAATTTATTTTTAAGGGTATTTTGCAACGTACTTAACACTTTTTCGAGGGTTTTTATTACATTTCGTAAATCATTTTTTGTGTGAAGCTAATTACAATAAACTCCATACGTATGCTATTTTCTTATGCTTGTATAAATGATCTAGAAAATCATAAATGTGAGTTTATTTGCTTGGTTTTCATGTTTTTCTCATGTATTATCAGCGCATGAAAAATTTCTAACTATTTTTTTGCATGACCATCTCTAAATAAGGTTGTTAAAACATTCAAACTACTAACTATAGATTGCCTTGTTCACATATCAAGCAAACTCCTTTATCATATTTTTAAACGTTATAAAATTAACCTTAATTTAAAATTTTTAGACTTGGAATTATTCCCTTCTTCCAACTGTAACCTTGGGAATTGCATGGCCAGGGGAAAAAAACTCATTGTAAGGAGTAGCACAGGAACCCCAAAGTAGTCGACACCTTGAGTGAACTGGTTGATGAGATGAGTACCCCCACCCAATTGACTAGTACACATTTGTATGAGAGTACAATGTCTACCCATAGTGGCGACCCCATCTTGATTCTTTGAGCAGAATAAAATTTGGCTTATCGTATCAAGGGGTAAAGTAAAGTTTGAAACTAGCAATAGTACCAAACTTGCTCAGATAGACTGTTGATATTTAGGGAGAGAACTTTATTCTAGGAAGTCATGCCTTGACCAAACCACTTTAAGGTAGAGACCAACTTTCACTACATCATTCTTACCTTTCTTTCATATTAATATGTTTGTATTCTACTCTTTTCATCCACACTTTCTATCTCTCCATCTTGTCACATTGAAATCAAAGTTAAGTCTCGAGTTGTGGACACCTTCATCCTCGCTTAAGCACCACAATTCTCACTTTTCATCTCATCCATTTTTCAACTTGTAATTGAAGTTAAGTCTTGAGTTGCATACATCCATATTCAAACTTAAGCACAATCATCCCTCTATCTAATTCTTGACATTGTGATACTCGCTTTATCATGATCAAGCACCATAACGTTCACATTGATCTATCATTTTCCTAAGTCTTAAGTTTAACATTTACATTGTTGAACTTTGAGCATTCCACCATCTTACGTCGTCAAAATTAACATTCACTTTATTGAATTTTTGACATCTTCATATTTATTCCCTCCTCTCTTTTAAAACATTCACTTTGCTATAATTTGAGATCCTTAATCAATTACCCCACTTTATCTCATATTTTCACATTCACTTTTTCAAGATTCAGGATTTTGATTATCATTTCTTAACATTTTATTTCAACATTCACATTGTTGTTATTCGAGTGTTCCCCTTCCATTGTCAAGTCTCCTCTTTTAACACTCATTTTTTTGAGGTTCTAGCATTTTCATCATGTTTTTAAGTGTCTTCTCTTAGCACTCATTTTGTTAAGAGTTAAGCACATTCATCATGTTCCCGAGTTTCCTCACTTAACACTCATTTTGTTAAGATTCGGGTAACTAACCTTTTCACCTCCTCCCTCTTAGCATTCATTTTGTTAGGGGTTAAGTCATCAAATCTTATATCTTCTTATTCTTCCATCTTTACACTCACTTTGTAAAGGGTCAAGTAGCCCATATTCATTTTCTCACTCTTTCATCTTAGCATTCACTTTGCTAAGGGTCAAGTAGTTTATCACACCTTTCTTCGTTCCTAACCTCTTTTAAAAATGGTGGGAACAAAACACCATGATTACAGTCCCATAAGAATAAACGAAAAAAATATTTTCTATTTTATCTATGAAGAAGAGGATGAAGATAAATTTAAAGAACAACAAAATAACTTCCCTTTTGAAAAACAAGCACAAGTCAAACATCTTTTATGAAAAGATAAAGACCAAATTTTATTGTCCCCTCAAAATGGGAGTAAAACTACCTCCATATTTTGACAAGGACATTTTGAAAAACTTACGAGGTCAACTTAAATCCATAAAGGATATACCATACACATCAAATTATTAAATTTGGTCAGAGTCAAATTAGCACAACAGAAGAATCAAATCAACACAAAGAAAAATAATGAGAAAGATATTCTATTCAGCATGTAATGAATTACATTCATAGGGTATTATATAGCCACAATATTAGATAAACTACTTCCTATAAAATAGGAAGTCAATCAACAACTTACCCATTTATATAATTTGTGGGTATAAACAAAAAATAGAATATATTGTTTGTTACAACAATATAAAATAACCGTAGCAAACAATAATTTACTATCTCATAAATACCCATGTAAATATTAATTTCCTAACATTTCCCCCCTTAATGTTTACATGGTAACAAAAGAAATTTCACACTTCCTCTACAGCTTGCCGCATGTGCTTGCTCGTGATCTTGGTACAATACTCAAACTGAGGGTAGAAGAAGGAACACATCAACTTCTTATCTACCATGCATTGTCGGGAACACATTTGACTGACAAGGATGGGAACACACTTAGGAATCATTTGCTTATCAACTAGTCACTCTAGGGAACACATCTGACCTAGCAGTGTGGTAACTCAAGCAGGAACACATTTGAATAACCTTCAATGGTTTTCCAGAGGCTAACCACAAACCTAGGTATGAACAGGAACACATTTGATTGTTCAACCTCTTCGAGACTCACGGTGTTGCATTTCATTATGATATTTGTTCTTCACTATGTTATTACATCAGGTAATTGTGTAGGAATAGCCATATACACAAGTGAATAGGAATGAACCTCTGTTCTTATTTTTTTATCCACACTAACAAGCTAAATATTACACACTAGAAACTGGAAACATGAATGTACTGCAAAACATGTACTATGAAACTGAAGCACACAACTGAAAATATGAAATCAAACACACTGCACACACTTGCCACTAAATCAGTGAAGTGGCCCCATTGTTAGTGACTGACGAGAGGTCATTGATTGACCTCCAGCCTCTGATTCCTCCATCCTCTAGTGAATGTGTTGTCAACTCAACTAGATGAATCTGTGATGCTTAACTGTTTCCACATTGTTTATTATATAGTATCCCTACCGTAATGTGAAACACTTTATTTTTTGGACGTCAGATAACACCGAAAATGCATCCGTAAGGCAAATTTTTCTTTTTCAAAAAAAAATCAAATGAAGACTTTATGGCATTTGACACTATTTAATGATATGAGGACTAGACTAGAAATTTAAAAACTAAGAAAAATGAGATTACTTTTTAAAATGAAAAATGACTTTGACAATGACAATACCAAAAAAAAGTTTTGACTCTTTTACATGACCTCAAGTTTTAATAACACTTGACAATAATGATATCAACAATAATAACATCAATATTACAACGATGACACAAGACTAACAAATAATATAAACACTATTTGGATGACTTGAGTATTGACACATACATTAATGGTAGACAAAAACATAATGAATCTTTTGAACAAAATAATAATAAGATAACACAATTTTATGGCACAACATATATTATAGAATCAGAACACATTTACCAACCTAGATGATAAAAAAACAATTCTTTTGACTCAAATACGTAGGGTTAAACAAGATAAACTATACTTGTGAATAACTTAAAACAAGACAAAATATTAATTCTGAACAAAAGATACGCAATACCACGTACTCTTAAATGAGGAGACAGAGTGAAGATGGTGTACCATGTAGGGGATCGAACATTGGTAGAAGAAAAAAAAAATGGTCGATGTGGCGATGGAGACAACCAATGGGGAGAGTTATGTCGAACCAAATAGACAAGGCGAGTAACAAATTATGAATAGTTTTCCATCCGTCTAAAACTGAGGTATTGCAAAGCATTTTCAATGCATATAAAGTGTGTACAAGCATGGAGTTACTTCTGGTTGCTTTGGTTGGTGCTTAGCAGGATTGAATGGTGATGAAACCGATGTCAACGTTGATGAAAAATGACTCCAAATCCAATATTAGATATTGTAATAAGTTGCATGTAAACAGAGATCGATTGATCATTCGTGGATGAGAATATAATTGGAAAATCTTCGCTCACTGGCAGCTATATCATTGGGTTGATTCACCTCTCATACAACACAAAAATCACAACTTAGAGACTTAATAACTGGTGACATTATTGGAATTTTTATTCGTGCGCAGAATTGATACATGAATCTAGAAATAACCAATCCCACAGATATGCAGATCGATGCAAGCAATACCAAGAGTTGTAATGCACAAAATATGGTTGAATATGTCTCAAATAATGTGAGATACGTGTAGACTTCAAAACAACATATATTCAGTTTGAGGAAATGGCACATACGGTTTGCCTGCTATGCTTGGCATGGGAATGCTACAATTATTGGTTCATGAGAGTCACATAAATCAAAGTAAAATCAAACAAACAGATATGAGCTCCCACTTTGAACCTACTTCCCACAATAATTGACTCTCAAAAACCTCTCAGGTCTCTCATAGTTATGTTAAAGCACCGGATCACCTCGCTCTGATACTAAATATTAAATTTGGTCAGAGTCGAATTAGCACAACATGAGAATCAAATCAACACAAACAAAAATAATTAGAAAGATATTCTATTCACCATGTAATGAATTATGTTCACAAGGTATTATATAGCCACAATATTAGATAAACTACTTCCTATAAAATAGGAAGTCAATCAACAACTTACCCATTTATAGAATTTGTGAGTATAAACAAACAATAGAATATATTGGTTTTTATAACAATATAAAATAATAGTAGCAAAAAATAATTTACTATCTCATAAATACCCATGTAAATATTAATTTCCTAACAATGATAACGTTGGACCAAGAAAAATGAATACCAATGATAAAGGTAAATCTAGTGCTTCAGCCCCCGATCCAAATCAAGCGGTAATCGATCAAATCAATGTGATAACAAAACAACTAGCTCTCATATCTTCCAAAGTCACTAGTGACACAATTGACAAAGAATCAAAGAACAGAAGAATAGTGAAGATCCATCTAAAACCCATACTACACCAAATAAAGAGAAAAACAATCTTAAGAATGATAATACTTCCTTTATCCCACAAAATAACTCACCATTTTCTTGAGAATGATAAATGATGAAAGAAACAATCTCAGGTATGCAAAAACAATGCAAATAATTCAAACTTTGATTGAATTATGTCCTTACCCTTTCGATATTGACATTTTACATATACCCTTCCCTTGCTTATTTAAAATACCCAAATTTGATAAATATAATGGAAAAATCGATCCAGGAGAACATATCAAGGAATTTTTCATGGCATACCAAGAAGTGACATATAATGCGATATCTTTCTCTTGTGTCATTTTCCACAAAGTTCTAGGAGGACAAAGCTTTGGACTAGTTCTTACACCTTCTAAAGGGATCTATCACTACCTTCACAGACCTCTTAGAGAATTTTGTTAAACATTTTTGTTTCAACCTTGACTCTGAAGTCACAATGATGGATTTGTGTAATGTAAAACAAGGACCAAACAAAGCTTTGCCCAATTTTTACAACGATGGAGAGGAATCGCAAGTTGGTTCCCATGTTCAATCCCTGAAAAACACATGGTTAGTATCTTCGTACCAAACCTTAACAACGAGTTTTCATTTCACATGTAGATGCACTGCCTCAACAATTTTGAGGAAGTTATCTACAAGGGAACTCAAATTGAAAAATCCCTCATTGCTAAAGGCTTGATCAAGCCTCATTCTAAAGACAATGGGCACAATCACAATAATAACAACAATATCACTTCTCATGATAAATCTAGGTATGTCAACTACAACCATAATGTTGTCAATGATGGTGTCATGGATAATTGCAATGTGCACAATATATAGAACAATCAATCCAAGCATACTAATTCTAAACCAACCATCACCATTCCAAGAAGATAAAATCCTCCCCCTCATGATTACAAATGACGAAAATATAAAACATTTCGAGAATATTTTTCAAGCATCTTACAACAACTAGAAAGTGTCAATATGGTTACTTACCTTATCACACAACCCTTACTTGAAGGGGAACCTAAGCCAGATTGGTATAGAACTAATACCTATTACGATATTCATTGCGTTGATGGTCATCAAACAAAAAAATATAAGAAACTTCACAATTACATCCAATACCTCATTGATAATGGAAACATAGTGGTCAAAGACCTAACACCTAAAAAACACCCAATGATAATCTAAAGGTGTTTTCTAATCCATTTCCTAACCATGGTACAAAGGGAAAAGCTCCTGAATAGGGTGAATCCTCGAACAATGTTGATTTTAACTCCATCATATCATTTATCATAGACACTACTCTATGCAAATTCAAATGTCAGTTTACACCCCTTGGAGAAAGTCTCTCTAGTGCCTTTCGACAATTAGCAAAGGCTAACATGATCAAATATCCAATTACAAGACCCTTTTATAATGGGGAACCCAAGCCTACGTGGTATAATGAATTAGAATATTGTGAATACCACCACATTGAAGGCCATTCTACTGATCATTGTACAACTCTCTATCATTATGTCCAAGACTTAATTGACGACGAAGTCATTTCTATCAAGATTGATGATGAAACTATCACAAACAAAGACACGTCAACTACCACAACTTCTAATGAAGAGTTGAATGTTGTCCCAAATCCTATACATAATACAACTCAACGAGATCATGATGACTAGGGTTAAGTATCTCTAACTCAAAACCAATCAATATCTTCTCCATATTTTCTTCCATTAGTTCAAACAAACATTGAACCTATTTTGGACAACAACCTTCCAACATCAAATGAGAGCTTGAATTGCTTCAAGACTCCCTTTCAACCCTTGATATACATGAAAATCTAAAGAAGAGGGTCCATCATCAAGAACCATTGAGTCAGATTCTATTCTTTCAATGATGGCTCTTATGCCTGACATCCCTAGCCTTGTTGTAAAGACACAACAACAACAACTTTGGACATTCACAACAATGCAATCCTATGTGTCCATTATGCCTCAAATGATCAATCTTATAGGCATCTCATCAATGATGATTCCTACGTATCAAGACATCTACATGTGTACACTCTACGAGGTGTGTATACCCAGGAATATCCTTACATACAAACTTTTCAATATTTAATTGTCAATATTTCATCAAATCAATTACTCCACAGCCTCAAAGGAGAAAAATTGAATATTTACTCTCTACAACTTATATGGAACCCTGGATATACATCTAGAGATCAATCCTTCTTTCCTCACATTCTTCCACTCATGCATGAATATGAATTTCAACATATTCTCCGCCTTGACAATCCTCCTCTAACATCACATAGGTCTTTCGATCTCATTGAAGACTTATCCAATCATACATCCATTGACTTGGACCTCTTGTGCCCAAGTCTCGTACTTTAGGACTTATCAAATCTTTTGATTCTCTCCTTTGACTTGGAATCCGTCCCCCAAGTCTTGTACTTCAGGACTCCTATCAAATCTTTTGATTCTCTCCTTTGACTTGGATCCTTGTCTACCCAAGTCTCGTACTTCATCTTATTCAATTTCATCCAAAATCTCCTTTGACTTGGACCTTGTCCACCCAAGTCTCGTAAATCAAGACTACTCAATCATTACAAAAATCTTTTAATTCCCTCCTTTGACTTGGATCTCATCTTGCAACCTAAGTCTTGTATCTCAGAACCATTCAACTCCTTGTTTTATCCATTCACTATCGTTGAACATGGATCTCATCCACCCAAACCTCTTAATCGACACATTTAATTTCATAAACATTGAACCTCTCTCCCTGTTATCCATTGTAAACCTTCATTACCAAAATTCAGAAATATTAAAAAGTGTAAAAAGAGAATAAAAATCCATATTCAAACCCACTCTTTAAAGAAAGCATCATTATTTGAAAATCAAAAAACGTAAAAGTAAAAACATCTTCTTCCACGGGTACTTGCATCCACACTAGGGGAGGCCGCTTGGACGGTTAAGTCAACTCATTCTAACAAACAATTTTAATTATTTCATCCAATTGGCAAGATATTTTAATCATAACATTATCATATCTTCACATTCTTCACCTATCATGACATAGGTTAACCCATCTTGTTATTATTGGGCATAAGTGTGTCTCATCCCTGTTATGGTTTCTCCCATTTTAGATCTTTTTTTCCTATGATTTTGTCTCGAAGCTTATTGATGGCAACTCCTCATTTCAAACAATCTCTCTTTAAAAAAAAGCTAAAACTTCTTTACCTAGACCTTTTTGATTGTCCATCTCAGACTACGGTGTTGAACCCTTAAGTCCTACTAGTCACATGATGCCTAGACTTAGAGGCAGAATGTTCCTTCCCAACAAGCACACATTGACATATAAGGTAAAATCAATATAAAATACAAAAAATATATAAATCAATCATTACACCTTCGTCCTTCACAGTCTTTGTTGATGAGCCCATGCTTCTTACTAATAGTATGAGACTGGGAATGGAGGAAGGTATCCTTACTTCACCTACATTTTGTCTTCAAAGTGTTGAGACCTTTCCTCTTACTGGAGGCATGGGGAAACATGTAAGGGATCATTTTTTAAAAAATCAAACAAAATAAATCCTTTAGAATCAAAAGTGCTTAATCAAAAACATCCCAAGAAGTTGCTTATGTTAAAAAGAGACAACAATTCCTTCAATTGGATCTTGTCAATTAGTAGGCCATTTATGGATCTAAGTCAGTCAAAACCTATAAAGTGAAATCATCTTGGAATCAGTCATACAATCTTGATTGGCGATGAGTTACATTTTCTCACATGGACCATTGTTACACCTTGTGTCTTGGCATCCATCATCTTCATTTTCATATCATAGTATTATTGGCCAAGTTTTTCATGTCCCATCTTATGGCTCTTGGTAATGAGCCCTTGAGCATATTCCTAGTTATGTGGAGTCGGTAGTGGAGTGATATATCCTATCACTATACCATCTAAAACTTATCCAATGGAATGACCAATGCTTACAATTGTTTGAACATGAGTTCAGATAGTACACCCTTATGCTGATTCAAAAATACAAAAACATTCAAATATGTTTCAGAATACAAACATTCAAATATGTTTCAAAAATATAAAAACATTCAAATATGTTTCAAAAAATACAAAAACATTCAAATATGTTTCAAAAACCCAAAAACATTCAAATATGTTTCAAAAAAATAAAAAAGCATTAAAATATGTTCAAAAACTTCAAAAACATTCAAATATGTTTCAAAAAAACTTCAAAAACATTCAAATGTGTTTCAAAAATTAAAAAAACATTGAAATATGTTCAAAAACCAAAAACAATATAAAATTGTTCCGAAATAAAAAAAATAGTATAAAACTGGCAAAAATAAAACATTCTGAAAATGTTTGACCAAATTTCAACAACTGAAAAACATAGTTCAACAATTTTGTCATTTGACGGCAATCCTGCTGATCATTCCAGTCATCTTCCAATAATCACTTTTCTTGCCCATAGTGTATATCTATACTCAAGGCAATCAATCAATTATCGTAATATAACTTTGTTTAGGACACACTTGGATTAAATCTAATACAGATAAAAATTCAATGGTATCGGACAAGAGTATTTTTTGGAGTATCTAAGAATCACTCCACTCTTCGGCCCTATCTAATCATCTTGCATTCTAAGCTATCATTTGGGAGACATTCATATCTGTCTAATTCTTCAATGTGGAACACATTGGGAGTGTCATTAGACATCATTATTACAAATTATGTTATAATATTGCGGTTTGTCAACATTATGACGATATTTGTGCTTTTGTTAGTTTGTTATTTTGTTGTATTTTATCGTTGTAGACCAATTGTAGGTGAATTATTAACATCTTAGTTCACATATAACATCGGTGTGGTTCATTTCTATTCATATTGGGTTTGTTTAGCATGCTTGTTTTATGCTTACAATAACACCACTTATCCGCAATATATCATGTGCAACAAACACGCCACTCCTTTTCTTTGCATTCAATTTTTTTGAAGGCTTTGTAAAACCATAAAAAAATCTTATATTTCAAAAATCATGAGAATTATAAAAAATTGAACAAACACTCACTTATCACATAAATCCTACAATTGGAAAACCCATGAAAATATTTCAACAATCCAACAAAATCTTGATAAAGTCATACCTTTATCTATTACCCTAGTGATTGTGCCTGGAAGCAAAAAAGTGGTGTTAGTGTACAACTTATAAATTAGGAAATTAAACAAACTAATTCTTAAACTAACACTCCTATTTACTACCTCGGATAGAGCAAGATGGAAAGGAAGGATAATATAATACCTGCACTTACCTACAAGATTGCACAACTTCTCTTTTGATGTGGTGGATTTTGTCTTGGATTGATGGATTGGATATGTTTGCTTCAGATTCGTGGATTCATTTGGGTAGCACATCCCCTTTGATTGATTGCCTTGGATGATTTTTTGATGAAGGATGAATTTATTGATTGAAGATGGATGATGGACTGTCAATGAAGATCCAACAAGAGTATTGTTATGGATATATGAGCATCACTTTCTTTGAACTAGCCAATCCTCGTGGAGGAAGAAAGATTAATTTCATAGGCATTCATGGATGAGTCTAATGGAGGGTAGAGATGTGGAACACAAGGAGTGTCATTAGACATCAATGGTTGCAAATTGATGAGAGGATTAGAGGCTTCTAGAATGTGAGGATTCTTTTGAATTTGTTATTCAAATTCCATGGAGGGAAGAAGCTTCCATTAAATTAGAAAATTCACATGGAAGGAGAGGGTTGGAGAGGCTTATATATTTAGAGATGTAAGGATGTGATTAGATTAGGATTATATTAGGTTAATTAAATGATGTTTGGAGACAAGTTTACATGGAAAGGCTATGTTTAGGGATGTGTAGGGTAGGTGAGTGGGTAGATGTAGGAATATTAAATTCCTAGGAAATGTTAATGAAGGATTATATTGATAATATAATATAATAATGGATTAAAAAGATTAATGATGGAATGGGATGTAATAATGAAATAAAAGGATAAGTGATAAATGATCAAAAAATGATAAAAGGGGAAATATGAACAAACATTTGATTAAATAATAATAATGAATCGTGTGATTAATTATTACATGGGTATGATGATATTATTTGCAGGACAAATTATTCATAACTAAGCATGTCGACATTTTAGATGCCTACATTGCTAATCTTACGACCACCAATTTCCTTCCCCGTGGCATATATCTATGCTCGAGGCAATCAATTGTTTTTCCTTTACCTGGGGTAATTTTGGCTCTCACTCTACCTCTGTTACAATTCATAAATTTATTGCATGAAGGCAATGACGCTTTTTGACTTTCAAATCACTCTTCAATGTAGATCCAACAAGAGTTTCGTTAGGAGTATCTAAGCATCACTTTGCTCTTCAATCTGATCCTATCCCAATGCATTTCGTAAGTTTAGTGCTTGGGGGCATTTGCATCTGCTTAATCATCATTGTGGCACACATTAGGGACATAGATAATTGTCTTCTTTTTATCATATTGGCTACTTTATAGCCATGGTGCATACTTTTTGCGGTGTGTATCAGTTTGTTTTCCTTTTTATCTTTTCTTTGTCATGTGTGTTTGTTTACTCGCATCTGAGTTACCCATCACGATTCTTTCATAATCATGGTGAAAACTCTATTGTGTAACAACAAAATAAGGTTGATCTAAATTTTACTCTACAAATGACGTTTATACTACGAGCATAGTCCTTCCTATAGACACAAAATACATGCACTTGGTTACATTTCTAGGTCCTAAAGCATACTAATGTATACATGATTCCTAAACAAGGAAACCAATGGCTGGCAAATCCTTTTGGCCTATTGGGTATATTTTATGCACTACTAAAAACCTAGGCAATCACGAAATAAATCTCCCTCATTTAACAGTGAGGCTCCCGTGTAAGATGTTTATCAATGTAGTGGGTATGAATCCTAATAACTATTTATGGGGTTTTACTTTAATTACAAAGCTCATGAACTATAGCTTAGCAATTCTGCAGTAAGTAAGCATTTGTTATGAAGTATTTACATAAGGGGGAAATAATGAAATTTGGGAAAGTAGGAAGGAAGATGTGTGATTCAACCAATAGTTCTCAAATTTGGTCTCATCCACATAGATTAAATAAACAAATGGATCTCACAAAATTCAAAAGTAAAGGAAAAGAATAGCTTCTAACCTAAATCTCAGATAACACAAAGTTTATCTAAAAAATTCAAATGGAAGCAAGAAGCAAATCACCGTAAACACAATGTTCTCCGTAAATCTACCTTTTATTCAATTCCCCAGCTTTCACATAAATAACATCAAGGGTTATGACACAAATTCTAAAAACTCAAGAATGCTCTAGCAAAATTGTGATGATTTTAACCCGTAGGCTCTTCCTCTATTTATAGTGTATAGAGGGCAATTACAAATAAGAAGGTTTTAATTAATTCCCGCATACGGAAGCTATAGAAAAGGGGACAATTAGGAATCCTTCTCCTAGAATCCCTTTTCGCATGACATGCATGATTTATAACTGAAAAATAGAACCTTCTATTTTGCATGGCTGCCACTTATTTCCAAGTGATTGAATTCTTCTAGTAACTTGAAGTAACGACTTTTATAACCAATTACCTAAGTTTTATAATTTTAATTGATTTCTCAATTGCTTTATCAGAGAAAATAAGAGAAAGAAGAATAGAGAAAAGAAGTTATTCCTATTGCAACACTCTTTGTCTTGTCCTTACTCCATACTCTGCATGTTGATCCAATATGCCTTGTACTTCTGCGTCATCTATTTTAGCAATGAATGATCTAAATGATATCTCTGCCTTGAATCTGAGATACTCCCATATGTTGTTGAATCCTTTCCTTTGATTCTCACCAAATTGGATCTGGAAGCAGCTGACTGAGATTTGTTTGCGGGTGCTACAGCTGACTTGTCTTCCCTCTTATCCTTGAAGATTTTGCAATTCTTCTCCAATACATGCACCAATGAAATGTTTACTGTAAATTCATATAAAACTCATCACCCTTTTATTTTTGATTGCATATGAGAAATTTTAAATTTTGGAAAGCACTCCAGGTTGAAGGAAAATACAAGTAAAGTCAATGAAGGCTTCAACTAGAAGATTGGGAGCACATGCACTAGCTCCTGAAAGGAATTTTCCATTCAATGACTTCCACATGGGTTGTGTTAGAAACAAGAGGATGAATTTTTTCTGGAAGCCCTTGCAATTATGAGAGCTGGATCTATTTCTTCCTCTGATTCTGAAGATATATTCAATGTATCAGACATCGACTTCTACTTTCTTCACCAATATGGGCATAAATGAAGTATTCCTGCAAATAATTCAAACAAGTATGCAATCCATGGCATGAATATCTAATTTCTTCACCGAGATCTGATTATAAAGCATGCTTGCTCATCTATTTTTAGACTTTGCTTACATGCCAAGACAATCTAAAAATATTATTTAATTCCCTCTGTGCACTCACATCAACATGCCTATAGCCAAAATAATAAAAAGGAAGCCTTTCCAACCCTAGGTGCCAAAACTGGATGCTTCCCAACAATTAAAAGAAGTCATATTTTAGGCATTTAGCTATGCCAGAATGGGTCACACTTTTTGTCTAGGAATTGCGGAAAAAAGAGGAGGGCAAGGAAGTGGAAAAATTCACCCTTCTAGGAAACTCTAAAATTCCCACCTTCCAAGCAGCCCCAAAATTCCGACTTTTCACTTGGGTGAATTAACTTGCTTTTGTGGGAAAAAAACAACCTTCCAAACAACTCTACAATTCCCACCTTTCACTTAAATGGCTTGACTTCTATCATGGGAAATTTTCACCTTCTATGCATCCTCCAAATTCCCACCTTCCAGGTGACTCCAAAATTCCCACTTTCACTTAAGTGACTTGGCTTCCATCTTGGGAATTTTTCACCTTCTAGGTAGCCTCCAAATTCCTACCTTCCAGGAGACTCCAAAATTCCCACTTTTCACTTAAATGACTTGACTTCCATCATGGGAATTTTTCACCTTCCAGACAACCTCCAAATTCCCACCTTCCAGGTAGTGCCAAAATTCCCACTTTCACTTAAGTGATTTGACTTTCATGTTTTGCGTGGAAATTCAAGAGGAAGGGCAACTTTGAAAAATGTGACTTGTATTATGAAATTTCTCTTCCCAAAAAGTGCGACTTGCATGACTTCTACTTTTAAAGTTGCGTAAAAACTCATCAACAACATTTTATTTCCATTTTTGGATTTTTCGTGAAGAAAACACAAGAATAGAATATTTTTTTCCATTTTTGGAAAGGGTCTAGGAAGATGTAGCAGTAAAAACTTACAAGTGCCATAACTTTCACTCGTGGCTCCGTTTTAGGTGTCTTTTTTTCTAAAAGTGCATATTTTCTCGAGCTCTACACATTGGTGGTAGTATTTTTCTTATTTTCATAAAATTCATTTTTGCACCTTTTTGGACCAAGCAACTTCTTGTAATCTCCTGAAAGAATCCTAAGCTATGATCACCTTTAGACAAATTAGTAATTAAAAATACTGGATAGCTTCTCAAAACCCTAGGCCCGGGAAAAGGTCTAGTAGGAAGAATGAATAGGCTACGGGAATTGCCAAAGAAAACAAACCAAAACACAGATAAAAAGAAATAAAACAAAACAAAAGAAGTTGCAGGCAATTGCTAGAAAAATTTCTCCAATAAGCTAATCTATAAAAATTCTTCCCCCCGGGTGAATGTCCTGTGGTAATAATGATGGGGTGAAGTGTTTTATATAACCTAAATCCTCCAATTTTAGCTCAATATATTTTTAAAATAACTTTATTTATTTAATAAAAATAAATAAAATACTTACAAACAAGGTCTAGCGAAAAGGAATTGAGTGAGCCTCAGCATGTGGGTACTTGGCGAATTTGGCTTTTATGACTCTATAGGGATACCTTAGAGCAATGCAAACAAGTGCAGGAAAAACAAACACAAAACGACCCGTTACTTGAAAAGAGCAATTTTTTAAAAAAAGGGATAGTCCCAGATTTCAAGGTGAAATCTTGGGGACACCATGACCTTCTGCTTGCTTTATCTCTTACACTTTACTGGCTTTACAAATCTTACAACACTGCCGACATGTGATTGACTTACCTTTTAATGGCCTTTGACACTAGTGCCTAGCTAGGACAGAAGTGCCCAGGAGCTCCTGTCCCTCCTGGGCACTCCTATCCCTTTCTTTATTCTTCTTACTCATTTGGGTCCTTTTCACTTCTTGGGCACCTTTTAACACTTTGGGTCAGCCTTCCAATTGTTAATTACAAAATTCAAACAAGGCAATTATATATAATCTTAGTAACTTCTATTAAATAAGGGTCCAAGCAACATAAACATCAGTTATCATCACCTAATCTTGCACAAAAAACACAAGAACACTACAAAATATACATCTAGCACATTCACACAAGGGATAAGGGTTACATTGGTCTGCATACACTACATAGGAGGGGAGTTCATTCTATTCCATCCCACACATTTTGCATACTCGTAAAAAATCTATGTCTAGCACACTATCATAGTGTAACTTACACAAGGGCAACCTTGGGCACAAGACATTGATACACACACATAAAGAACTATATAGAGTCTGAGATGTAGTACAACGCTTGGTTATAAGTTCACTCTCTGGGTGACCGTTGGGGTCAGTCTGAATCCACATTCTACAACTTTTTATTATATTTGATGTGGTTTGTGGACATGTGTAGGTAGTCATTTGTTTTGTAGGTTACAGGTGCGATCAAGACCCTAATAGTGAAGTCGGAGTGAAAAAAATGAATATTGGAGCGAAGACCTTCCGACCTAGAAAATACCATACTGCAATCATCTAAGAAAATGCAAGTGCCCAGATCAGTCACTAGCGCCTGGTGCGTTGTTTTCCTCCTACGGGAACTTGTCTTGTACATCCCTAGGATTTTGAACCCTCATCAAGCCTTGGTGACACTATTCCTAGCTTGTTCTAGCAAATACACAGTACATAACGCTCCCAGGTTGCACGAAATCAGCTAAGTCATCTCTCTCTCTCTCTCATTTTCTTAGGGTTTTACATTTGTTGAATCCTTATTGCTTGCGGGTTACTGTACTTAATTACCTGAATATCATTTGTTATAGTAGTTACTCTGAAATAAGTTTTAATACAATTTAGATTAAATCATTTGGTGAACCCGATATTGTGATCAACCATTGGGATCCTTATTTGTAGTATTCTATTGAATTTGTCTTTTCCTAACCCCAAACTCTCGTTGCATCATGGTTCATATTTCCATCTATTGTTTATTGCATATTTGACTTTCATATCTCTTCCTAGGGTTTCATCCTAGGTCTTATCCTTTGGGTCACTTTCTAGGGCTCTTATTTCACATATTACATTTTCTTTCTTATCATGACCTCTAAATTTCTTCAAGTCTCCTTGGCTCAACCACATCAAAAGCACCCAGTTTGCAAAGATGCTTTCACAAAAAGCCTTACACACGATGTATCTCCCTCGCAACATGCCACCTTCACAAGTAAGTGTAGTTTTTAATCATATCTCCAACCCCCTATTAGTCCTGATAACACAACTAATCAATCCCTCTTCGAGTCAATTCAAGATTTACACCTTTTCTTTCAAGATAAATTTCAAGCTATGGAAACCACGATTACATCCCTCACAGCTGAAATCCAACATCTCAAGGATGTTTCTCATGCACATGCTAGTTCTTCTTCTACACCTCATCCTAATCCCATGTCGACTACATGTGATCATACAAATAAGGTCATGGTCTTACCACAACAAGTACCTCTCCAGTTTGATTAAAATGTTAGGCAACATGATATTCTCTCTGAAATCCTCAATAACCAGTTAATCACCTTGCCACCTACTCATTTCTACCCTCCTTATCAACTTATGAAATACAAAGGTTACTTGTTTTACAATTATCATCAAATTAATGGACATCATGACAATGATTTATATGCTTTAGAACGAATAATTGGGAAACTTGAGCATAAAGGCCTCATTTCATTTGCTACACGCTCATATCCAATTATCAAACCCCAATGGGTTCCCAAATTTGATCCTTCCACATCTATCGAGCATCACGCCATAATCACTCTTATTCATTATCCACTAATGCAAGAGTTACCATAAGCCCCATCTAAGGCAAAACCATCAATATAAGAACAAATAATTCCCTCTCCACAAGCTGAGATCCCGCACCAAAATCCTAATATTTTATTTACACTTCCTCTTTTCGATCTAGATAATGACTATGTTCAATGACTGGGACACATTTTCAACATCTACCACCATGACATGGTCTCTCTCACATCATCACATAGATCTTCATCACTCGCACACTTGGGGGGCATCGAAACTTCCCCCATAGTCGTACATTTTAATCAGTAGTTGCCTATCCACACTACTCACATACACACCTATACCTTACTTTTGTTGTGCACTTCATGTCAATCTTTCTAGCAACACCTTCTCTTATCTACACCATGATCGCACCTTGCTACATTTATGTATGATTACGGCTTCCCTTTCCTCTCCTAGGCCATTCCATACACACTTTTCTCCTCATGATTACTTATGGATCCTTCTATTGATGATACACATACTACTTTATACATATGGTACACATCTTTTTGTTCATTATACATGCTTTGGCTATTCTTACTCACAATGATTGCATCTATTTACCAACAGCTCTTAATATACACATTTGGGGGGCATCAGAATTCCCCCCTCCTCACTTGTTGCTTATACCAATACTTATTCCTATCTATACAACACAATGTTGCTACTACATACGCTATTAATCACATGCAATACCTTTGCCACCTGATGATGCACTCGTGTTCTCAAGGTTCATACATGATTGTTGAGGGCATTAAATGAACCTTACTCGCACTCTTGGGGGCATCACACTTTCTCCCCCCTCCATCACTAATGGTTGTCTCTATTATCTACTCATATCTTATCCACTACACCTCATGCTCTATACTTCACGATAAATCTTTCCTAGCATCTAAATGCAATCACATCTAATACCTTTGCTACCCGATGACACACTCTTGTTATACGGTTCATACTTGATTGTTGAGGGAAATATTCTTAAATGAACCTCATGCCGCATACATCCACTAGGGGGAATCATGACCCCTCTAATATACGCATCTTGCATATCGCAACACACCATCACTTTCACACGTCATCTGCATATCTTGGTTGTATTTACTCTTGTTATCTTATACTACTTACAAGTTGCACTTTGTTTCCTATGTTAGTTGGATACTTATTATGTCATTATCTTTTTCTATACACATACACGCGTTCACATGGTATCTTGAGGTGAATACAGGACCTTTTACAAATTATTACATGATGCATGATACTCAACATATTCTTTACCAGTCCCACCAAGGCTCCCAGGGGCATCTACCTCTACTACTCTCATATTCCACACTCATAGGTCCTATTGTTACAATATTTCCTACTTCTTATTACTATTACTATTTCTTTTCACTACCCTATACATGCCTTGACATACTACTTATCTTTCTAACATGCTAATGGGTGCTTTATGTGTAGCATTTTTGTTGCAGGGTTCTATATAACCATAGTTATCTATCACTTCTTGTTTGTTATTGTTTGATATTGTTTGTGGGTCATGCCCTGTGTCTTGCTTGATCATTGTTTACTTGTGGCCACTTTGTCCATCATTATCTTGTGACATTGTGAGCGATGCCCCATGTATGCAAACCACTTTTTACGGTCCTTCTTGCCTTCATACTTACTTACTATATTGTATTCTATTACAAGCTGGCTCTTTTCCACTAACACTTGTTTACTAGTCTATCTTGTTTGCATATTCCTTGGTTTCTACCATGCACATCCCCTACCCCCTTCAGGTATCCAATATATAATATGCATATCAGTTTCAGGTCCTCTTGTTTGGGCCGCCTCCTCCTACATTTGTCACATGCACCCCAAACGAGGGGGAACTATTGAGTGAACAAAGCCACAAAATAGAACAACGTAGTACAAAATTAGAAAAGGCACACAGCCACAAAGTGGTCCAGAATATGACTTGGATCATAAACACAACAAATATTGGTGCCCAGTATCAGACTAGAATGGTGGATGTTGTGTCCCACCTTCACGCTTGTGTCTTGGGGAAAAATCAAATAGTTTCCAGTAGTTTACAATACGGATCTATAGTATCAGACACTTGGCTTCAGTTACAAAATTTAGTCATTTAGTTACAACTCAATTACAATACGATTACAATTCAATTACAAATCAATTATAAATCAGAACGTGCCAATATGTAGTGACACTTATCATTTGAGAAGCATCATGAAAGGAGAGAAAAACATGTCTTCCCCTTACACTCTTCTCTTGTTGTGAGATCGCCCAAAAAACTCACTCTTGGCATGAGATCGCCCAAAAACCTCACCCTTGACGACACGACGCTCAATCTGCAACATCATGAAAGAAAACATGAAAAATTTCTATCATAAACTCTCTCATACATTAGGTGCACTCTTTCCTTAGCTACTACTTTTACACACTTTTTACTTACTTATACATACGTTACTATGATTTTTCATATACGAGATTTTGAATACTCTTTTGCTCTTCTTTTACAGGTCTGTCCTTATAAGCAACAAGAAGCATCTCACATCAACAAGTGCAAGCTCCAACAACACTCTAATATGCATACAATTCACCCTTAGGGTCTACCTCCCTATCGTAGTTGTCACGCTTCACATGACTACTTGTCCACTCGACACACTATCGACTACAATCCTCTCCAGATTATAAAGTACACATCTTCTATCTACTTTATGTTATCGAGTATTCAATCAACAACATAAAGTGGGGGAAAATGTAAACACGAAATCTATGCACTTGGGTACATTTATAGGTCCTAAAACATATTAATTTATACATGATTCCTAGGCATGAAAACTAGTGGTTGACAACTCCTTTTGGCCTTTCAGTTGTTTTATCTCTTACACTTTATTGGAGTTACATATCTTACAACACTGCTGGAACTTGACTAATTTTCATTTCAATGGCCTTGGACACTAGTGCCCAGTTAGGATAGAAATTCCCATGCGTTCATCTCCCTCCTGGGTGCTTTTATCCCTCTCTTTATTCTTTTTATTCCTTTGGGTCACTTTAACTTTTTCAGCACCTTTTAACACTTTGGGTTAGCCTTCCAATTGTCAACTACGAAATTCAATAAGGGAATCATATATATACTTAGTTACTTCTCTCTAATAAGGGGTCAAACATCATAAACAATATTTATCATCACCTAAGCTTGCACAAAAGGCACAAGAGCACTACAAAACATACATCTAGTAAATTCATATAAGGGACAAGGGTTGTATTGGTCTGCATATACTGCATAGGAGGGGAGTTCATTCTATTCTATCAAACACATTTTACATACTCGGTAAACATCTAGATCTATCCCACTATCAGTGTGTAACTTGCATAAGGGCAACCTAGGGCACGACACACACACACACACAAAGAACTACATGGAGTTTGAGATGTAGTGTAACGCTTGGTCATAAGTTCACTCTTCGGGTGACCGCCGAGATTAGTCTGACTCCACATTCTACATCTTTTTATGAGATTTGATGTAGTTTATGGACATGTGCAGGTAGTCAGTTGTTTTGCAGGTTACAAGTGCGATTAGAACCCTAACAATGAAACTAGAGTGATAAAGAGTGAGTAGAAAAGAAGATCTTTCGACCTATAAAAGACCATATTTCGAGCATCTAAGTAGACATGGATACCTGGATCACTCACTAGCACCTGGGGTGCTCCTATCCTCTTGTAGACATTTTTTGTCTAGCACAGTCCTGAGTTCTTAAACCCCCAACGACCCTTTAGGACATTATTTCCAACCGGTTTCAGTAAATACACAGTCCCGATCATTCCCAAGTCACACAAAATCAACTAAGTCATCTTCCTTTCTCATTTGCTTAGGGTTTTACATCCTTGAATGCTTATTTCTTGCTCGTTATTGTACTTAATTATCTGAATATCATTTGTTACAGTAGTTACTCTGAAATAAGATTTAATTCAATGTAGATTAAATCACTTCCCATCTCTGTTCAAGTCCATTGTCTTCTTCTTATCAAGCGGTTATCTACCACTTTGTTGCATCACCCACCCGCTTGAGGGGGAATTCCCCTACCATCCTACTTGTTGGGGCATCTAAATGCTTCACCAGGGTAAATCTAAACATCTACCATTTTTCCTATCACCTGTTCACTGATCTACATACATTTGTTGTCTTTAAAATATTGTTACTTCGTAATAACACTTTAAATATGGGCAAATGTAGACACCCCAAATTCACATACATGTTTTCAGTTTATCCCAGTTCACATTATGTTATTCATTCCCGTATGATTGATTAATTAAATTAATTAATTCATGTACATTCACCTTTCAGGATTAGTTAAATTAGTTCCTAACACACCTTGGATAAGTTAATTAACATTTATTAAATGAATGGTTAATTAATTGTCTCGCACTTTGTAGCTAATTAAATTAGTTACTTAATTAGGAATATACACCTATTTTCGTAGTCAACTGTCACTTAGGTTCAATTTGGACCCCACTTGGACTCCACTTCCCTATTCTAGTCAACTCAACTTCTAGAATCCTATAAAGGTGGGGGTAATTAAATTACACACACAACCACCTTTCCGGATGTAACTTCTGCCAACCAAATACGCATTGCTCATTCAAAGATGGAACTGGACAAACTAAGTTTAATTACTATTTTAGGTAATTATAATTATTATCCTGGACCCCATTCAAACTAAGATCCACTTCTCATGGCTTCACCTTCAACTATAAAATGCAATTCTATCCCTTTACAAATCCTCTTGGATTTTCTCTTGGCTCCCTATTGGATTTTCTCTCTTGGATTTTTGTACAATCACTCTACTATTTTGCTCTCCAATATCTGAATGTTGGAAGCTTTCCCGAAGCCATATTTGTGTTCGCAATATTTTCAAATCCACATTCAAAGGTCGCATTCAAGAGCACCCACAATCTAAACTCTTACATGGTTCCACAAGCATAAAGCTTCTGCAACCTTATTATTGAGGTTTGCAAGGAAGACATTGAGGAAAAAGTTTGTTGATTTTCTTATCTTTCCGTTATGACAAGTTTTTCATGTTCACACATATAACAAATATTATTTGGGTGGGAACAATATGAGTTGTGGAATTGGTGTGGGACACACAAGTATTTAATTCCCACATTCTTTATTTCCAGCTTTCTATTCAAGTTTTTTAACTTATTTAAAAAATTAAATGTTGTCCAATCAAGAAAGTTAACATTGTGAAAAATAAAATAAAATAATATCAAATCCCCCTTTCCCATTTTTTATTTTGAAATATTCCATTACATTCAATTGTGTAGGGCCGGTTTTTGACACTATATAACTTATTGACAAGTTAATGACACTGATTGAGTGACCCCTCCACGTGGCTTAAAATAAATGCAATACATCATTATTCATAAGCTCGATACTAATTTTTATTTAGTTGACTCATGTTACTCAATACTTTTTTCATCATGTCCCACACCTATTCCACAACTCAATAGGAATGTTAATGAGGGGAAACCCTAATCGCTTTCTTAGTAGCTAAAAAGAAACCATAATCATAAATGTGCATGAGATCAACAACATAACGAACCCTCAATGTAAAATTGTAGTTTTTAACATATGTAGACTTTGAGATTAAATAAAAAAAATGCAAGTTTTCCTTTAAAGTATTCATTGACAATACCTTACTTTCTAAGATATCTCCAGACTATGTTGCCACGATGACCTGCACACCATATCCCCTTTCTCTTTCAAAAAATTGACAAAAAAATACACATGTTTTATGTGTTTTGTTGTAAGAAAGATGGGTTCCATAAAATGGTTCCACCCAATATTATCCTCTCCCATTTGCTTCTCCTCCATATAACCCCCTTTTCTTTTCCCCTCTTCCTCCTTTTATGTTTTTCTCCCTCAAATTCAACCTCATCTTAGACTATCCCTTTGGTGTTGCCATCACACATTTCGCGAGCGATTGCTAGTATATTATATTGCCTCTCCCATATAAGTTTATAACTTTATTACTAGTACAACTTGATTACAATTTACCTGGATCATATTTGAAAGTTAGAACTTTGATGATTTATTGATTTTAGTGAGGCATACCAAATATTTTTATAATTGACAATGATAGGCATTTAAAAATTTAGGCCTTCTTTTGTAAATTTGAATAAACATTTGCAAGTCTTGAATATCAATATTTAATGAACTTAAAGTTTTTTTGAAGGCTAAATTTTAGCTCTCCCTTCTCTTGGGTCGAAAGGATTTTGATGGGATGGAGTGAGATTTATTGTTATCCCTAGTAGCTATGAAGATAATGGCATTCATGTGCCATTAAAAAAATTAGAAAATGTAGAGAGAAAAATGTTTTGGTCAACTGCAATAAAAAGCCTTTCAAAAATAACTTAGTAGTGATTTATTCCTTGCAACATACAAATTCAAAATGAGTTTTTTTGGAGGATTAAATTAATCCTGATAGATTTTCTCGAGAATTTCACCAATGGTTAACCACATGTTACTTGCAGTGAACAATAATGATCGTTGTATTCTTTTTAGCAGCATGAATTTGATAGAATATTTATATGGGTAAATTTAGTGTGGCATCTAAATAGTTACGAGATATTTTGGGGGGTGGAATAATGTTATGTACCTCGATAGGTGGGAGCTAAGAATAGTTATTGTTGGAACAAAAGCTTCAAAAATCCAATCTTATAAATATCTAATCAAAAATATTTGTAAACTTTCCAATTGCACAAAAAACCGAACGCTATACAACTTAACGGAACTGCCTACCCGTATCAATTTTTTTAATCAAATAACCTATCGACTAATTATATATAAAAATAAAATATCTATTCTTATTTAATACTTTTACTATTTTAAATTTTTGAAATTTTCTTTATATATTTTAAAATCATTTCAAAATACTTTGATTTTAATATTTTTATTTTTATTTTTTGATGAAAACAAATCTTATATTATATTAATTCAATAAGATACAAGATAACTTTCAACAAAAAGCGGGCGATATGAGAGCACGCCCCAAAACCACAAACAAGCTAGGTCGAGCCTAGGAGAATGCAAAAACAAGGTAGCGCCTAAAAGCTAACAAAATGCGAAATCAAGTAGTAGCAGTAAACATGCCCGAAGTGGGTGGATCATGATCATCCGACCAGCCCGAACTAGGTAGGTATTTTCCAGCATCTGGGAAATCCCTACCAATTGGATTTTCTTCTTCCTAGTCCACCTCTCCATGAGTGGGGATGATGAGGCTAAGATGAGGAAATTTGTCGGAAGATGGTGGCGACGAGGGTGGATTCCTCCCATCAACAGTGGGTTGTGCGGAGGCTGCATGAGAGCCCCACCCGTGTTGGCGAGCCGGTGACCCCCAACCTTACTAGCGAACTGTCAAAGGAATCCTTTGTTGGTGAGGCCGCGGTGATCCCTGACCACGTCAGCAAGATGGAGAGTAACTTCTTTTGTGAAGAGGGCCTGGGAAGGGCCGAGCCCAGTTAAAATCACATTTTTGCGAATGGCTATGACAACCACCACGACCAAGAGGCGAGGAGTGCCTAGTAGGAGAAGGTGGCACACGAGTAACATTACACGAGGCTTCCCCCCAGTGTCGCAATAGGGTCTGGAGGTGGTCCACCTCCAACATGACTTTGTTCGCGTGAACTTGAATCTATAGCAACACATTCGATATCACCATAGATTTGTTATAAACAAAAAAACATTGAACAACTACATAATTACCAAAGAAAAAATCATTTCTTTCTTTCTATATCCAAAAAAGAATTTCCCCTCTGAAAACATGTTAAATATGGGTGAACATAGGCAGAAGCTTGGGATTATCTCTCAAAAGGATATGGTGTCAAGTAAAGCAATGCGGTCTTAGCAAAAAAAAATGAATGAATCCAGTTCCAGGCAAACTGAGCTTTGGGACAAAACCAGAAAATATGCAAAATAGTTTACAAATGGCCACAAAATGGGCATTTGGGAGCTGAGACCCCAATTTGAACAAGGCAAGCCCCGATAGGGAGACCTCGGTGTAAAATACACCAAAGGAAGTGGGTAATCTTGGTCTCCACATAGATATATCAAACAATGTCAAATTGCCTACTCCAAGAGGATGGAGTGGACTGGATTCCCCATCGTGTGTTGAGTTTATACACCATGGGCAGACGAGGCGAAAGCCAGCTGCAGCCTTTATTGGATGAGTAGTTACGAAATGGAGTATCCGCATACCATTTCCAATTTGTCCACCAAGGGCGAGAGGAATGCATGACAATTTTGTGCAGCATGTGGTCAGGGAAAGGGTTGATCACTTCATTATAACTATCCTGGTCCTAGTTGGAAAGATGAAAACAAGTTTTGATTTCAGGCCAAGAGAACCAGGATTGCGAGTGTTTATAGAATAAATTTTCAATGATGTGAATTCCACATTTGAAAAATTTGAGCGCAGAGATTCCTGGAGCTTCTGTCAGACACTTATCTTGCATATGGGAAATTGGTGACCACCAAAGGGATTGATGGTTAATGGAAATCCCATTACGAAAACTGTCACCTTTCCATCGAAGCCATAGTTTGATGCATTCCCATGCTTTCCAAATGCTCTTGAGCACAAAAGTGCCAATTACTTTGACAAACATTGGGGCTATGAACAAATTGATAAACATTAATCCTTTCCATGCAGGGTGGCCATAAGGTGAGCCTTCTTCAATGTCATGTCGCATGAGCACTTTCCAGGCTTCTTGGCTAGTAATGCTTCTAATAATCCATTTCACGCAAAGTGCCCACCCTTAGCGCTGAATGTCAATAAGGCCAAGTCCCCAGAGTTGTGGGGTAGGCAACATATCTCCCAAGCCACACGATGAAATCCTCTTCCTGTAGAAGCGTTAACCCATAGAAAGGCTTTGAGCAACTTTTCTAGCTTTTGAATAGAGGCTTTCGAAGGAACCCAACACGACGAGTAATACACTTGTGTGGCCGCAAGAACTTTGGAACAAATTTGGAATTTCTCAGTTGATGATAAAGGTTTAGTAAGCCAATACTCCAGTTTTTTGGCCACTCTTTGAATAACATACTGTCAAAGTTCAGTCAGAGAGGCTTGAAAGGCAAAAGGAATACTAAGGAATTTAAATATTTCACCGTAAGCCAAAACCTTCCATTCAAAAGTGGTGAGCCAATCAAGCACAAGAAGGAAAGATTGTCGATAACAATGGGTTTTTCTCCATTTAATTGAGAAACCAGACACTAAACAGAAAATATCCAAGCAGTGCATGACATTGCGAATGTTGGCTTCATCTTCAATGAGCGAAAGAAAGGAATCATCTTCGAAATGACCATTTAGCAATTGAGAATTGGGTGCAGAAGGTAGCGAGATTCCCCTAATAAGCCCCTGAGATTTGGCGTGGGCCAATAAATAACCAAATCCTTCGGCAACCAACACATAGAGTGCATGCGCCAAAGGGCAACCTTGGCAAATGGAGCAAAAAAGCCCAAAGGGTTTCGAGCTGATGCCATTGATAGTGATTTGAGTAGAGGCATTTACAAAAAGCATACAGACAGATTGAATAAAAATGGGGCCAAAGCCAAGGGCCTGGAGCATGGCAAGAATAAACGATCATTCAATTCAATCATATGCTTTCTCAAAATCAATTTTTATGAACATGGTAGACTGATTAGACCCGCGGGCCCATTCCATGCCCTCTCAAACAACAATGATGTTATCCAAGATGTATCATCCCTGAATGAATCCTATTTTTTGTGGTTGAATAACATACGGGAGGATATTGCAAAGCCGCATAGCCAAAGCTTTACCAATGATTTCGTAGGAGACATTTAACAGGGTGATCAGCCGCCAACAAGTAATTTTCTCTGGGTCTCCTTGTTTAGGGATGAATTTAATGTTCCCCTTGTTGATTCATGGCCCTAAAGACTGGCTCTGAAATCCCTCGAGATAAACTTGAAAAAGGTCTCGATCGACTGAATCCTAAAGGGCTTTGTAGAACTCATAGGGGAACCCATCACATCCTAGATCTTTATCATTATGGTAGCATCACGGAGGTTGTCGATGGTGAGAATTCGATCGCATATCACCTTTTGAGCCTTGGACAACTTGCATGCCATAACACCCAAACATTGATCAAGAACAACTTGTCAAGCTGCAGGGGGTGGTTGAGCTTGAAACACAGGCTTGTAGTGGTGCAAAAAGGATTACAACATAAGTTGGGGCTCGATAACTCGAGCTCTGCCTTCCATGATGGCCCGAATTTGCTAAGATGGTTTCTTGGCTTTGAGGGAAAGAAAGAATTCTTTCAAGACTCGATCACCAATTTTGAGCCAGTGCATCTGGGCTCGGATCTGCGCTCCCCTGACATTATAGTTGTCAACAATTTGACTTTGTTGGAAAAGCTTTGCAACATGAAGTTGTAGAGTTTTAGAGAAGGGATTGCCTTGAAGAGCCACCACCGCTTGACTAAGAGCCGAGGTGTTGGCAGAGTATGAGCGGTGCCTGATTTTGGCTAGCTATCTGTCATAGATTCTAAGAAATCTAGTTGTCTGCGTCATTGTGTCCTCCCACTATTGAATCCAGCTGGTGTGCATAGGTGGATGATGACGCTGGCAATGACTAGGTCAAGGAGTTAAGTTCACCACACGCTTGATATGATTGAGCATGGGTCCATGCTGCATCAAGGCATTATTAAGGAAGAATTGACCTTTATGACAAAAAGTGCGCCTATCATGCCAAGTGATACGAAATCGTATTGGAGAGTGATCTGAAAAGAAAAAGTCATGCATGACCTCCACTGATATGGAATAAATGCTATCAAACTCAAAATAATCTTGAACTGACATCACGGCTCTATCGCGTTGTTTAAGTATGCGATCTATCCTCCTCAAAGATTGGACCAAGTAAGCCATACTTCTGATGTGGGAAAGCGAGAGGCGTCAGGGTCATAAAACCCAAACTTATTACGCATAAAAAACCATGCCTCCCTTTCGCCAGCTGTCCACCTTATTGATAAGTGGCCACATTTATCAGTGGGTGACTTGACCATATTAAAATCTCCACTTATGACCCAATACACATCGGGAATTATGTTGGCGATCCACCGCCACAGATTGGCCCTTTTGTCCGCATCGTTAGAGGTGTAAATATTAATAAGGCCAAAAGTGCAGCTGTCAACATAAAATATGACCCATATGGCACTATTGGTGGGGTCGATGTCATGGTCAATTAACAAGGCCCACCATTTGGGAGCAAAAAGTGAAATTAAACCCCCATGCCCTGCTTCATGATTACTATAGAAAGCCAAGCTGTCAGGCTAGATGGACTTACAAACCATTGGCAACTAAAAACTTGTGATTTTCACCTTCTGCAAAAATAAAACATCCAAATTTGTAAATCTTTGCCGAGTTTCACAAACAACATATTTACGATAGGAGTCTGTAAGACCCCAAACATTCCAAGATAGACAATTCATAGGAAACGGTGGTCAAGAGCCATGTCACCATCCTCCAAGCCATTAAGGGCTTCATATTGGCTTTGCAGGAATTGAGCAGTATTATGCTGCAAAAAATCTTGTAATTCATTTTTTTTTCGTTCGGCGTATTCGATGTTATACTCCTCTTCGGTTGAGTCCATGCTACAAGCCGGTCTATGATCTCGAGAGATGCGAGAAGGACTTCGGGGCCTTTTGGAGGGCCCTTGTGAGTTGTTTGACAAGAGTAACAACAATGATTGCGACATGGTGACATTGTAAACAAAATTTGTCTGGTCCATGAGAGCCGACATATCTTGGGGCATGCTGGAATATTTTGGCAATTGGATAGCCGGGTTGGCAGCGGTAGTTGGTTCTTTAGCAACAACAATTGGCTCTTTAGCTAGTATGCTATGGGGTTGTTCCTTAATAGGTGGCTCCCATTGGCCATTGGAGCCAGAAGCCTTAGATTGTTGGGCTTTGTTCTTGTTTCTTCAGCCCTTGGCAACTTGCCAACCCTCATCGTGTTGGGGTTTGATTGGTTCAGGAGTTCCTTTAGCCATGGGGCAGTTGCGAGGGACATAAAGAGGTCAGTCTTTGATCTTATGATCAGAGGCCTGACAATGGAAACAAGTGTTAGGCAAATTGATATACATGACCCATTGAGAATAACGTTTGTCTCCCATCTGAATGTCCACAAATTCTTTCAGGTCTTGAGAGAGATCAACTTCAACGTAAACATGCTTTTGTGGGCGAGCATGATAAAACCTATCTGCTTTGAGGAAGACTACCCAACCAATATAAGCGACAATCTGTGACAGAAAAAGCGCACATGGTAAGGGTAGGCTAGGGAATTCAACCCAGACGAGCACTTTGAGGGTGGTATATTCAGATACCACGAAATCCTTGTGCCTTGAGGACAAAATAAACAGAGAGTTACGAGCATACCAAGTGGCTAGCTTAGCCAGAATATTGGGGGCATTCACAGGATCAGAAAAGCGAGAAAGAAAAAAACCCTTGGTCATGTTTTGGACGCTTTCTAGTCTGACCCCACAAGGAGTCCAGATTGTATTGATTTAGGATTTGAACATGCTTTCAGAGGGGATGTGACCCACAAAATACCCAATGAGACAAAATTGCTCTAACCATTTATAGGCAACATTAAATTCATGAATGAGAAATACCACATCAGAAGAAGAAACATTACCTCGTGGAACACTTTCGGAATGAACTTCTTGGGTCATTTCGCCGACGGTGTCATTGCTCAAAGCTCCACTATCTCCAGCCACGATTGTAACAACTGGGTTTGAAGATGGCGAGGTCATTTTATAGGGGACACTCAAAGGGTGAGAAACCCTAGGAGAAACTGTAGCAATAAATTCCTGTAGTGCCCGAAAAGGCCGTGGTATGACGATGCCACAAGTAAAACCCCAATAGAACCGACTCCAGTTTTCGCCAGAAAAATAATTTTAACAAAATTTTAAAACATATATACCTCACAATTCTTATCAATAAATGAAGTCAATTATTATTCAATATGAACTCTATCAATAATCACTACCCTAAACACACACACACACACACACACAAATATATATATATTATAAAAACATTGATTACGAACTCTATCAATAATCATTATCCAAATCATATACATATTTAAAATATATATATAAACCAGGTTAGAAATGCCATAATATAAAACAGAAACCCCAGCCAGTTTTGCGAAAAAGAAACAATGGTCTTTCTCTAAAATCTTTCATACTGCAAACCAGTAAAGGCCTGCAATTGTAATGAGGGACCAATGCCATTGCCGTCTTATAATAAATCAGTAAAACAAGTCCTTACATCAACCATAAACTTCAACTAGTTATCATGGAGACTCAACAATCAGAGCTCAATCCTT
Source organism: Taxus chinensis (assembly GCA_019776745.2). Taxonomy (NCBI): domain Eukaryota; kingdom Viridiplantae; phylum Streptophyta; class Pinopsida; order Cupressales; family Taxaceae; genus Taxus; species Taxus chinensis. The sequence goes on along the minus strand of CM034156.1, from coordinate 65,911,866 downwards.
CAGATAATGTTTCTGATCAAGTGGGCATTGCCAAACCCTTTGGAGAAGAAGTGGGTTCTACTTCTTTAGCCAAATCTGGCGATGGTGGCGACAATTTGGAGTACCCAAGTGCAGAAGACCTGGTTTCCAAAGCCAGAGCTCCAGTAAAGAGGGAATACGTGAGGGTTACTACCGCTGTAAGGCCTCTCAATGAGTGTAAGAAGGTTTCCGCGGAGAAGAAATCCAGGAGGCAGCTCAAAAGAGAGAGGCAACAGGTGAGTTTCTTTCACATTTCGCAATATTTTTTCAATTACAGCTTAGATTATTTTTCTTATAGAGCAAGGAATGACTTTTTTTCTTTAAAGGTATACCGGTAGTAATTATAAAACCAGCACCTCTAAACAATGTATGTATTGCACAATGGCTTTTTTCCCTGTGAAATGTTGGTAACCCAGTCTAATGATGCTTACCATTTTCATCAGGACTTCAGTTTTTGTCCTGCAATCGCAACTTAATATGAAAATATGATCCCCTCGGATGTTGTTAATAGAAAAACAAGTGTTCTTACTCATTCTTTTCTGTTTTTAATCTGTATATCAATGAAACTAGACTAAATGAAATGATTTTAGTTAGGTTCACAAAAGCCATTGGTCTAGAAAGATAAAAGATATACATTGTATGTTGTTTTTAAGGTCATGGCCAAGGTAGCAATTTTCATATAGAATGTTTTGATTGGTGGATCTCAAATTGTGGAAAAAAATTGTCCATCAAAAAATACGATAAATTGCATATTTAAAAAATACAATAATTATTAATAATTTTAGAGGTTGATGCAGCTGATTTATGGAGTTTGTAATAAGGAATCTCTTTAAAACATTTTGTCAAACAGTTCGCAGACAATCCATATAGCAGCTATATTTGAGGATATTTTTCAACAAATCATTTGCTCAAACGGTTCACAGACATTATATATAGCGTCTGTATCTGAGGATTTAAAATTTTGTCAAATACTTTGTGTGCCTTTTACCAGCAACACACCTCCTTAGTCCTGTCATCTCAGATGCTACTGAAAACCCTTCCAAATGCTGCTTAAAATTCCTTATGTGCCTGCAAAGGAAAATTTTCATTTTTTTGACTTAGGCATCGTTATTGTAATAATCAATAATAATGAATATCGAGTTTTGAGATCCATTTTTTAATTAAAGGAACTGTTTTCCATCTTTTGTTTTCTTTTAAGCTATAATGATTACAAATTATCTGTTTCCAAAGCTTTTTTTGATGAGCTCATTTACCATTTTCTGTGTAGTTTGTGTGATTTGGTTCTTAATTGTGTAATCATAATTTTCCTCTTAAAAGCTAGTTACCTCATGCAGATAAGTGGACCATGGGATGCTCTAGTTTAAGGTCAATGATATAATCATTTACAATGAAATTGGTTGTCACGTATGGATTTAATACAAATATGATAGAATGCTATTGAGGGCATGCAACCGAGAATATATGCAACGTAGGATGTAGGCTTGTATGAATGGGTGTGGACACACAATATACACATAATAAATAGTCGTATACTCAGATGAATAATCTTAAATAAAGCAGTAATGCTTTACATAACTTCTATATCATGTAAATAACCAATTGGTGCCTATCCATATGTATTCATTCATGCCATCTACATATAAATACTCGTATACTCATATGAAGAATCTTAAATAAAGCAGTAATGCTTTACATAACTTCTATATCATGTAAATAATTGATTGGTGCCTATCCATATGTATTCATTCATGCCATCTACTATACATTTCTAAACTCTAAGAAATAACTGCCATGCTACTATTTTAATCATTAGATAATAAAAAATAATAAAGGTTCTACATTCTTCCTAGTAGATGTAAATAAGAACCTTTTTGGATATAGATCATTGTCAAGTTTTGGAAATCTCTGGGGGCTACCAAAGACTTACAGATGCGTGTAGTTTAACGGAAGGACTGTAAAAACTTTAAAAATAAGATATTCGATTATAATTTTCAATTTTGATGGCATAGGTTGAAATTTGAACGATACTTATCATAATTACTGAGAATGAGAGATCAGGGAGATTAGAAAGTAAAAATTATGCTGTGGGAAAGTACAATTGTATACACATGGATATCTGCTGTCTAACAGTCGTGGTTATGGTAGATTTTATCCCTGGAATGAACATCTACCTCTTCCCCTTCTAAGGGGCTAGTTTGGCCTGGTTGAACTTTCAACTACATTGTTTTTCTGTGGTGTGGTACTTGGTGCTGACTCGAGACCTCATTTCTTAATGGCATTAATTTTCCCTCAATTCAAACCTCGCATAGATGCTTATTTTCTCGAGGCTCATATTAGTTGACGAGGGCATTTGTCCTCTTTTCAGATTTATCATATGTCTCCTTTTGGTGTGCACACATGGAACCTATCCTACCTGTCTTTGCAGCCATTGGCTGTGTTTTAGGGAGTAGCTGTCAAGAGCTAAGAAATTATTTCACCTTGCTGCATACCTTCTGTAAGCAGTTTCACGGAAAATTCCCTGATAATATTATGAAAGCATAGAACAATTCAGTTCTAACTACACTTTTCAAAATGACCTGTTTCCACAACTTGAAAGGCATAAACAGAGAGTAGGGTTAGAGAGGGTGTACATCTTTTTACAGGGAGTTCGTGGAAGATGTGGCTCCTCTTGATACACTGTACGGCTTCAGTAACTTGCCAAAGCTAAGGGTAAAGCATGCAAATATACCAAATAATATATATAACCGAAATGACATAATTTCACCAGCATAGCCTTATGTCTGAGCAGAGTTTTGGAGCTTTGGACTCTACCTAAAGTGGCCAGGTGAGACCAAGTAGTGGGTGAAGTGGCTAAAGAGATTCTCTTAGGTGCATAGGAGTTCCTAATAGCAAAGGATGGATGTTGGTTTTGGCTGTGTCGCATAGTTACCAGGTTCGGAAATCCGATTAAATTCGGAAGGGCAAAAAAATCCAAAAATTCGGAGTTCTCGAAAAAATCCGAAAAAATACGAAAAAATCCGGTTCGGAATATATATACTTATATTATTATAAATTTATATTATTGTATACTTGTATCATTATATATAGACAAATCATACAAAAAAGCATCCATCTACCATAATCATCATCGTCATAATGATTCTTTCAAAAGATTGCAAGAAGTTGCTTGGTCCAAAAAGGTACAAAAATGGATTTTATGAAAATAAGAAAAATATTGCCATCAATGCGTAGAACTCGAGAAAATATATACTTTTAGAGAAGACGACACCTGAAACAGAGCCATAGAATGAAAGTTATGGCACATGCAAGTTTTTGCTGCTACATCTTCCCGGACCCTTTCCAAAAATGGCAATTTTTTTTCCATGCTTGCGAATTTTTTCACCAAAAAAAAAAATATGCCAAAAAAGGAATTTTTTTTTTCTGCAAAAACAAGGCCGAACCGAACCGGATTTATTCGGTTGCTTCAAAAAATACGGTTCGAACCGGATTTCATACAAATCCGGCCGAACCTGGTAACTATGCTGTATCGGAACAAGTGCTATTAAAATCTACTTATCTAAGATCTGTGTAGAAGTGGAATAAAAGAAAAGTGTAAGGAAATGAAGGTTTTTTGTTTCATTAACTTTATAGTACTTTTTCAAACCAATCTCCATCCTTAATATGATCCCTATTACCTTTTTTTACTAATGATCTATAATTCATCTAGTCATTGGTAATCAAGGTGTTTGTAATACAATTCAATCGCTTTGATGCATCGTTTTTATGTAAATGATGAGTAAAATCAGGCGAGATTAAGTCCTTAGTGAAGTGGCTAAAGGCGTTCTCTTAGGCATATAGTAGTTCTCAATAGCAAGGATGGATGTTGGCATTGGTTGTGTCATTAGAAAAACCCATCTTGTAGATCAGAACCTGTTGCGATAAAACTATTTGAGAAGACCTGGAGGGTTTGATGTCAGAATGCTAAGAGCATAAAGTGTGCAAGAGCAGCATTTGTGAGTGCTTGATAGATCAGTATGAATTGTCATTTTTGGGAGGGCTCATAGTTTCCTACTTATACCCTTCCAATCACCTAAAAAGGTTCATGGGAAATAGTGTCAATGTCAAGTAGTCGAAACCCTCCCTCTGGGACATAAACGAACAATGGAGGGCTGGATGGGTCTAGATAAGGAAAGGGTTAATGCGCGAGGATGTAAAGTGAGGGGAATCAAGAGGTTGTCCTTATAGGGTTCTTTGTTACACAAAGTACTCTAAGGGTAAGGGTCATCAAGAAATGATTTTTTCCCACTCTGACTCATTATATGTCATGTGATGGAAGGCCAACACATCAAAATGATCATGCAATCAAGTTAGTAATTATGTTTCATATATATATTTTCCCTCTCAAGGCACTTAGTCTGTCCACTTGTGAAGTAGGTGAAGTCACCTTGAGAAGAACAAAAAATGTAAAAGAAATAGTTGAATGGTATGAAATGTGGAAAATGAAATGAATTTCTGAATTGGCATACTTACCTGCACTTGCATGGTTGCCCATGCGATTTCGTAATGTGATCGGAGGTATGTCAAGTCGTGCCCTAAGCTTGCTTGAAGTGATTTCCCACTTTTAAATACTTCCAAAAAAAATGTTTATCGAAAGCATATTATATCAAGAAAAATGAAAATTTTCATTGTTACCCATCTTCGAACTATTTGTATTGAGTATGATCTATGTTAGTTTTGAGGAAGTTTCGATGATTACATGTTAGGTAAGTGGATGTGTGTGGCATTTTCCATGTGAGGCGAAGGGACACAAACTTGGTTAGGGTCAAAACCATCTTGTTTGGGGATGCATGCTATAGCTTGCATTTTCTATGTAACACCTTGATTTTGTAAGTTATCTTGGTGAATATTTTTCATACTGTTATAGCTGCTGAAATGAAGGCAAACATGTTAAGATATATTTTGATCTTAAAGGAATGTGTTGCTAACTTGGATTCTTGCATGCTGTAATTTATTGCATAGGACAGGAGTTATTGTTGCTTGTGTGTTTACTGAGGTGACGACAAATTGTCGTATACTTGCTAAACTCTCTTTGCTGATTGACAGCACACCTTGAATCAATTCCATTGATCCAAAGTATGCTGTGGTATTCTTGTGATTGCTTTGTCGATTTACTCTTGAACCGAACCGGAGGTTGATATAAATGTGCAGCGCCTGATTGCAGGTATGAGCAGCTGGCACGTAAATGCCAACGACAAAGGTTCGATTCTTGAACCCTGTACTGTCGAACTTAAGACCTCGTGAGGCAGGAAATGTCTGGACACGGGTGGCTTTGGCATGTGAAACAAAGGACGAAACGTCCTGCACAACATTGACATGAGTGTCAGTTGGAAGACTGGATGGAGGTTGATTAGTGTTAGTGGTTAGAAGGAATTAAATCCTAAGCTAATCCTAAGTTCTATCATACATCCTAAACTACTATCCTAAGTGGATTTTTAAATTATAAAAAAAAAAGGAAAGGGAAATAAACCTAAGTCCTATTAACCTAAAACTAAACTATGACCTAGGTTGAATAACTAATATACATCCTAAACTAATCCTAACCTAAAGGGGGCGCGCAGACCCTTGGAGGGAGAGGATAAGGATGAAGGGGTGTTTAATGGCATTAAATGGGAGTCCATACGTGGGCAGCGCCAGTTTGGCGGGGGCAGGTAAGTGGCGGAGGTATTTAGTTGGACATGGAGCTAAATTTGGTTTTGCATGTGAAATTTAAAATTTGGAGTTCGCCAACTCAAGTTGGCAGTGGCGTGGGAAATTTGGAAAAAGGCAGAGCCTTTAATGCATTAAATTTTCTTGGTCCTCGCGACCAGCTCGCCTTGGAAGGCGTAGGAGGGAAATGTTGATTGTTTATTGTGTCGATTCGGATTTGGTGAAGTTGCTCTGCATTTGGTTTTTTTGTTTGGTTCAGTCGAACCAGTTTCTTTGGATTTATCACTGTTCTTTGGAAAATTGGAGGTTTTTGTTGAGCCTGAAGAGAAAAGGATTGTTGGAAAGCTCGTGCTGTCGCCGAGGAAGAAAATATCTTCGGCAAACGCAGTTTTCTTCGAGTTTTGGAAAAGAAATTGCAGGCATGTTAAGCCCTTCTCTTTAAAAATACTTGCTTTGTTTAAACGTCTCATTAAAACAACCCTGCTCTTGGGTTTTGGGTTTATGTGGTTGTTGTCGAGTTGATACGATTTGGATTTAGTCAATTCTTGCTGTCATTTTTGGAAATGATAGGTAAAATCGTTTTGGTTGTTGTGTTTAAACTGTCTTTGCATTTTCTTTGAATGGAATATCTCCATGCTGTGTTGGTTTGTTTGGCAGTTTGGAGAATAACGTTTTGGGTATTTTTCTCTGTTAATGGTTATATTTACAAAAAAGACAGGCAGTATGTGTTGTTCTCATCACTGTATAATCATTCTCTTGTTTTACGAACTTGAATGATGAAGTCTGAATAGACAATAGGAGCTGTCTTTCAGTGTCGAGCAATTGTTCTTTGATATATGAACTTCTGTGATAATACTGTACTGGATGTGCGAGTTGTATGAAGTCGTATTCTTTACTGAAATTTCTTTTAAAAAGGAAATAGATCCTTTCTCTTTCTGCTGTGTTTGATTATGATGGATACGGCATTTGGGTTTTGTATGATCATACGAATTTGATTTGAGGGAAGAAATGGTAATACGTTTTTGCTGTCCCTTTTTCTTGCTTAAAGAAATAGACGAATATGGTTGAGTATTCGTGGGAGTTGGAAAAGAAATAGTTTTTCCTTCTGAACTTATAATGAATTATATTGTTTTCTTGCTGAGAAAGTAGGATGATTAGTTGTGGTTATTGATGTTGTTTGGTCTACCGTTCGGACTGTAGACACGATTAAAAATCTTGGCTTTGCATTCCTGAGCAATGAATGAATATTTATGTACTGTACTTCTTCTTGCCTTGGAGGAAAGATGATTTGTTATGTCTTATTTGCGGTTTGATCTTACAGTAAGGACAGTAGTCATGAAAACGAGCTTGACTTGTAATTAAATAAATCATGTTGAATCTTGCTGAAGGGGTTAGATGATTTGTTGTGTTTCATTGATGCTGTTCGACCTTTTAGTTCGGATTGTCTTTGCGAAAACGCATTTTAATTTGGATTGCTGTGCAAGGAGGAAATGCTTGGGAAGTTGTCTTGCTATTGGACCTGTTTTGATTATACTTTGTTGTGCATCTGATATCCTATGCGGTTTTTAATAATAAGGGTATTATTGTATGAAAATCGCATTTTTGGGTTCTGTACATCATTGTGAATAGAAGAATGGATTCGGGTAGAAACATTTATTGGTAAGGAATTCTTCTTCTGTCTGCTGTTTTGATTTGGTAAAATCAGTAGTTGGATGGTTTATTGAACTTGTAAGTTCAGTCTGAATAGAGAACAGTGGCATTTAAATCGTTTCCTAAGTGCTGTGTATTTCTGTATAAACGGAATTTTGAATGTTTCGTGTGGTCTTCTGATCTTTGCACAGTCATTTAGAAGAAATGAAATCAGCATGAATAGTTCTTGTTGAGTTGAAGAAAATGGTTGTTTTCTTATATGAATAGTTATAGAACGAATTCTTCTCTTTTGCTGTCTGAATTCTGGAAATAGCATTGAAGTCTTACTGTGCATTATGATTGGACTTGCTGTAGGTAACAGCAATGAATAAATTTTATTTTGAACGGAATGCGTTCATAGAATTAGAAAATCATGTGAATAATTGATTGCATGATTGTATAACTGTTTATCTGGTTTACAATACAGTGAAAGAATTATGGTTTCTTCTAGTACGGTAAATACATAGTATGCAACCTTATACTATTTGATCTATGATAAATACGATGATGTACTAACCTGTTCTGGATATGCACATGAGCCTGATTTAAATGAAGTATTGATAAGGACGATAAATTCTTCCTTGTTTTCATTTAAAGCTGATTATGAATGAAATTACTCTTGCTGCCGGAAAGTGAATTCCGAATGGATTTTGTAAGTTTCACTCTGAACTGTTATCTTGATTTGTGTCTCGTTTGGATTCCATTTTTAGGACAGTCATGAGGAAGGAGATAGTAATGTGGATGAATGACTTGGAAAATGATCTTTTCTTCTTTCATACAGTTGAAAATTTGTAATCATTATTAACGAATTTTGTAGTGCTTAGATATGAGCAACTATATGCATTGTTGTTCGCTTTCTCGTCTGTGCGTGATTGCTAGGAACCTAATATGATGCATGAACTGAAAGGAAAGTAATGGGTTTACATTTCAGTTAGTTTTATCCTTTGTTTTTATTATTAATGAAAGGAGTGGAAAAGATAACAGTATGTTATATCAGCAGTACGCTATTTGTATTCCTAACTTTACAAATATTGTAATTTGGAACTTGTAACGGTTATGTGGAAAATAGGACAGCAGTTCTTTGGTTGATTGTGATGGTATTTTGATGGTTCAGTTGTTATGCTGATCATTCTTTGGTGCCTATTTCTTGATTGATGTCTTACTGTCGTTTCATAAAAGCAGGGTTCTTTTATTGAGACAGTTAATTGAAGCACCTCATTTTAATGACAAGTGCTTAATATGCTCAGTTCATTGAACTGACCCGTGCAAATAATTTTGCAGATGGAATTTGATTAGAATGAAGACATGGCTGTTTTCTGATGCTTCTTGATTGGTTGAAGATGAATTGTATTTGTTTACTTTTATTCCTCTTTGAGGAATTGTAAAAAGAAGAAAGTATATTCTTCTATCTATGAGTTGTAATGATGTTTTATGTAAACAATGCCCATTCAGTTGGATTGGCAAATGTATGGATTATGACATGAATTAATGAATACAAATACAAGTGTGATATTTTAATGACTATATCAGTTGATATTGTTGATTAAATTGGAAACATAATGTTATTCCTGATTTGGATTTATTTAATTGTCCGTGGATGGATGCTAAATGGGAATTGATATCTATTCTTACCTTATTGCAACTTTTAAGTTGAAATGTGCAATTAGTTCATACTTGGGTAAAGATGAATTCTTAATTGACATTAGAAAGGATTAGGAAGAATATGATTCCATAACTGATAGGTATTCAGGATTAGCTTGGAAGCTAAGGAATATCAATTAACTTCGGAGTAATCGAACTTCGCTTTCGAACTCCATTAATGACCTCGTATGTTAAATTCAGAATAAAGGATATGGGATAAGTATATCCATAACTAATGGACCTTAACTGTGTAAGGTTAAGGAAAATAAATGAATACATTTATTGGGAATTAGACCTCGTTTAAATGACGTCTAATAACTAGAATTCTGAATTTAGTTACAGTTGGGAAAAATCTTGGTTAAGTTTAACAGGTTAAACTTATCACGTCCGTCGGTAACGGGCTGCTTAATCCAATGATTAAGAAGAGAACCAAGTAGAGAAATGCAGCCCTTCGGTACGAAGGAGAAGATGCATAGCAAGCTAAAGGACGGATTTAGTCTCTCTTAGCTATATACAACTGTAACGGGAACGAGGATAAAGGGATCAGCATGGTTGCTGAAAGTTGATTTTAAAATATTAAGATCATATCCAAATCACTTGAGCAGGATGTGTACTCTCGATGGGAGGATTCCGTAGGACATTGACATACGCCAGCTACAGCAAGGTGTCTTCATGAAGACGGGGTCTTCATGACGACACAATGTTATAGCTGACATATTACAATGCCCTCCCGAATTAAAACATCAAGAATACATAGGCTGAATGTGAAGTTCTTGACTGGGGATAGGAGTATGATCATGTATACGGAGTGACCCCGGAATACTAAAGATAACTAGACACACGGAGTCGTGGGGAACGACACCGTATGTCTGCGTATCTTTAGTTACCAGGGGTGCCTTCCTATATTCGTTCATATTGCTAGTTGGAAATTAGAAGTTTAAATCTGACCTTAAATCGAGAGGACTGGTAGGAACCAGGAAAGACCATTCTAGATAACAGGTGAAGTGAAGTGAAGGACGTATTCCATTGATGTGTATCACATCCAGGAATATGATCATGCAAAGCATGTGAAAATCTTTGGCCAAAGTATCGCAAGTGCTGGTTGCGTTGTCCTTATCACTTAATTTAAGATGCAGGATGTCAGATGAATATCAGTAACAGATATTCAGATAGGCTTCTTAAATGGATCACTTCGATAACCGGAAACGGTTAAGAGAACTGGTATATATAATATACTATGCATAAACGAACATGAAGGATCGGTTGTTGCCGAGTCATGAAATGAAGGATCGATGAAACTCCGAGCCATGAAAATGGAAGATCGGCAGTTCCTCGAGTCATTTACAGCAGCATATAGAATCTGTTATAAGATTGAATGGCATTGAATGTGTGTTCCATATTGTAAATATGCGAACAGGGAACATTAGTTTTAAAAAGAAGTTGTGTGATCCAAACTGTGTTGTTTGGGCAGAGAACAATTATTAAAACTTGAACGTGTGTTTGAATTTTATAATTCATAACAGAGAACGTTATCAAAAAAAAAAAAAAAAAAATTTCCCTTGTTCTAGTATCTTAAATGGGGATGTTAAGATGCTTTTGAGCGTTTTTCTTGTGCCCCAAAAGCCTCTGTAAATCTCATAGAAACACTCCTACCTCTTTTGTCTTGGTCATCATTGATTGTTCAAAATGATTCTTCATTAAGTGTGATACTTTTGACTTTTGATTGGGTCCAGTTCTTTCTTGAGGTAGTTGGATGATTGCACTTGGAAGTAGGAAGTTGAACTTGGAAAAGTTCGGGAATAGTGTATGCCCGTGTATAACAAATAGGTGCCAACTAACTTGCTTGACATAATAAAGTGGTGTTAGTTCCTCTTACTCAGGGTGCTTTTGTTGAAGATTGATAAAATTATAAAAGTAGATAACCAACTACATGTGTACGTATTTATGTAATTTTTTTTTTGATGATTAAACGCTTTTGACCGGAGCTATGAACCGGAGGGTAAAGGGCCCCAACCCAACAAAGAAGAAAGAACAATGAAGAAAGAAGGGGAAGAAGAGCAGAGAAGAACCACTCGGAGGAAGAAAAGAAAAGAAGGAGAAGGTGGAGAGAAGGACAAAGACTAGAAAGCCCAATATTTTAGAAGAGCGATGAAGGGCGATGAAAGCTCCAAGACACCCTAACCAAACTAGCGCAAAATAGGAGATCAACCATACTGTGTTCCCGTGTGGGAATTGGCTTCCCTAAGAAGAAACCTGAAGGCCTCGCCGACGTGGTCTCTAAGATCGTTTAGGTTGTCAACAACAGAATGAACCGGAAAGAGAGCAACGTCAATGTCAACCGAAGGAAGGAGTCTGTGATCTAGCCTACCATAGACAAACAAAGAATTCACGTTTTGTGCATAATGCAACAAATCGCGATATTGGCCACAGAGCCATTGGATACCCCGACCCAAACCCAAAGCGAGCTCATCAACTTCTTCCACCCACAACAGTGGATCGTGAAGAGAGAAATCTAACAGTTCTTCATGCAAACCCACTTGGTGGATTGGATAAATCTCATCAACTGCCATGAACTCCACGATCGACGGATTTGGATGTAGCAGAAGGCAGAAAGAAACAAAGGCCGCAGCGATATCCGAGTCTAATCTGGCGTGACACGAGTGGAATCGATATGAGTTGCCAAGGATGGTTTCAATAGTTATGGCTTCATCATGAGATGATTACCGAAAGATTTCGGACAACCGATTGCGATCGATTTCCTCAATATTTGCCTATTCCGGATGCTCGCTGCGGAGATAAACAAAGGGAAAACCTACAAAGGCCATTAAAAGAGGAGCTGAAAGCCACAGAGCAAGCTGAAACCGGACCAAGCGGCTAAAAACCCAAAAACAGAGCGAGGAGACAACATGGCGCTGTGATTAAATGTCCTTCCTTTCAATTGAAATGATAGACAAGAGCCCATCCCAGACCTTCGCATCACTTGAAATTTTGACGGCGGAAGGGAAATCAATCACACGATTGGCAAGGAGATCCGCTGCAGAGTTGGATTCTCGAAAATTATGACGGATGCTCCATTTTTTTAGTTTTCCGAGCCAGAAAAGTATGTTGTGTATGAAAGGATTGAGTTTCCAGGAAAGGGCTGACCCTTTTGTGATAGCATGTGTGATAATTTGAGAATCCCCTTCAATGAATAGAGATTCGCAACCATACTGAAGAGCTAGTTTAACACCTTCCAAAAGGGCTTGAACTTCGGCCAAATTGCATGAACAATCACGAAGCGGGAAAAAGAGCCTGCCACTATAAGAAGACGATGTCATTTCTGAGAATACACCCGGCGCCCGAATTCCCTGGATTTCGTCTGGAAGCTCCGTCAAAGTTCAGTTTCCAGGAGCCTTTCAAATTTTGGTAGACTCATTGGTGTACAAGCAGTTGACCAGGTCCTTGATATATTTGGATAATACCAGACGAAATATATGTTTGGCAGCGAACATTTTGAGCCAGTTCATGGTTGAGCTGAGGCAGATTCTTTGGGTATTTGCAAATCATGTGCTTTGATACTTGAAAGGCACAATTCATTTTGGTCTGAGATATGTAGAGGATGATGAATTGATGTTGCATGGATTGGTTGATTCTGGTTGGACAGGAGATGCATGTGACAGGAAGATTTCTTCATGATGTTGCTTCAGTTTGGGTTCATGATTCATATTCCGGTTCAGCAGGAAGCATACGTCAGTGGTGTTGAGTTCAACAGTGGTAGAATACATGGCAACCAATGCTGCTACTTGTGAAGCCATTTGGCTTTGTGAATTGATTATAGAGCCGACAAGTGAGAAAATAGAGCCTACAATCATTTACTGGGATAATCAAAGTTGTATCAAACTCTTTAAGAATCCATAATTTCATAACCGATCCAAGCACATTGACATTAGACATCAGTCTTGAATGTGTCCTCTAACAGGGCACACGTGTGGAACTTAGGTGTACGTCAACAAAGCATATTGTCATAGAGAACAACAGTCCTATTCTTGGCTGTCTAGATTTAGCTGTTGCCTTTATGTAGTTCGTGTTCTAGTTTTAGGATAGCAGTTCTATATTTAGTAATTTGCTTTTTGTAAAATTTGACTCTGTCTATTTAAGGTTTTTTATTAAATGTGAGTGTTTTTCCTAGAGTGTGTTCCAAAGGATTGTAGCTTCTGTTTTCTGAATAATAAAACAGTGATGTGATGTGGAGCAGGTCTGAGTATTTTTCAGTTAGTATTTCTCTACTGTATGTGATTGTAAATTCTAGCATTTAAAGTTAAGCAGTTTTGATTGGCTTTCAGTTTTAAGCTATCTAGTTGAGGGTTCTTTAAGATTAGAGTCTGCTTACCATGGTGTAGAAGAATTTTCAACAATTTCAGCTATTCTCGTTTGGCCTAAGATGATTTTATTTTGGCTAAACCTGTAGTCGAATATGTTAACTTCTACCAACAAAGTAGAAAATATTGTTTTCCTTGGTCATTTGTAACCTAATACTAATCTCCACCAAAAGTGAGAGAACATTTCTACTAACCGTTTTCGTTGGATTTCCTACGTCTGGAGGGAAGGATGCCATATTTGTAGTTGTGTACAGGATTATGAAATATGCTTATTTCGTGTCCTGTGCTATAAGTGCCACAACATTACATATTGCTCTGTTCCTCGATGGTGATTACAAGTTGCATAGCTTGCCCTACCACATCATATTTGGTTGTGATGCTAAATCCCCCAACCAATTTTGGCAGGAAATATTTGAGCTAGTAGGTGTATCCGTTAACATTAGCAAAACATACCACCCTCAAACAAATGGACAAACGAAGGATGTTAACAAATACTTGGAAGGGTTTTTGAGGATGTACTCTGGTCATCAACAATGAAAGTGGGTATAATTGATACACCTTGTAGAATATTAGTTCAGTATCACAAACCAATTTGCTATTCAAATGTCACCATTCAAAGCATCGTATGGTTATTAACCTGCCACTGCCATGGGCTGGATTATTCTGAATGCTTGAGTAACTCTATTTGTCAAACTTACTTAAAGAATGCAAGATATTTTTTCTTCCATTAAATGATAGTCTCACACTTTCTACAAATCATATGAAAGAACAAGAAATGGGCACCACTTTGAGCAACAATTTGAGGTGGTACACAAGGTCCTTTGATTCCTTTCATTCTCATAATTTTGCATAAGAATAGATTTTGATTGATGTTTTTTTGTTGGATTCTTTGTGATTCCAGTTTCTTCCACTTAGGTTTGCAAGAATAATCTTTGCAATACATTTAATGTATTTTTGTGCTTTAAGATATTCAGGATGCCACATGGTAGAATTTTGGCCATCTGACACTTTTTGTTTGGTTGGGAGGTACATTTCTGTATTTTTGTGATTTATTATACTGGGTATTTCGGGTGTATATTGCAGCATCCACATGGTATAAATTTGGCCTCTTAGTGAGTTTTTTCTTTGGGATGCATATATATGATGAGTCTGCTAGCTTTAGGGATAAAGCTTATTGTAATGTCCCTTTTTGGGGACTCTCCAGAAATGACCCAAAGCTGGTTATGAAGGACTGGAATCAGAACTAGGGTAGACTGTAGATGACTGAAAATTCATTGTGAAACCCCCAAACACGCCACCGGCACTGTGCTACTAGGGTGGCGACCTCTTAGGAAAATTCAAACACACCTTTCTAGGCACAAACTCACTCAAATCTTTAGGAAATAGGCTCAGAATTTATAAGAAATAACCAGCAATCGTTAGATGCAAGAAAAGTGATTTTTGGAAGCCCACAAGTGCTATTTTAAATTTATCATGAAACCCTTCGACTGCAGATTTAAATAATAATTTACAGAACTGAAATAACACTCATATACACTCAAACAATTGATAGAAATGGAAGATTTCACCTTTAGAAATTATGGAGAATCCAATCATGCAAATTGATCACATAAAATCCAACAATATCACCCGAAACACTCCCAAGCAAGTCATTTAGGGCATAAATCAGCTATAACCAGCAATGAAGTGTAGAAAACCAAGTGTAGTGTGGGGTTTCGTCCACACCAACTTCTCCACAAGGGTTTTCGTCATTGGGAGGGTTTCAATCAAGGGTTGTTGTCCTTGAGAGAGACGGAAAAGGTGGTTAACAAGCAATCCTTCACCAATATATGAAAATTCACCAAAAGCATGCCTCACTAATGGCCAAGCGACCTCCTTTTATAACCATAAGGAGTGCTTTTACAATACAAAAATGATAGCCGGCCCGTTAAGAAACATTACTTTTAAATATCTAATTAGTATTTGGAGCCTACATGGTCAAAATACTTCTATTTCCTAACTAATTGAGTTTTTCTATTGGAGCGCTAGGCTTCCCAATAGGATACATGATAATAATAAAAATAACAACAATAAAAATGTAATCCAAATCTTCCCCTTGCTTTCTTCCTTAGACCCATAGGGAGAAGAATGGGTTAAGGTCTTAAGAAAATCAGCCTTCAAAAAGGGGTACTACACTTACCAAAGGGGAAGGGCATGCTATATGCCTAGATCTAACTTTTTAAATATATTATACGACGAGTTATTTTGTTTGTAAGCTCATATTTTTTAATCTTGAGATGTTGCCCTAGAGTCTTTAGGGTATTACACATTGTTCTAAAAGGCCCCAAAATGGGAAGTAAGGTCTTAATGGTTATTAGAGTAACAAGAGTTTGTTTGTGTGTGCACGTGTTGGGTTCAACTTCTTTTAACATTAGTGAATCATTTTACTCAATCAATACAACTAGCCTATTCTCATCATCATTGCTACAAAAATTGCAATCTATGCTATAGTATATTTATGAAGAATTAATAAAGAATTTTGTGCAATCTCGTTCTAGATGAATTTCTTGCCCTTTTTGTCACTAGGTGTATGATTTTTTTGTTGAGAACAAGTAAATAAACAATTGAAATATCCCTTGTGGGATACCACTTAAAAATGCACAAATATTGAAATTTTGCAGCCAAATAAAATACTGTTTTTTGCAGATTTTTACAGTTAGGGCAGCGAACTAAAGAAAATTAATATCTCCCAAAATACCCACCCGAATTACTTGAAAATGTAAAGTGAGCTTGATATTATTATAAATGACATTAGAAGACTGTTTTTGGGATTTTACAGAAAATTAAAATGCTGCCAGAAAATTGCAGCGTGCCCTAGACAACTGGAAAACTTCAGAGGTTCGTAACTCTTCAAATGCAAGAGTAAAAATTAAGTGTCTTTGGAAACAATATTAATAGGTATAGGAAATGACATTTCAACCTTCAGATCTGAAGGGGACCAACTGGAAAACCCTCCAAATAAGGCTGCAAGTCGCCTCGCTTGGAAAAGGGTTGGAAACTGATAGAGACGCCTTCAAAGTGATGCAAAGCCCAGCCCAAATGGCTGCCGTAAGTCTGATTTGGAAGCCCTTTGATTATCCTCCCCAAATGCCCCCAAAAATCCTCAAAACCCTTCCTCTGAACCCTCTGATAATTGCTCTGTAACACAGCCCAGAAGCGGCTCCAAAAATGACAGACTATGGTAGATCTCTCACTGCCGAAGAATGCCCTGCTAGCTAGGGACAGGTCTCTCACCATCGAAGCTAGGGTTTATGTGGGATTTGACTCCACAAGCTATAGATGCTCAAACAACAGTTGCACGTGAAGGGTCAATAAAATGTATGCCAAAAAGTTCCTTTTCCTTTCTCCCCCAGCTCCTTATATACTTCTCCAAGGCAAAAGAGCCCCAATAGACCCTAGACGCCATGGTCCAAAGTGACCCCCAAATGCCAAACATGAATATTAGTACCATGCGGCCCCTTCTCAATAGCCCCCAGCGTCCACAACCCCTTGGGTATGACCACGGCTTGGACTCGACTTGACCCTTAGGCTTTTGGCCGCTTGGCATAAAAAAGGGGACATTACAACAACTTATTTGATATTGTATGTAATGAAATACATTGTTCATAAGCTCATATTTTGTCATCTTAAGATTTTGCCCTAGATACTTAGGTGTATCACATGCTATCTTGTAAAAGGCCTCACATGGTGAAGGCCTTAACAATAATTTATCACAGTCTCTCTCTCACTTCATTCAACTTCTTTTAACATCAACAAATCATGTTACTCAGTTAATACTAATACAACTAGCCTATTCTCAGCATCTTTTGGTATAAAATTTTAATGAATTATTGTAAGATTTTGACTATCTCATTGTAGATGAATTTCTCACCTTCTTGTCATACTTCTTGACTAGTTGTATGACAAAGTTGATTGACAACATCAAGTAAGGAGGAAAGTGTTCAAGTTTCAAGGTTTGCTAATCTTTAAAATCAATGACTTATGCTAACTGATTCTATTCACTTCTTGTCGATTTTATGTGATATTTATGTTGAATTGGCGGATCTCGTCTCTATGATGAATGCGTGTTTACGAAAACCCCGAAGTAATAGCCTAGAATGATGTATGAATTCTTTTTGAGTGGTGTCCCCTTATGGTCCCGTAAGGAATCGTTTCATTCTTGGCCTTGGAAGCACATATGGTAACCCTACAAGAGATATTTTTTGTCCTTGTGCTTGGAAACCTATACGGTGTTTATGTAAGGAATTAATTATCCTTTGACTTGAGAGGCCTTATGGTGGCCACACAAAGTGTTTTTCTTTGGACTCAGAATGCCCATATGGTGACCTCATGGCAGATCTTTTAATCTTATTGATTTACAAGGAAGAAGGTTATAGGAAGTTGGACTAATAAATTAGTGAATCCAAATATAGATGGGTGGATAAGGTGACAAATGTTTGTTAGTAACTCTTTATTATAGGTTTGGTGATCCATAATCTGGTGCTCTTCCTAAGAGATTAGCAGTGTTTGTCATAAATCCTCACTTGCCTGTAAATCCGAGTATGTTGCATTATCATCCTAACAATATATGAACATGTTTATGTTTATACATATTGTAAATCTAATTATATTGCACTATTATGCTAATGGTAGGTATATTTTTGTGCGCGCACTGCGTGGGTGTGTGCATGTTTGTGTCCATGTGTGTTTGTGTTTCTTTCCTCTCCATCGTGTCGTCTGCAGGTACATGGAAGAATGTCTATAACATCCGTGCGCGTGTGGGTATTTGAGTTTCTTTGCCCTCCATCGTGTTGTATGCAGGTACACGGAACAAGTTCTATAGCATCCTAGCTACCAATTTGCTAATTCTCCAAAAGCCATTCTTCTGTTATCCTCAAACAGCCTACAAATGACGTTTAGTCTCCTTGGACCTGATGATGTGGGCTAAGAACTCTACTTCATTATTGAAAGCTTTGCCATTTCATGTATCATAAACTAAAGTAATTTGTTGATCCTGCTTAATGAAATTTCATCCTACACCTACTTGTCCAGGAATTCACTTACAAGCTCAAGTCTTTGGTCTGGGAATTGACTTAGAAGTTCAAGTCTTTGGCACACATATTGTTAATACTAGGGTCTCTGGGCACATATGTGGGCCTTTGTGATCTGCAAGGATGCCCTCCAAAGATATACAGCTGAAAACAGTTGAATTAATATTGTCCTCATGTTTTCTACTGGATATTGGCTGGTCATTATACAGGAGTAACAATAGCTTCTGTAAATCTCTTTTTGATTGCAGGAAAGGAAATCAGCACAGAATATCTGTGTTGCTGTAGCAAGGGCAAGTGATGTCAAAGCATGTTCTTATGGAGAGAGTTGCCGTTTAAGTCATGATTTAGAAGGCTTTCTGGCTCAGGTATATTGGGCAGGGAGTTAGGTTGCTTCTGCTAAAGTGTTTGCTAGTATAAAAACTCTCTTGCATTATTGACACTATTTCTTTATATCTGATACATATGTATTTATGTGCAGAAACCACCAGACCTCCCTGGAAAGTGTCCCTTCTTATATAAAACAGAACCATGCCGGTATGGAGTAGCATGTCGATTTGCTGGAACTCATAAAGAGCGTGACACCTTGCAAGTAGAGACTGCTTCAAATGACACTAGTTATGAGATGAATGGCCTTGTCAAAGATTTGCAAAAGCTTATTTGGAAAAATGCAGTAACATTTCCAAAGGCAGAGGAGCAACTTAAAAAGATGGGGATTCTGGTATGTTAATTTTAACTATTGGGATTGTTGTTTGTTTATATTTGAAGTTCTGAAGTATTCTACTAATTTGTCAAGTTCTTTTTCTTAGTTTTATTTTGTTTGTCTTTCTAAAAGTGTAGCATATGAATCTGATTTGTCAATATCTGCAATGCCTCATGTGAATTTCTTATTTGAGGACCAAACTTATCACTACATTCCCACAAGTGGATTGGGATGGGGGATAAATTAGGATTATTAATTAAGTGGCAAATTATAAATAATCTTTGCAAAATTTAGTCAGGTAAATGTCCAAATTGTTTAAGTGGCTATTGTTTTTCTTTGTTGAATGGACTCCAGAGTACAGACACCTAGTTTCCCTTTGTAAGAACAAAATAAAAACACTTTAGGATTTATCTTGGTATATTCTTTAGAGCATAGTTTGCATACTCATACTCGGCAGACCAAAAAAAATTGACTCGGCAAAAACTCGGCAATATTTGGCCAATACTTGGGAATACTCGGCAACTTAAAAAATACTCAAATTTCTTTAAAAAACATAAATTTTAAGCAACACAACTACAAAATGTATCAAATGAGCCCATAAAACGTTGGAGAAGTGTTTTCTATTAGATTTGAATACAAATACAATACAAAATTGCATTATCATGCGAATACAACAGCCGGATGATAAGTAATATGAATTTATGACGATTGACATTGAAAAATATCATCATAAATTTCATATCTATGCAAGTTACAATATACAATAAATTACATTTTCCTCTTCCCCAATCTAGAGAAATATTGGGGAGAGGGTCTAGTGCCTCTACTAGTCCTCACACTCGTCTACGTCTCCTCGCTCCTCCTAGAAGGCTGTGACTCTGGCTCGATCCTAGAATTAGATGGTGGTGCTATGACTCCTCTGCTACATATTGGAGATCACCTCCAAAGATGTGATCCAATCCAATATCTCCTCGGAGTCCTGCTAGTGGTGCTCCCTCCATAGCTTCTCTCTCAAAAGAAACAATCTCGTCCTTTGTGAACGTAGGGTTTTCCTCTTCTTGCCTAGTCCACTCACCGTATGGATCTATCTCCTCCAAATCAATGAGCTCCTCTGATGTGGCTTCCATTTTTCTTGTGCAAAGCCAAAGATTGTATTGCAAAAACACCAAGCCGTTGAGCCATTTTGGACTCAACCTGTTGCGCTTCTTCGTCTGAATGGCCTCAAACAAACTCCAGTTGCTTTCACATCCAGAAGCACTACAAAGTTGAGATATAATTCTAAGGGCTAGGTTTTGAAGATGCGGGGTATTACCTCCCCAATCCTCCCACTAAGAACCTACAAACAAGATAATAAATTTTTTATAAGTAATTAATAAAATCAAATCTGTAACTAATAAGTAACTTGGTAAACATTCTAATTTTTATTACTTGGTGACTGCGTGGCTCTCCCTCAAATAGCTAGCGTCGAAGAAAAGAGTCTCCCCCTAGCATGTTTGTAACTCTGCAACTCTAAAATGACGAGGTCATTCGTCTCAACATCTTGTATCATCCTCTCAATACATGTTGAAAGGCCCTCCATAACCTCTCTGTTCACATCTGTGAAGCTGTCAGAGAAGAAATACTTGGGGTTGAGGTAGTACCCCACTACATGAATAGGTTGGTGGAGTTGATTGTTCCACATCCGATCAATAATCTCCCAAAAGGGACCATATCTGACGATATCCCCCCTGTAATAGTTTTGGATAGACTCTTTGGCCCTATCCATGGCCTCATAAATAAACCCCATGGGGTTTTGCTCCCCATCAACCAAACGCAAAACCCTCACCAACAGCTCTGACACCTACACACAAATTAAAATGTAAGGTTACAAACTTACAATACAAATAAAGTAAAAAAGTGAAAACAATATATTTATAATTTAACAAATTAAAATAAAGGAATGAAATATAAATCGAAGTTTGAAATTACCTTGATGATCTCTATACCTCTCTTTGCAAAGATATCATCAAAAACTATCTTTGCAACCCTCTCTCCATCAACTTTCTTTGAATATTGTGAGTCTAGCCATGCTTGACTCACAAACATTTGTTTCAAAGTTGTCAACAAACTAGAAATACTTTGCAACGTCAATAAGTTAGTTGCAAACCTTGTGACACTGGCTTGAACAATTTTTTTCCCCTTTGTGTGTTCTCTCATCAAGCTCAGAACCCAAGGGTGATTGTATAAGTACTTTGTTATGTTTTTTGCATCTTCTACAACAGCCTCACCCAATCAATTTTGCCTATATCCTCCAAAAGAAGGTCACGGCAATGAGCTGCACAAGGAGTCCAAAAGAGTGATGGATGTCTCTCCTGCAACAATCTCCCACCCACCACATATGTTGCTGCATTGTCTGTGACAACTTGCACAACATTCTATAGACCAACCTCTAATACAATCATCTTTAACATAACACTCAAATTCTCTGCATTCTTTACTATGTTAAGAGGCATCAATGGACTTCAAAAATACCATCTCACCGTTTGAAGCCACCAAAAAATTAACAAGGGTGCGGTTCCTTCCATCCGTCCACCCATCTGAAAGAATGGTGCATCCGAATTTTTGCCATTGTTTCTTTTGCTCTTCTAGAATGGTAGTGGCATCTGCAATGACACCCTCAAGCAATTTCCCACTCAAATCTTTTGGAGAGGGTGCCTTGTACCCTTTCCTTGCAACTGTCAACGCTGTCACCAAGTACTCCAAGTATGGGCTCTTTGCCACATTGAATGGCAGGTTGTTGTAGTACCAGAAATTTGCACAAGCTTTGTATGCTTCCTCGTGCATATCTTTGTTCCAGTTTGTAACTTCCAATGAAAGTTGTGCTTGAGGTGTGTTCCTTGCCACAAAAAAGCCTTGTATACCTTTGCTTGAACTTGATGAAGATGCGCCTCTTCCGCTTCGTACACGTGAGTAGAGCTCACAATTGTTGACGCATCATCCTCTAAATACTTTGTCACAACAACCCCAAGTCTAATAGCTTGTGCTATGGCTGCCTACACCCTTGCCCTCTCTAGTTCTTCAGGTGTGTTCTTTGCCACAAAAAAGTTTTGTATGGCTTTGCTCGAACTTGATGAAGATGCGCCTCTTCCGGCTCTTCCGCTTCGTACGCGTGGACCACGAGTAGAGTCCACAATTGTTGCCGCATCATTCTCTAAATCCTCTGTCACAGCAGCCCCAAGTCTAATAGCTTGTGTTATGGCTGCTTGCACCTTTGCCCTCTCTAGTTTCTTCTCGTATAGCTTTGCCAGCTCTGCTCTCATCTCTCGCTTTGCCTCTTCCGACACGTTGGGGCAAACCGCAACATCTCGGCAAACAATACATGAAAGGTGATATTTCAAACGATTGATGCCTCCAGACATTTTTCTGCCATAGAAATTGCAAATAACTTCATTTTCACCAACTCCACATACACCATACTTCCATGCTTTGGTATGTGCATTCGTAGGAACGGTCCCTGTTAGTGATGCTGACCTACATGCCGAGCCTGATGCCATTGTTAAGCTCTAATCTGCAACATAATGCACATTTAAAAAATTAGAAAAACGTAAGCTTAATTCAATTTAAAAAAAAAAGTGCGTGAATAACAAATTTGTGTAAAAAAAAGTACATACCTCTGGCTGCAAATGAGTATAAAAAAATTACAAGCATTCGATTTTACATTACATGTATTTAGAATTACAAAACAATTTGATTACAATACACAAACATAAAATTTAACTAGTTTAAAATGAATTTGTGTCAAAAAAAAATACATACCTCTGGCTGCAAATGAGTATAAAAAAATTACAAGCATTCGATTTTACATTACATGTATTTAAAATTACAAAATGAGTCAATTACAATACACGTACATAAAATTTAACTAGTTTAGAATGAATTTGCATAAAAAAAAAATACATACCTCTGGCTACAAATGAGTATAAAAAAATCACAAGCATTTGATTTTACATTACATGTATTTAGAATTACAATATGAATTTATAAAACATAAATAATATACACAAAATTTGAAAAAACTTGAAAGAATTAAAAAAAAAAAACCTACCTTCAAACGCAATTCCCCAAATTCTCTCTTCAATTCGCTCCAAAATCCACCCAACACGAGCAATGCAAGCTCAAATGGTTGTGTGAGTCAAAATGAGGGAGTGGAGGGCCTTAAAAAGAGCAAAAACCGTGTAAAAACAGCGTTTTTTGAGTGTAAAAGCCATGTTTATGCGTATGAACAGCTTAGGGCGAGTTTTAGATATGGACTTGCTGAGTTGTGGCGAGTACTTGCCACAACTCGGCGAGTCCCCCCTGGCGAGTTTTATGGCGGTGTACTCATTTATTCAAATGATTGGTGAGTACTCGCCAACTCGGTGAGTACTCGCCAAGTTTTCCAACTATGCTTTAGAGATTGTCATGAAGCCTTCAAAGTGGTAAGCTTAATGTCTTAAATACAAATTTAATTAGAATAATTGCCAAAAAAGAAAGAAAATAAAATGTCCTTGAATGGCCTAACAGCAAAATCAGTCAATGAGACATAAAGTTACAACATATATACAAAATTGAGTGTATAAAGCATCACAAATCTAAGAATATAGCCTAAATCAGAACAATATTGAAATTTAAGGAGGACAAAAGCTGGACTCAAAAAAATGGGAAGCAAAAAAATCGATATAGTTATGTTTTCTTTGGACTAACATTTTACTGTTTTTCTCTGGATTTGTTCTCCGTTACATTTTTAATTTTGATTTTTCGTGGCATGCATTTTCCTTTTAAAAAATGGGTTTAGATATTCAGCTGTCAAGATCCAACCTGCAGGAGAAGTGTTGTTACTTGGGAGATTACTTCTTTAAATAGTCAGATTCGAGAAAGGAACTTGGTAACATGACTGAATACATGCTTGCTGAAGAAGGCAAACATATTATCTCCATTTCTTAAAAGCAGATTGAAAAAATGAAAATGGATAGCAAATACAGGTTTACATTCCATTGCTGGTATGCAGAAACAGGTTTAAGTTCCATTACTGGTATCCAGAAAGAAGGCGACAAGTTTTATATGTTTTTATTCATTAATGGATCAAGCATATCTTCATTGCTGTTTATTTTGGTTCTTTTTTGCTTTCTGCGTCTTTTTTCTGATTTTATATCACTTGTACAAACAACAGGAAAAAGGTAAAGCAAAGCCAGGCAACATTGTTGAACAACATGTTGCCCCTGATCATGTTACCAAGGACGACGCTAATGTTTCTCCAAGGGTTGAGAGAACGGTTTTAAAATCTTCTCCTCTATCCAATGAAAGTGACTGTTCGGGCTTAAATGGTACAAAACAGGACAAGGAGGAAACTAATCAAAATGGCGATCTTCCACTTTCAAAAAAAGCTAAAGTAGCAGATGATGATAATGTTTTTAGGTCTATTGGTGCTGCTCAAATAACTGATGGTATCCAATCTGACTCTATGAAGCAATTTCAATATATTTAATGTTTGGTTCTTATGTCCCTAATTCATAGTAAGCTTGTTGACTTTATTTATTCCTGAATAGAGAATAATAAATCATGCCATGTAATCTTTTCTGCAGGCAGTGACTGTCAGCATAAAACTGATGTTATGGAGGATGGAATCAAATCTGAATCTAAACTTGTTGTAACAAATCATGATTTTGATACATCTGAAACTGATAAAGATGTGAAAATGAATTTGCGAGAGAAAAAGCTCATAGATTTTAGAGGGAAGCTGTATCTTGCACCTCTGACAACAGTCGGGAATCTTCCTTTCCGAAGATTGTGCAAGCTTTTAGGAGCAGACATCACTTGTGGTGAAATGGCTATGTGTTCCAATCTTTTGCAGGTTGATTTATATTCAGAGTTTTCTTTCCAGAAATTTGGATGCACTACTTGAATTTTTAATATAGTTTGCTTATGTTGAAGGATCAGGTTTTGGCTTCATTATTATGCTGTGATCTAAAGTCTGTTGGCAAAGATTCACAAACATGTTTTAGATGTTTCATGAGAATAAATTTTGAGGATAAAGAGGGCTTTAGAGAGTCCAGCCATCTGCATGATAAAGATTAATCAGACTGTCTGCATCAATGCAATTATCTGGATTAGTGTAAATGTCTGCATTGGCTGGTTCATCTGTGTTGCCAGACTGAATTTTTGTCCCGACTGTTTCATACATTTCATTGTGACATTCTGACTGTTTGTGTGTTCCATCATGACTGCTGCTATTGTTTTAATACTTGATTATGATCTCCGTACAATACATATATTTTACAATGATCATCTGACCATCTGTGCATTTGAAATTCATCGGACGTTTATGATGAAAGAGAGTAGAAATAATTTGATTTTTCAATAATCAATAATGACGATGTTTTAAACATATACAAGATGAAAATTACATGCAGAAATAGTTTGGAGGTTCAATCACCACAATCGCATCTCTTGTCTCTTAACCTCAGTCTCTACCCCTTGTTGCCTCTCCAGTTGTTGAGAGCCTTGTGTCCCAAGTTTTTGTTGCTGCCCAAGCTTCTGATGAGCATTCAAAGAGTGTGATAGGTGTCCCTCAACGATTCCATACTTCACTCCATCAGGAAAGCATTCTGAAATTCAAATCACAAACAGACTTTTCATGTCCTCATCAATCTTCTAGCTCTCTTCAACTCTATTGAGCACCAATATTTTCTACTTAAAGATTCTGTTTATGTTCTATTTGTTTTGGTCTACATTCAATTGAGTCGCCAACGAAAAAGACACATTACTAATTCAGTCGCAATATACTTATGATGGTCTTTCCATTTCACTCTAGAAAGAAACACATATGCAGGGATCACGAGGTGAGAAGCGTTTTGCACAAATATAAGAAAATTAGTTACTGTTTTGTTTGGAATCCCCTCATTAAATGAATTGAAGATAATACATATTTAGAGCTGTAGTCTGACTAAAATGCATGGACATGGATGGACCTGGCTTAAAGTAGAAAAGCAAACTACATGCACGAGCTAGCTATGCCTGCATATTTTTAAATTATTATAAATTAAATGTTAGAAGAATAATTTGACTCAAACAAATTGAAGCTATCAATCTAAAGTTCGCATATTTGTCCCAACAACATTATTAACGATGCTTATGTATAAAAAAGGCTCTTTATTATGACATTTGATTCCGCCAGCCATTGACATGCTATATTGAAATTAGCTTACGTTTCTCAACTGAGGTTGGAAGTCTGAGGCATACTCTGTTTCTTGTTGAAAAATATTTGTAATAATCATATCCTTCAGGAATTATGAACTCCAACAAATATCTGGTTCTTTAACAAATTAGAAACAACTTTGATTGTTTATTTAGTACAGATGTATAGCAAATCAATCTGAAACATCACATCGTCTACAGCAGCTAGAACCATTGGTAGGTGTCTCTGCTATTTCCAGCAAAATTTGGGTTCTAAGCTTGCCACAGATACCTGCCCAACTTTATATGTAATTGGGTTTTTGTCAATTTTGCAATGTAAGTGGGTTTTGGTCCCAGGTTAAAAACCATAAACCAATTATGCATATCAATCCGAATATCACGTCATATACACTAGCTACAACTGTTGGTAGGTGTCTGCTGTTTCCAACAAAACCAGGGTTCTAAGCTTGCCACAGAAGTCTGGGATATGGCCCAGCCTTTTGTGTAATTAGTTTTGCAATGTAAGTGAGTTTTACCGCCAGGTCAGAAACCGGAGACCAATTATGCAATATCAAAAAATATGAATAATTGCATTGCTCCTTCTGTAAAATGAATGAGAGCAAAACTAATTTCGGGAGCTTCAGGATTTATTTACCTGTTATGCTTTTCTTACAAGCAATAGACCCGAGAACCTTTTGTCCTTGATTTCTTGAAGGATGCATTTTGTTTTAATTACTGCTGCAAAACTGCTAGATGTCTATCTAAAACTTCACGCCAATAATGTAGGGATCATCTAATTATTGGCTGTAGTGGCATAAGAAAGGTTTACCATGGAAGGCAATCTTTCATTTTGTCGTTTCTGTTCTACGCCTATCCCTTTAAAGGTACCAGCTAAGTATATATGCAGTAGACTTGATATTTTGAATGGTACTTATTCTTGGTATGCTTTGCTAGTGCAACTAATTAAGCTTTAAGGGTACAAAGCACTTTTTTTGTATTCAAGCAAAACATTGTCTGCTTTACTGAAGCACCAAATTAGTTCTGGAGTTTGTTACTATATCCTGGATATGACTTTCAGTATAATTGATTTCTTGAATAAGTGACCAAGTTGTGTTGTAAGTTTATTGTCAAGCATTTGCTCGTGATTCTAATTGAAACTTTTATTATAGGGACAAGCTTCAGAATGGGCATTGTTAAGACGCCATTCCACTGAAGATTTGTTTGGGGTACAAATTTGTGGTGCATATCCAGACATGGTCGCACGTGCAGTGGAGCTCATTGAGCGGGAGTGTGTTGTTGACTTTATTGACATTAACATGGGATGTCCTATAGATATTGTGGTGAACAAAGGAGCTGGTTCTTCTCTTCTTACCAAACCTGTCAAAATGCAGAATGTAATAAAAGCTGCTGCTGCAACCACAGAAAAGCCTCTCACTGTTAAGGTACATGAGTATGGAATAGCCTGTTTTAGTTAATTACCGGGGATCATCCTCAAATCATGTCTCCCTTGTTAGAGGCTGAGATGAATGAAAAACTTTATCTTGCTTTAGATATTGCAATATTGCATGGGTTGTCTACTGGCTATTCTACTTCCACACGCAATAGTTATAGTGATTCCATATAAATATTTATCAATAGACATCTCAACCCTCCACCTCAGGGGTCTGACATTCAAGGTCCTTTCTGTTCCTGCCTTCGTTTTTTTGACTCTTGCTAGATCATTTTATTTATTTTCATGCAAAGTGCATGATGTGAATTGGTTGATCTCTTCAAGTGATTAACTCTTGTAAATATGTTGGTATAATCTACATACATTATTCTAATCTTCTTCTTGAATAAATTATACACATTTTCTTTTGCTAGGTGCGAACAGGCTATTTTGAAGGAAGGAACCTTGTCCACTCACGAATTTCAGATATCAGTAAATCAGGAGCAGCAGCAATAACAATACATGGACGAACTCGGCAGCAACGCTACAGCAAGCTTGCAGACTGGGATTACATATACGAGTGTGCACAACAAGCATCTGATGATCTACAGGTTGTAGGGAATGGAGATATATTTGCTTACACAGATTGGAATACACATCTCAATAATGGGGCAAATCTCTCAACATGCATGGTTGCTCGAGGGGCCTTAGTCAAGGTTTGCTACAAAGCTGTTAGCTATATTTTCTGGCTGTAATGTTTTTGCTTTCATTGGTTCTAAACCTCTTCTGATATCAACTGCTGTACGTCATATTTTTGTGTGACCCTGTTCTTTCAACATCTCCTCAGAAGGTTTTTGTATATAAGTGGCACTTTGAAGGCAATGCTTAACGAACTATTTATACAATAATCCTAATGTCCGGTTTCTAATGTGCTATATGTTATGAGTCCACTAAATGTGCAACCGTATTTGTGTTTTACAGCCATGGATATTCTCTGAAATCAAGGAGCAAAGGCACTGGGACATAAGCTCCGGGGAGAGATTAGACATTTTAAAAGATTATGTACGCTTTGGGCTTCAACATTGGGGCTCTGATACAAAAGGTTTAACTCCTATACCTCTTGTGAAAATTTTCTGGTGTCATTTTCTGTATTGTTGTCAATGGGCACATTAAGGGGAGTAAATTTTCTTTTCTCACATGCGGTAAAGAGTATGCATCAATAAAGTGATTAGGGAGCAGCAAGAAGAGATTGGAGTACCATATTTTGATTGCCAGAAGCAGCCACAAGGAAAAAGATTCGAACAGTTTGATGACCAATAACCTTAGGTTTTGCAGTACTTCGGTTATTCGATGAAACCCATGCAACTGTGATTCTTATGTCCATTTGATAACGGTTTAACATTTTTGCTGAATGATTGTAGCAAATAATATGATTTTTCTGTTGTCAAAGTGCTGTTCTAAAAATATAGAAGATGAAAACACGCAGAAATATTGGGAGGATCTTGGAATAAGTACAGAAGATATGACACACTGATCCTGGAAAGTATAAAAATAGACACTTACTCTGCCAATTACTATATTACAGGTGTGGAAACTACCCGCCATTTTCTCTTGGAATGGCTTAGCTATTCATGTAGGTATATACCAGTGGGTCTCCTTGATATTGTACCACAGCGAATAAACTGGAGGCCTCCAAGCTATTTTGGAAGGAATGATCTTGAGACCTTGATGGCTTCAGAGAGTGCAGCTGATTGGGTAAGTCCTAGTAATGGTTTACTTTTACTTTATCGTGTATGAATCTTTTTCTGTGAAGAGGGAATATGAAACTTGGAATTATATGGTAGTGTTTGACATCCTTTTGCATACTTAACCAGGTCCGTATTTCTGAGATGTTGCTGGGACCTGCTCCAGAAGGATTTACTTTTACACCAAAACACAAGTCAAATGCATATGATAGTGCAGACAATGGCTAATGAATAGCTTGCTTGGCGGCGTCATTATAACAGAGGAGACTCAATACAAATTAGGACTGCAAATTTTTTAGCAGTCAACTGATTAATTTGTTTATATGAGGCCATGATGTAGCTTATCACATTTCTTATGGAGTATAAACGGTTCCTTTTCTACATCAATTGGGGCACCAGTTAACTTTCAATCTCAATCGTGAGCATTCTTTTGTATTGCCATTCATCCCACACGGCCAAAGGCATGCGATTTACTTCACTGATTAAGATAGTTGTACGGAGGAGTTATTATAGAGCATTCTATAGCCCATGTGGCTTATTGAACTATATTTATCATAGTGTGTACAAGGAAATTTGGTTAAATATTAGAAGAAAACCTTATTACTAAACTTGTCTCTTTGTTGCTTATTGATTAATGGTTATAACAGGCCATAAAGTGCCACTGCAGAGGTTATGGAACAATACTAAAGGTC
This sequence comes from Taxus chinensis, assembly GCA_019776745.2. Taxonomy (NCBI): domain Eukaryota; kingdom Viridiplantae; phylum Streptophyta; class Pinopsida; order Cupressales; family Taxaceae; genus Taxus; species Taxus chinensis. Next base: position 65,881,649 of record CM034156.1, on the reverse strand, counting down.
CTGGGAGCTAGATTAAACTTCCAAGATAACGTTTAATAAGAGCTTAATTATTTGTATTTAGGTTAGAGATATTATATAGCAAAGAAAGTAACATTGATAGATGGATAATTGATTGTGGTGGAGACCGTTTTGTAACTTACATTTGCAATATATGATTGATAGAGAGAAAATTCCTTTGAAGTTGTGGAACATAAAGAAGATCACACACCTGTCCTTTTCCATCTTCTAAGTGAAACTCATCACCTATATCTTGAATATCAATAGAGTAGAGTACTACCATCACCTCCAGTAATGTCTTTAATTTTCACAATCTCGTTGAACTCTTAAATAATTTTTAGGCATATAGCATGTGCTGAAAAACCTGATTGAAGGTGCTATACACTTCAAACACAGTCTTCGTTGCAAAGTTTCTCACTAGGTGGACAAGTTTTTCCAATATGAGCTTGAGTAAATATTTATAGCTCCACTTTGAGACATATCTGTAGTATTTATTTCTCATCATGGCAAAAATATTTGCTTCAAATGGTAAAATCACCAAAATCTGTTTGCAGATTAGGATTCTATACAAAAAAGTACACAAACAAAAATTAGGTCGACAAAAACATGCTTCCTTAAAAGTGAAGTTAAGGTGAATTAAAGAAACGCTTCAGCCCCTTTTGCCTCAGTGTGTGGTTGTCCATATCACTACCTTCTCTTCTTTAAAAAGAAATGATACAACCAATCTGAAGGGGGGCTAGGAATCAAAGTGAAGACCTCTTGCAGTAAATTATCTTACTCATGCAGTACAAGGTCTTGCCTTAACCACGGCTAGCCATTGCTTGGTTTTAAGATATGTGGACTTAACTAGTACAAAAATATAGAAGTTGCAAAGGCTAGGGTTCCACCTTCATGCAAGAGACCAATTGCCTTGCCATCTAGCTGTAAAGTCAATGCAATCAATGAACAGTTAAAACATTCAATGTTTATAAAAATGCAGTGAGGGCTTATATCATCATTAGGAACCATATGCTTGTAATTTTGTAATCACTATTTGAGAGATTGAAGGTGATATTGGTGGCAATGTGATTGTCTTGGTGAAATGTCAATATTCCATGTGTTTTCCTAGTTTGCAATACCACAAAATCTAATATTGGTCAATGTGCACTTCAATTAGATGTCATGTGATGCTAGTGGTGGAACCTTTGAGGTGTCAACCCCACATGTGAACCAAGACTTGACAGTAACCTCTATAAGTTCAAATGATAGAATAAGAATAGTTCTAATTTTTGTAATAGTTCCACTCTGTCTTCCTCGATATAACGTGCATAAATGTATGATATAAGTCCAAGGGGGTTCCTGGAGGACTATTATACTAACTTGATTAAAGCCCTCTAAGGCACACATCAATCTTGATATTCCTGGTTTTGATGGCAAGATATAGGGGTTGTGTACAAGTTGAATCAGTAGTCCTATTCCGCTCTAAACACCTCCTTATACCTGAAAATATTATAATTACTTTGTTGAGAGTATCACTGACATTGGAATATTTGTAGAAGATATTGTTACAGTTTGGCGATTCACTTGAAGATGACCAAAGAAAGACATTGGTTGTCAATCTCTCAAGCATGGAAACACTGTGGCTGAGGCTACATGTTGCAAAGAAGCAAAGAATGGGTTGTTTTTTACGATGTTTTGATCCCTCAAATTGTCAATAATATGCATATTTATAAGCCAATTAAATATATTTGAGCTTGTTAGATGAAACCAGAAATACCTTCAAAATGGAAATCAAAGTAAGGCGTCTTTAATTCCATTTCCATCTCTTTGTTCTTGCCATGTTCTTGTTCTCTTAGCTGAATTTTACAAGGTTTGGGCGTAGCTCTCACATAGCATTAGCCTCAAACGTATACAATCCATACACTTGCTTTGTATGGCATTCACCGCTTGTTACCATCTATTTCAGCTTGTTTTACTTGCTATTTTAAGATTTCTTATTAGGTCGGACAAAGCTATTGGAGATCACTTTTTCATGGTAATTGTACACCTTAACACCCATGATATTTGGCCCTTTGTACTTGCTTAAGGTTTTTATCTGCTGTTCTACATTGTCTTTGTTGCTTGATAACTTGCTCGACAACTGTTTGACAATATTCTTCTTGCAAATCCTTGGTTGATTATGATACCTTTAATATTGTCTTCATGTTCTAAACATACTCTCATTCCAACTTCATCGTGAACTCTGTGTTCATACACATCTCATCTTCTCATTTCTGTCATTGTTGTTCCAAACTTGTCTTGATTGTAAACGACCAATTTCTACATTCAAACACGCCTCTCTCGAGTCTCCTTTCCTAATTTTGTGTTAGTCTACTTGCTATTTTGCAATGTTGTCAGTTTTAACAGTATTTTATAAAATTTCTGCTAGTTCTCAAATATCTTAATCTCATTTCTTTTTTGGTCGTTCTTTCATTTTTATCAATCATCTTAAATAATTTAAAACTTGTTTAAGTCTTCTTAAATCATATTTGCATTGTTATTCTTCATCTTACATAGTAAGCAAATTTGACTTCTTGCAACATTTTTAGTTTTGTTGCCCTCTTACAGTCCCTACCATTTATATTGTGTTTTCTAATTTTCAAAATTGTTTCAATTGTCCCAAGAATTCTTGCATTCATTTTTATCCTACGTTTGCATATATCATTCTTCTTTAGCACATCCGGTGTATTTTCATAGCATCATTCGTCATCTTGTGGCTCACTTGTGTGGCTTTTTTGCATCTTTAGCGTAATCAGACCATTTATTGCATTGTTTTTCGCGTAGCACAATGCATTGTGATCAATTTGTTTGTTGTTTTGACATATCATATCAATTCTTACACAAATTATCACCATTGTTTTGACATATCATATCAATTCTTACACAAATTATCACCATTCTTGGCACATTTTACTCATTCCTAGCTTAGACATGTCTTGTTTGAGTTACACTCGGACTAGATATTCTTTGTTTTCAGCAAAAACATTTATAGAATATATATTTAGTAGCTCCATCTTAATCTAAAGTTCATTTTGAGAACTATTAATGTATTTTGAGTTAACTTACAACACCATTGCATTGGATTTGTTATATAAAAGTCAAAAATCAAAATATTAGGTGAGTGTTCTCAATTCTCTATCAATTTTGAAAATGAGAAGGATTTACTCTTAGCTTAAATTCATTTTTTTTTCTTATTTCTAATTATGTTATTTGATTAAGAAAATTAAGAGATTAATTTTCTTTCACTTATTAGTTTGTGTACGTTTGCTTATTTCCATCATTATAACTTTAGAATTCCTTTTCAATACTTAAATCATTTTCATCATTTTCAAAGAGGCGTATGCTACTCTCAATAACATGCTACTTTACCCATTCTATCTTGCTTCCTTCTAACCCATCCTCTTCTATCTTATTCTTTAATAGGGGTGGGCCTATAACTCATTATCGTATGCCATTCCAACTGTTTAGTGACTACACATGGTCATGATCAACCTCTTAGAGTTGATAGGATGTAACATGTCATGCAACTATGCCTTGTGGTCTCAAACCAGAACAATTCTCATGAGATTCACACTATACCATGATCTCCTAGACCCATAGTTCCAAGTCCTCAATGTTCACTATGAGATTGTTAAGGAATTTTGGGAGCAAAGAGCCCATGAAAAAAGAAAACGGTTACAAGCTCAACAAGCCAATCAACCAAACCTTTGAGTTCCATATTTCTATTGATTTTGACTGTCTCGGCCTAACCATAGAAAGCATACTGTGTGAGGTAATGCAATGCCCATATTTTACACCCAAATCAATTTTGATTAAAACGAAAATTATCGCTATTTTTTTAATAAGAATGTTCAATTGCACAACAAGCTCCCTTAGCAAGAGAGTATCAAGTGTGTTTCAAGTTTTTCTTCTCATTAATTCATTCAAAATGATTATAAGTTTTAATCTTATATAATATATAGCATTTCGATGCTCGACGGTGTTGTACGTGCCCCAACTTGTACTTCAGTGGTTGTTTAAGATCACACGTTTAAACCTAGTTTTTTGGTGGAAGTGTTCCATGCACAAGTCTATTAAAAACAAATAATAATTTACGTAATTATTATCTATCTACAAAATAAATTGTCTTCTAAAGTCAATAACCTAATAAGGTCCCTTAGGATTGTTTTATAACACTCCCTATTTAAATACAAAGCACACACTTCAATTAAGTTAGATCAATTTACTTTACAATTTATCACCAAGGCCATTTACCCCAAAGTAATAAATGAAGGGAGTTTCAAGTTAATTTGAAAGTACCTACTTGCATAGGTCAAATGAGGAGTCAAAGGTCATAAGTGGCCAATGAAGAGATAAACAAGAGCCATTGGATTAAATGACTCTGCACCCTAGATCACAGGTTTTTCCAAAGTTTGCCCAAATATCCTTCTGGAATTGAATAAGGCTTTCATTTCTCATTTTTGGCTTCTCATTTTGTTGTTTACGTCTTCAGGTTTGCTTAGAGATCCTATGGGGAAATTTGAGTTTTGCGAATGGATGCATATACACCCACATGATTACGTTTCCCTATTTTTGTGTATTTTTCAAAATTAATTTTCTTCAAACCCTTCTTTTTGAAACCTTCGGTGCATATACACATGTATATACACCTGAGGGGTTGTTAACATATATGGGTGTATACATGTGCTTATACATATGTATAGATATGCATCTACACAAACAAAACCATATGTATATATAAACAACCAATAGTGATGTACCCTTTCTTATGATATTTATATACACACACGTACATATATACATACATATATTCACACACACATATATTTGTTTATTTATATATGATAAAAATGTATTTATATATGTGATGTAAGAGCAATGGGGGGAAAGTTTCTATCATGTAGACTTAGAAATTTTGACTAAGTTTTGGGGTACACAAGGTTTGGAAAGAGGTGGATAAACAAAGGAGGCACAACAACACATTTTGGTGATTGTGTATACTTTTTTGCACATTGACATTACAAGGTGCAGTGTGCGATAGGATTGATACGTAGAGGAGTGTGGAGTAAGGGTGCACACAATAATCTTTAAGTGTTTTCTTAAAGTGCAGACGAATGAAAATTTCAATAAGGCACAAAGGTGGCGCGTGAGGATTGCACAATGAAGCAAAAAGGGGAAATATGTAACTTTTCTAAAGATTAGTGTGCTAGACTTAACAAATGAAGGATTGCATGGTAGACCACGGCACTAAAGGATACATCCATAAAATGAAAAGGGGGTACGTGAAGGATGAGAGGAATCATACATGACAAACAAAGGGACATACAACTGATTAAGAAGATGAAGTGGATTCATCCAAACATATTTTCTCATCTATAGATCAAGGTAGCTCAATGCCATTAATGAGTGGAATTCAAATTCAAGTAAGAGCAGGATGAGGAGAAGACTATAATGAATTTTACAATGAGGAAAGAGATGCCTATAAAAGTGGATACAACCTCTCATTTGAAAGGGTTTGAAGATTGTTGGAGCCTGTAGGAGTCCTTAGTGTATACACCACCTTGTAATAGTCTAGAGTTTTGTTATAAACTCCGTAACAACCCCATTCGAGCGAAGAATATTGTAGATGTTGTTAAGGATTTCTAGTAATAAAAGAATTTTTGTTGTATTGAATCTATTCCGCTGTATGATTTTGTAGTAGGCCATTCGCTCTACAACATGTGGCATCAAAGCGCAATTATAAACCTTGGAGGAAAGTTGAGAGAAGTGTGAGGGCTGGCAGAGTGCTGACTATGAGGCAACTGGTCAAAGAAGAAAAATGCCTTCGAGAAGAGTTGTCAATGGAGGTGCAATGAATGCGACAATCATGGGTGCGACAAAACAAGTCATAAATGAACTAAGGGGTGTAAGGACTAGGTTTGATGTTGTAGAAGAATATTGGTGGAGAGGCTTGTGCCACAAGATGCTAAAAGTGATGATGAAGTAGTAGGGGGTGCATGAAATGAAAAAGCAGTAGGAGGTGAAGAACAACAAGAAGAAGCTATTGGTGTTGGAGAAGCACAAATCTTAATAGATATTTCTAGAATGGTTTGAGGACTGCAAATGCATGTTCCATCTTTCTCTGGAAGAATGGACCCAGAAGAGTTAGTAGATTGGCTCAAAAGTATGGAGAATATTGTTAGGTAAAAATTTAGTTTTACAATAATTTTTTCATTGTAATAGTTATTTTACATTTACCATAGGTTAATATTGAGTTACTATGTGGTAAGTTGTTATAAGGTTTATTTGTTATAACCATTTATTTGTTTTATATTCACGTATATTATAAATTTCTTACCCTTGCTAAATCTGAGCAAAATTTGGTTGTTGTTTTTGAATGCCTTGATATCTTTTGTCTTGCTTTAGGATCCAACATTCAGATGGTTAAAACGTTGGGCTATTGGCCTATGCCTAACTGGTTGAAAGCTTAGCCCTGGAAGTGGATTGAACACAAAGAATAATTTAAATTTTTGGGCATACCTTTTTCCTTTAATAGTGATTCTGCTACTTGATGGTAGCATGTTATTGACAGAGTTGAACATAAAGTCTCTCAATGGTCTTCCAAATCCCTTTCATTGGCCGGTAAATTTCATATGTGTACCAAGATTCTTGCGGCCACTCATGTTTACTATTCTTCTTGTCGGTGCCCATCTTGGGATTCCTTTGCCAAGCTTGCCAAGCTGCTCCGGGATTAGCTTTGGTCTAAAAGTTTTGGTTCAGCTGGCTTCTACCGGGTGGCTTGGGAAGTTTGTTGTCTGCCCCACGATTAAGGTGGCATGGGTATTATTGATGCTTACAGGCAAAGTGTGGCTTTATGTTCTAAACGGGTAGTGAGATGTATTTCAGGCATTAAAGCCTGGAAAATTATGCTTCGACATTGCATTGCTTTAGGTGCACCTTATGGTAAAAAATGTTGGAATAATATAGGGTTGCATACCTTAATTATCACTAAGACTCTAGTCAATATTTCTGGCACTTTCATCGCCAAAAGCATATGGAAGGCCTTTGAAGCAGTGAAATCTCTGCTGCGTTGGATTGGCGACGGCTTTTGCACCAGGCTCTCTTTCAATTCCCAGAATATCTAGTGGTCTCCCATTATCACGAAAGATAGTATTTCGCTTACAAAAACTTAGGGCATCAAATCTCTCTGTTTATCTTGCAAGGGGATTCACACCATTCAGGATTTGGGTTCCCGCAAAGATTAGATTTCTTGGTCCGAGCTCAAGATAAAATTCAATTTTTCCAATTCAGACCTTCCATCTATTTGCAAAATATAAGAGTTGATGCCAAATGTCATGCTCCATAAACTGGGAATTAAGCTTCTGGATGCATGATGGCGCGATTTGCGGTGGAATCATGATATTTCATTTCTTCGTTACAATACCAAAACATATACCAACTATTGAGTCCTATCTCGCCTGCCATTTCCATGCTCAATGCCCACTGGGGTCTGTAATCTGCCCATCTACTTGCCTTTGTTGAATTTCCTGTGTTGGGAACCCCTTGCTTGAGCCTAAAGTTAACCATTTTCTTTGGTGCCTTATCTATCAGGGCCTTCTTGTTGGCGAGTGTCTAAGTCACTTCATAATTCCCAATCCAAAATGCCCTTTTCTGCTCTCGACATAAGTCTTTTAAGCATTTGTTTTGGTCTTGTTCCCAAGTGCAATCCGTTTGGTCCTGGATTCATACGTTATTTCAACCCTACCATCATGAATTATTTCATTGGCATATGGCTTTGTTTAGAGATTTTGTAATTTCTAAATGCTCTTATATGACACCTTATGGACTTTTCTTTAAATGTTCGTATTGTGTAAATCCATATACTCCTAAATAGAGGTAACCAACTATTCATTAGGCACCATACAATGTATTATTGCTTATAATATGACATTAGGTGGTCATATTCTTCCTTGTAGAGTGTTGTGGATTTTTTAGGATAAAGGGTATTGAAAAAATAGATTTTTAGTCCTAAGAGTGGAAAATAGTTTGGAAGCTTACCACACAATGCCTAAATTTTCATGTGCTTTCCATATCAAATTTTTTTCACACAAATTTGGTTTTCATAAAGGATTTTCAATAATTATAGAAGGCTGAAATTATGATTGGCTTTAGTATTTTTTCCCTCTACTTGGTCATGCGTCAAGAGCATGCTAAGGGTACTACCCCCAAACCTCGCAAGGGAGTTACCCCTCTATTGGTGTAATTATTTAAATACCCATTAATGGTTTAGTTAATTAACTTAAAAATATTTTACAGGTTTCTTAGTTTCTATTTTAGATAATAAAGTCACATTTAGAATGCACAACTTGAAAATCCAAGTTCCACACCTACTTCATATGTGCCATTCAACCATGTGTATTGACTAACAACCTTATTTAATAAGTTAGGCCAACAACTATATTCATGAGGCCTTCCAAGTATTATAAATTGAAGGCATCCCCTCTCTCATTTCATAGAATGGTGGGAAATCCATGAGAACTCGTAATGAGATATTCATGGGAGTTTATGTAAAATCCTATTTTAGAAAATTTATATGAGAAGTAGTGTTATTCTATCAAAATTATTTTATAGATATTTTTGTGTGTTTGTATGCAAGAGTGGCATCCTAATGTTAGAGAAAGGCTTGACAAACCTCTTCCCAAAATAGTCATCACTCTCACACCCTCAACCCTGATAGTAGCTACCACCCCCAAGCCCCCACTTTACTTTTCCAAGAATAATAATATGAATTGTGATTGTGAATCTGACAACATGCAACAAATAATTCCTTTCCTTTAGGAATGTTGAAAATTTTCTAAACCACTAAAATGTCCACCAAAATACCATCTTGTTTTTTCCTTCCTTATACTTTTATCATGTTTTATATGAATTTTGTAGAATGGACTCCAAATTGTTTAAGGGGGATAATGTGGACGATCAATTAGAGACATATGTGTTGTTATCACTAACATTATTTTTCTATTACTTTACGTGCATTTAGATAATGATGTAACAAAACCTTATTTATGTCAGTTGTGACAGTTTGGTTAACAATAAACCATTGGGTATTGCCCTTCAAATAACATATTGTATGTTGGGGCATCAATGTTTGTATTAGGTTTCTCTATGTACTATGTGAATTGTATTGATACTTATGTCTTATAAATACAAGCTATTATTGTTTGGGTATTTTTCTCTGGCATAGTATGTAATGCAATTAATTTTAATACATGCACATTTTTATTGATTTTCTAGTATTTTAGTAGACATTACTTGTACTACACCTTAAAATTATTCTAACATATGCATTACGTTAATACATAATATCTAGGACCTAATTGAAAGTAATCCACATTCAAGCTAGAGGTATAAATATTGCATTAAAAATATGCGTCTCAACCTAACACACGTAAAAATACTCACCAACCCTTTTCCAAACCATGGTACACAATATCAGTATCAACAAATAATGTTCATATTGTAGTAAAAAAATCACACACTATAGAAATTATTTAGTCTTGGTCTCATACTACTATTCATCTGGTTTTTGAGTGAAGAAAGTACTAATTAACCCCCGTCATTTGGCCATTTTACTTTGATTTCTATCGTCACTGCCGACCTCCCATACACACTTGCCCAGTCTATTTTCATTTTTTCCCATCATTTTAGCCTTGATTGGGGCACTCATGCTTATATTGGGGCATCCACAGGCGCCTTGGTCCCAGTTAGAGCGCCCTGATCCTTTTCCCACTTTTTGGGCACTTTCTAGCCGTTTGAACATTTCATATTTATTGTGTTCGGCCTTTTCGGGGTTAATTATGAAATTAGAAAAAGAGAACCATATAAATATAAAGTTATGTGACCATAATGAAGGACCAAACACTAGTCACTACTATCATCACCTAAGGTTGCATCCATCAAAGGCTCCATTTGCATCTATCTAGCTCCATCACAAGGCATAAGGATGGTTCATCTACATCACACAAGCATATGAGGGAAGTTTATTCTATTCCATCTACCATTATATTATATTTTCTACACATAGTTATTGCTCATTACTTTCACAAAGTGCGATTGGCACAAGAGCACCTAGGGCATGATTACACACACTTACACATAGAACTACATTGGGTCTAAGATGTAGTGCAGTGTTCAGTTAGTAAGTCCACCATTGTGGCAGCTGAGAACAATCCGACCCCTTTACATGCATCTTTATTTTTTAGGGTTTGATTTTTGTCTTGGGGTTTTGTAAGTTTCTTCTTCATCATTGGTTACTAGTGACATACAATGCATTGCAATGAAGTTAGTGCGACAGGTAGCGAAGGCTTTAGATCATATAACAACCCTATAAATATGGTTTTTGGACCTCTTACACAGACCAAGTTGCCCGAAACGCAGACCAAGGTGCCCACGGGTGCCCTGATACTCTCCTAGGCACCCCAGTCCACTCACATTACCCAGATTTGCAAGCTTTTGGACCTCAACATAGTTGTTTCCTTCTCCTGTTTCTCCAGTCACCCCTATGACACAGTCTAACCAGTTTTTTGAATCAGCTAAGCTCCTTCCAACTTTTCTTTGCATATTAGGGTTTTTATTTTCATTAGCTTAGTTTCTTGGGTCACTTTCTATATTTATTTAGTGCTTTTATCTACTATTATTCACTGTTGTTCCTAGTTAGATTAACTTAATAAATTCCACATTTTAGTTAATCATTTTTGAGAACCCATACTTTATAACATCTTTGCCCTAGGATCCACTTAAAACCATAATGGCTAACCATAGTTCATCTTCTTCTCACCCCATCATGTCTCATTTTAGCATCAATCATATCTACGATGATGCTGCCATCGTTGAGTTCACGATTCTATATAGTAATCCTATTATGCCAGATGCCATCCAACAACTCTTAGATGGTTAAGAATATGTGCTTGCTAGTTTTGAAAAATCTCCTATTGGCATTATTATTGTTGAGGACCCCATAGCCTTTACTTGTTGTACACCATGTACACCATGCTATACGACTACTAGTGATCCTCCTTCTTATCTTTCTAAGGAAGTCCTAGATGATTCTCTTATCGATTACATGCTTGGCAGTGACAACCACTCACATGTGCATACTAATTCTTCTCTCAGTAATACCACTGTTATAGTTACATCTCATAAATCTCCTAATTCTGATCTTGCTTCTCATCATTCATCACATACTAGTTCTCATACACCTTCATATTATGTTGATGACCCTATCAATAGTATGGTTAATGACATTCTCACATTTGAGTCTTTAGGAGATGTTGATGACACAATTGATAGCCATGATTTTCCTATTTTTCATTCTACAGATTGTGAATCTCTATCGCCACTTTCTCCTGAGGTTATATCTAGCATAGTGCATGAGTTGTCTCCATCTGTTGGTTCTTCTTCTACCACCATTTCCTCTCTCTTTTTCGCATCATCTACACCTATTACTTCATCATCTCCCATTATTGTGTCTCCATCGGTCGCTTCACCTATTAGGGATGTTTCCGATGCTAGTCCTACCACTGCTATGTGTATTCCATTTGTATCATCTACTATATCTTATTTGGCACCCAATCCTAGTGTGCCTTTAGCATCAAAATCTACTTTATCTTCTCTTGACATTCCTATGGTCACTCACAATGACAAGTTACAATCGCTCAATACATTATTGCCATCTTCTATTATTCCTTCACAGGATATCCTATCGCTCATGCATGTTGTAGGTCAATTAAAATCTCAGGTTCAGTCTCTCACTCTAGATAGTAGGGCTTACTATGCTTCTATTGAAAATGGCTATGAATTCCTATTCTAATGATGGGTTATTGCTTAAATCTTTCCAACACATTCTTACCGAAGAGGCGTTGTAATGGTACACTCATCTTCCCTTTGGGTTCATTAGTACTTACTATGACATGGAAGATACTTTCCTCTGTCATTTTATCATAAACAATGGCCCTAAAGTTACTTATGACCACTACCTACTTTACATCAAGGCTCAACAAAATCTACCATGGATTATATCTTATGATTCAATGCTTATATACATCAACTAATATTCCAACCCATTGATTTAGAGAAGCAATTCATTTTCTGTTGTGGTTTGATTCTTGCACTTAAGCAAAGATTACAATATGATACATGTGATTCTTTTAATCTCTTGTGCTACAAAGTCATAGACCTCGAACAAGATCTTCTCTCAGCACATGGAATTGACCCTCCATCTACCTCCACTTCTATGGCATCATCTAGTGCTCCTCCATTGTCACCAATTCAACATCCTACACAATCTCCATCTTGACCTATCAAGCCAGCTTAACCTACTCCATCACAGAAGCATACTTCTTCTCTTCCTCCGCTGTAGACTACTTATCTACCTACTCCATCTATCCAGCGTGAGCCATCACACTCGACCACATGATGTGTTGCATATTTTTCTTAATGAGTGTATAATTCACTTACCCTCTAACCAACGGCATCCACAACATCATCTATAATGTTAACATGATAAACCATATTGTAATTATCATCACATCAATGGCCATAGGGACAATGATTGTTTTTCCCATCATGATAGATTGCAACAGTTAGAGGATTGATCAGGGGATCATTTCTAAAAGTTCCCTAAACATCCCTAAATGGTGTTAGTGTAGAATATCATATCAAGTGCTTTCCAACGAATGTGAAAACGCGACAAATGGACATCGGGAGCTCTAGATATGTTCGGTCAACAGAAAAGTCAACTCTAGTCAATTGGTCAATATTGGACCGAATCGCACTGTGACACGTGGCTTGCCATCGCTCGTCGAATTCGCTCGATTTTCCTATCGGGAGACGAGAAGTGGACTACATGATGACCGAGTTAATTAATTTCGATACCCCATGGTATGGGTCGAATTTTTATTTATTTGGTAAGTCCACTTGCACACCATTCCAAATACCCACTTAGCCGCCATACATTATGCTAAGCCCCTTTGCAAAGCGGTTGTAGTGGAATCTTCCACGTGGAGGAGAGAAGGAGGTGAAGCGATGTAGGGGCTTAAAGCCATGCGTGGATGTTTTCACGTGAAGGATGGAGTGTGTAAGGGTTATTAAACCACCCAAATAAAATGGCGCCAAATGTGGGATTTATACCACTTTATCCTAAGCGCCTAAAATGGGAATTAATCCCCTCATTCAAACAAAATCCGCTCACTATGGGATTTTTATTCCATTAAATATACAACGCCACCCAATTTCGAATTAAACATGCTAATCCACCACTATGGGATTTTTATCCCTTATCAAATGCTATGCCGCCCTATTTGGGATTTAAATCCCATCAACTATGCTACGTGCTATGGTATTTTTAGCCTAAGGATAATATGTATGGCATTTTTTTAAGGGCCCTAATTTTGTATAAATAGGGAACCCATTTGCATTGTAACACACACCCCAAGCTTATTATTTGTTAAGCTTATTGTCAGGATACACACAACTCCAAGCTTATTATTTGTTAAGCTTATTGTGGATACACACAAACACAGATCCCAAGCTTATTATTTGTTAAGCTTATTGTCGGGACACACAACCTAAGCTTATTATTTGTTAAGCTTATTGTGGAGATGTGTCAACAAATATTGTTTATTGGCCTATTATTTTAGGCAATAGTAGATGAAATATTTGTGAATTGGGAGTAAATTATAAACTACCCAATAGGCCCATTGAGCCACACCAATTACTTGCAAATCCTGGATTGTCGACCGGAGTGCTAGCGTCACATTGATAGCGTCGGGAAGGCCGATCGAAGCCGAAGGAGATTGTGCATCAGGAAGGTGAAGAACAATTCGACTGATCATCAAAAGTTTTTCAAAGAACTGGTGTACTGATAGGCAAGTAAAATTCCATTAGGTTTTCTTGTGAAAGTACTATTGTAACTTACAAGTTTTGACTAGTGGAACGGTTCAACCACAAACTTGAAGACGTAGGCAATTTCCGAACTCCGTAATCAATCTGTGTGCAATTGTCATTACTGTCTTGCATTATTTTAAATTGATTACTTAAAAGGAGTAAATTATCGACAAATAATTAAAGCCTATAAGGGTCTGAGATCAGGTGGTAATAACTTGATTATTTTCGGATCAAGGATAAAGGCATCATTTCCTTTGGCTCTCACTCATGTGAGCAGTCTCTCTCTCCTCTACCTCGTTAGTACATTTCTACCCACGTTGACTTGTCTCCTCCATCTAATGCTAAGGTTATTATATGTCCACCACCATAAGTTATCACTCATTCACTCTCCACCGCATCCATCCATCGCTATACCATCACATCCGCCAAATCCACTCCATCCATCTCATCTATCACATCATGTTATTGATTCAAATTTGCTGCCATAACTCTTCGCATTCGTCCCTCCCACCGCAGCTCCATATGACATTTTGTTTGGTTCATACACTCATGTTGCTTCCATCCCACATGTTTATATTGCTTCACACCACCTTGGTCTTTGGTAGGTGATTACTATCACCTTACCCCCTGATGACACAATCATATTCTTATGGTTCTTATATGACTGTTGAGGGGCCTGTTACAATAAAGAACCTAGTCTCATCTTACATTAACATATCTATCTATTACATGATCACTTATACATATATACATCTACAATCATATATCCCTCATCACACATACCATACAATATCTTATTATTCATCCCATAATTGAATCAATCTTACAAAATCTATGATACTTCACCACCTTCATACATCACTTCTCTATTTGTTGTTCAACATCATTTATAGGAAAAAGCACACATAACCACATACTTGGGGGGAATAAAATCTAATACATCCCCCTCCTCATATTATCTTAAATACATCTCTCATACTTGCATGGTCATACATCACTATCCTCGCATAAGCATATTCATCACACGGTTTAGCATCGTTATTACCCGATGACACACTCTTGTGCTTTGGTTCACACTTAACTGTTGAGGGATACTTGTTAGCATTACAGGTGGTTTCTGAGGCTTCGAGAGCTCGTTTAGTGAATTCAGAGGAAAAAATCATAGTTGAGGATTTTTTTCCTCTTCTGGGTTTTTACCCTTGAGATCAACATAACAAATGATGGAATGCGGGTCTGATGGGCCCACATCTGGTCAAGAAATGGGTCTAGGCTAAAAATAACCCCTAACGACACTATGCTATTTCAATGATCCTCCTAGTCTAAAATTCCCCAAAACTTGCAGAATCAGGGTGTTTCGGCCGAGTAGCTTGGCGAGTCAAGTCAAAGTTTCCATGCGGCCTGAGGAGAGCCGAGCTCCCCGAGCACAACGAGTTGAGAAGCTCGCACAAGGCGAGCATGGCGAGCTAAGAAGGTCAAATTTTAGGCAAGGAGAAGGAGCTCGACAACAAGGAGACCTTGGACAAGCTCGTATCGAGCTAAAATACGATTGTGAGCCATCACGGGTGAAGCCAATGTAGAGGCAGCTATGGAAGACTAGGCCGAGTCACTTGATGGCTTGACGAGTTGTGATAAAATTCTTTGAGTTCGTGAATGGAGTGCCAGCATGTGGAAATGATACGGTTCATCCGATAAGCTAGGGACGAGCCAGAAAAAGAGAAAGCGACACGGATTGGAGAAGGTCAAGTCGACTCGCCATACTGCAATGAAAAGTTACTGAAAATTGGAAGGGTCTTATTAAAATAGTAATAGGCCTCGAGTTCAACGCAAGCCAAGTAGCGTAAGCCCAATTCAACACAAGGAAGCAAGTCATAACTCATTGGGGTGATATGAGGAACTTTAACTTCTGAGTTGGGCACAATGCATTGCAGAAAAACAAAGAGCTTTTACTTCACATAATAAGTGAATTAAAATTAAATGAATTCAATGCGATGAGGGGGAAAAACGCGTGTTGGAAACAAACAAGGGAAAGTGAGTAAAGTAACTCGAAATCACCAATGCAAACAAAGGAAGGAAAATTTGACACAAATAATATGAGAGGTAATGATGAGTTGTGGCGTTTGAGGGAGCCCTTGCTAAAATAGCAAGGGGGGTTGTATTTGATGCAAGCCGAGTAGAGTAAATAAAAATCACTGGTGCAAGTGGGAGATTTCTGAGTTTTTGCTGTTGGGAGTTGATTTGGAAGGGGAATACTCAATTGGGATGTGTGCCGAAAAAAGCAAAGACCAATGCATTCGCTACGATGCAAGTAAAGATGGATGAGTTCGACACAATGAACTAAGTTGGTGAGTTTGTAATGAGAAGCAGTGATTTGTGAGTTGTTTACTTGGTTTTCCCACCAAGCTAAGTAAAGTATGTGTCATAAATCGATGCAATGAACTAGGAAGCAACAATAATGGCCCCTGGCTCTCCCAACTGGTCTGTGATCTTCAAAATGCCATAAATTTCTCCCCAGGAGCTCTGTTTCATGTAAAATTAGACTTTCCGCAAAGGTCTCAGAGTCCTATATGCGCCATAAAATTTGATTTTCAGTTTTGGAAAGTGGAAAAGTGTAAAAAATGGTGTTTCTTCTCCAAAAATCTAGGGAACTGTACAACCAACTACCACCATTAATGGGGCATGGGGAGCAATTTCTTGTCCCATAAGCTACAATACAATAGTGATGGGCTATGTAAGGGGCCTCATGATGTTTTAATTAAAATTTTCACTTAGTTGGTGAGAAATGAATGCATTCGAGAAACTCCAACTTTCTCTCTCCTCACCAATTCTTCTATAAATTGTAAGCTCTTTCATTTGAAAGGGGGGATTCTTTGCTTACCGAAACTCTACCAAAAATTTTCTAGGAAGAAAATGTGTTGCAGGCCTTCATTCTGGACATCTTGCATGATGATCCTGGCCTTTCTCTGTAATTAATTAAATTGTGTATATCAATGAAGTTGTGGATTTAAGTATTGTGGATCTATTCTTCCCTTTGTTTGTGTTTATTGTCTTTTGCTTACCTTTTCAATTCACTTGCAGTTGTATTGTGTCAATCTAAATTGTTTTGCAGATTCCATTGTTGTTGTGCTTTCATGGAGGAGCTAGTTTGATGTTGTTGTTGACTGTGGTGACTATTACACCCTCTCTACACCTCATTTTCTATCACTTCCACACATTCAAGAGATTCCCTACATTCCCTTTTGGTGCATCACCTCCTGTAGTTATATTTCTTTCATTTCATGTTATTTCTCTCTCCCTGGTTCCTTGGAAGTCATAGGTTAGAGGTATTTGTTACATTTCCTTCCATTAGAGGTAGTTGTTGCATTAGTTTAGGAAGAAGAGCCAAATTTCTCTGGAGAATTGCTTCAACTACAAGGTCCCACACCTTGAAGCAATTCCATGTTACCCAGTCACTCTGCTTGCATTAACACACTCACATGTTGAGCATTCAGAGGGTGCAGTGATTTGGTGATAACAGTTTTGACACCCCCGGTGGGACAGAGGTCAAAAAATCAAGTGCTTCTCATGTGGTTCATGGGAAAACCTTTATTTTGGCTGAGTTGATGTGTTCTTGGGTAAGAAGTTGTAGTTTTTGAAGTTTTGCAGTAAAGAAGGAAGAGAGAAGCAATCCGTGATTTCACTTTGTTTAAGTAGTTTCATCCTCAATCACCAAAAAGAAAGAAAAGAAGTAAAGTTGTGTGGTTTCAAGTTATTACTTTACTCTAAATCGAAAGTCTTTACTTTAAGTTGTGTGGAAAAGTAAGTCAAGTTACTCAAAAGTGAAAGACTTAAGTAATTGCATTGTCAAGTTGCATTACAAAAGTGAAAAAAAGACTTACTTTAAGTTGTGAAAAGAAAAGACTTTACTTTACTTCAAATTGAGAGACTTAAGTATTTGCACCTCCAAGTTGCACTACTTAAGTAAAGTCATTGCTCCCAAGTGAAAGCCTTTACTTATTTTAAGTTGTGTCATTTTGAGGTACCATTACTTAAGTAAAGTAGTTGTTCAAATTCAAATGACTTAAGTAAAGCATGTTGAGAACACCGCAATGAGTTAAAAGAAGTAAATCAAGTTGAGATCAACACAAAAAAAGAAAGCTAAAGCACAGAGAGTAAAGTAATCAAGGTCCAAATCACTGTAGAAGGACTTAAGTAAGTGCAAGATCTCAAATCAACGTAAAGAAACTGAAAGTAAGTAAGATTGAGATCATGATAAGAGCAGCAAGAAGAAGAAGTGAGTTGTGCTGCTGCAAGCTGTTCAACTGCTTGAAGTAAAGCTGATTACTCCAAGTGGAAGAATTACTTCACAACTGAGTTGAGTTTGAGACTC
Source organism: Taxus chinensis (assembly GCA_019776745.2). Lineage (NCBI taxonomy): Eukaryota > Viridiplantae > Streptophyta > Pinopsida > Cupressales > Taxaceae > Taxus > Taxus chinensis. Next base: position 65,863,345 of record CM034156.1, on the reverse strand, counting down.
AAGCATCTAAAGATTCAAAATATACAACACATCTGGTGACTCTAAACAAAAAATCTACTGGTTTCAGTAGTAAGTGCTACATTCTATGAGAAGAATTCAAACATGATCAAGAGCGAGAGAAGGTGTTTTTGAATACCTGTAACTCTCTCCAGGTAGAGGAAGAAGAAGGAGAAGGGTCCAGAGGTATCCATCTCCACCAAACAGGACTTTGTCCACACCGCCACCTGGTAGACCTTTCATTCAATCAACCAGGGTTCTTAGACCCATTAGGATGGCACATCAACAACCACCACAGGGACCACCAAATATCTTTGCAAATTTCATAGGCAACAGTCCACTTGCCCTCAATGCACAGAATCTGGTTCTGGTGGTATCTCTAAAGAACATTCCATTCTTCAATGGAGAAAATCACATGACACCAATTGACCACATTCAAGACATTGAAAATGTCTATGCCATACATGAAATTGTTGAGATGGATGTGGTAGTGAAACTCTTAGCTTCTTCCTTCAAAGGAAAATCTTTGCAGTGGTTCACAAGCTTAGGAGCGGGAACAATTACAAATTAGAATCAATTGTGCACAACTTTGTGTGATCAATTTGGAGAAAAGGGAGACAATATTTCTTTATTAGAACAATTGACTACAAACAAGAGAGATCCAAATGAGCAAATGACTGAATTTAATTTAAGATTCCAAAGAATATGGGATAGGATTTTGATTGTTGTCAGACCAGTTGAAAGGTGCATTCCTCTACTTCTTGAAATCTTTAAATTCTGACATATAGCAGTAATGATACAGTCTATGGAAGGAACCACATTACCTAGAGCTTATGCTTATAGCTATTAGAGTAGATAATTGCTTAATTCAGGCTAGGAAAACTTGTGCCTAGGCCACCTATGCCTCTCTATCCAGAAATGGGGAATCCTACAACCAGTAAAACACTTGAGTTGGCCCCTATTCCAACCCCTATAAATCAGAGAAACAACGAGGAATCCACTTCATCTGGAAATTCCAAGGAACTCTGAGAGGTTATGAATAATCTACAAGAAGTGTTGAAGGGGCAGTAAGCTTTAAGAAATGAAGTGGTGACCATCAAGAAGCAACAAGCCCAAAATTTCAAGCCCTACTAGCCTCAGTAATGGCCAAGCAGGCCTCCATATCAGCCTAATATGCCTCCTACTTAGGTTTTAAATTAGAATCAAGGGAAACCTCCTGTTCTTAGTCCATTCTAGCCTTACAATCCTAATGCACCATTTTCCTCTAGGGCCTTGGTTCCGGTTCAGAATAATACGACACATGAGTATGAGTGGTCTTTTCCTTGTAATTAACCACACAATCAATCAACATGCTTTAATGGTGTAGTAAATCAAGCTTTGATGGTGTAAACATTTGGTGTGCCTCAAGAAAAAGCAAAGGAAGAAAATCAGCAGCAGGATGGTAATCAAGAAGTGCCTCCAAGTGAGACAACACTTGTTAATTGGAAATAAAAAGACTTATGCGGGATCAATTAGTCTCCTTTTCAAGGAGTGACAGATAATACAAGGTCCAAAAGGAGAAATATAGAGGAAGGGTGGTCGTCTAATCTAAGTACTTCCTAGATTTCTATCACACCTTAGGGTGTTAGCAATCCAAGTACAACCCCTAACATTCAAAATCAGCCCAAGCCACCTTCTAGGACAACTCAGTACCAGTTGCAACAACACATGTGCAAGAGAAAGTTGTGCCAAGTAAGGGAAACAAAAAGAAAATTCCACATCCATTCAATATTATTGATCAAATGAAGAAGACCAATGTCATCATTTCCATGTGGGAGTCATTAGCAATCCCAGGCCAACGAGAATTGTTGCAAGTAGTCATGGAAAATCAGTCTGTCTCAAATGAGCCTTCCACAGATCAAGATAAAGTGTGCACTAATGCAGCTCCATAAGAAATATTCCAAGGAGGTCAACAAGGTAAGAATATGAAACCTCCTCCATTCTATATATCTCTAATCATTGGGAGCAATCTCATGCACAATTTCATGATAGATTCGGGAGCAAGTAGCTCAATAATGCCCAAACACATACCTGATCAACTGGGACTAAAATATGAGTTGGTAACAAAAGGAGTAGTACAGCTAGATGGGACAACAGTGGGAATGGTTGGATTAATTAAGGGATTGATCCTTACATTGCATGCATGCCCCAATGTCACGGTATTACAGGATATATCAGTTATTGACATGTCACCACTTTTTTCACTGTGCCTGTCTCGGGCTTTCACAGTTAAAATTGGAGGCTACTTGTCTCTTGATTGGTCTCATATGCTTTTCACGAACAAGGTATGGGGATAAAGCTACAATTAGATCAGAACCTATTGCAAAATTTCACATTGAGCCTCATGTGCCAAGCCCAATCAACACAAATTGCTCAACTTTCAATCAAGAAGACTACCCAAGTATTCCAGAGACAAATACCAAGGTTAGAGGGATTTTAGACTTGACTCTTGATGAATGGGCAATTAAGAGGCATGTTTTTTATCCTTACAAGGAGATGTAGGAAGCTAAGTTGGGTGTCTATTGCATGCATGAAGAGATCACACCTCTCCCTAACATCACCAAACCAGAGGGAAAAAATGAAAATGAGGTATGAAAACTATTCTTCGATGGCTCGAGGAATAGATAGGGTGCTAGATGAGGAACAATGCTCATGTTACTGCAAGGTATAAAGTACTACTCAGATTTTTGTTTCCAGTTTACTTGTTTGAATAACACAACTGAGTATGAGGCATTGGTTCATGGATTACATTGGGAAAGGAAAAGAAGCATTAAGAACTTATAGGTATTTGGAGACAATGAATTGGTTGTGAACCAAGTAAGAGGGTTAAATGATGCCAAGAACGACCTATTAAGGGGCTATAAATAGGGTATGGGATATCATTAAGGATTTTGAAGCTTTCAACATCATCGCCATACTGAGAAAGAAAAACGAGGTTACATACATACTTGCAACAGTCGGGGCACTGTTTGATGTTGTTGACAGTATCAAGAGAGAACAAGTTCAACCTCATATAAGAGTAATTGTGAGGCCAAATTTTCCAGATAATAAAAAAAGCTGACAAGTATTCGAAAGTGATAAGAAGATCATAAATTTTTTATAGGAAGAAGCAAAGTTCTCAGCTAGGAACCAAGACAAGTTGGAGCAGCAGTATGGCGATCAAGTGGTTCAACTAAGAATGAACAAACTTCCAAAAGGTTTAGTAACACTTGAATTCATCTTCAATCACATTGACTAGTTTTGTAAAGAGAAGGCTAACATCCAGGTCAGAAGTGAAGATTTAGAACCAATTTTAGTTGGTGAAGGAAAGACACTTCAAATTTGTAAGGTAAGCATCGATCAAGAAAAATATGAATTTATACAACTTTGTCAAGAGTTATCAAATGTCTTTGCATGGAGCTATAAGGACTTGAGAGGATGCAATCCAAAGCTAGCACAACATACTATTGAACTAGATCTGAAATCTTAATCCTATCAGGTAGAAACAAAGACCAGTCAACCCTCATATTGAGCCTCTAATGAAGAAAGAGCTAAACAAGCTCATAGAACAAAGCATTATCTTTCCAATCAAGCACTCAAGTTGGGTTTCTAATCTTGTGTCAATGTGGAAGAGAAATGGAGAGATCAGTTCATGCATAGAATTTTCAGGACTTAAATAGGGCATCTCTCAAAGATCATTACCCGCTCCCTTCTATGGAGCAAATCTTGCAAGTTGTAGCCAGTTTGGAAAGGTTCTCACTACTGGATGTCTACTCAGGCTATAATCAGATTATGGTGAAAGAGGATGATCAGTTATAAAACAACCTTCACCACCAAGTGGGGCACATATGCTTACAAGAAGATGCCATTTGGATTATCGAATGCTAGAGCTACTTTCCAAAGAGCGATGAATATGGTGTTCAAATGAATGATAAACAAGATAGTTCTAATGTACTTAGATGATATCACAATATACTCCAAGAACACAACTGATCACCTTTTCCACCTCAGACAAGTGTTCTAAAGATGCATGAGGTTTGGTGTGTCCCTGAATCCTAAGAAGTGTGTGTTTATAGCTCATGAAGGAAATTTGCTAGGACACATAGTGTCCAAAGAAGGGCTAACCATTGATCTCGAGAGAGTCAAAGCTATACGAGTACTTTCATTGCCAAGTCACAAGAAGGCCCTTCAAAGTTTTCTAGGAAGGATCAACTTTGTCTGCATATTTGTGCCTTGACTTCGCCACTCTTATCAAACCATTGAAAATGATGTTAAAGAAGAACCTTATATTCAAGTGGAAATTGAAGGAAAGGAGAGCTTTGAAACTATCAAACAGGCTATAACTCAAGCTCCGACTCTCATCAACCCAGAATTCTCCATGGATTTCATCTTATATGCCTTCGGCGGAGGAGATACAATTTCTGCCATCCTAGTGCAGTAGAATAAGGAGGGGGAAGAATAACCCATAGCTTTCTTTAGTCAAATATTGGAGGACTATGAAGTAAGGTACTCCTTCATTGAGAGGAAAGTCCTAGCTTTCATAAGAAGCCTTAAAAATTTCAGACACCTCATCTCGAACAACAAGATTCAACTGCTAGTGTCTCATGTTGGAGTCAAGGACTTCCTCCTGAACAAGGATTTGAATGAAAAGAGAGAAAGTTGGATCATTTGTGTGATGGAGTATGACATAGACATAAAGGTGACTAAGCTAGTCCATGGAAAGGTCTTATGTGAACAGCTTGCTTCCAGTCAACAGGAAGGTGAGTAATCAAGAGGAGGTTGTTTTAGTGCTGCAAAAAGTCAATAGCAGCCAGCTGATGATGTGTCGACATTGTGTTAGACCTAGGATATCGAGTTGAGATTACAGGTTTTTGATACATTACCTTCAAATAGGACTATGCCCTCATGAAGAGTTAAGAAAAGCTAAAAATAGGAATTTCAGACTGTCTATTCCATTCCATGTCCCTTGTTCAAGAAGGACACTAATTTCTCCTGAGGTGTTGGATCAGATTATTCAAGAATTCCATGATGGAGACACGGAGGCCATTAACTCCACGAGTTTAAATCTGAAGATGCATAGCTGGAACAAACGAGCTATCATGGATTAAAAAGTGCAATCTCAAGTGTGCTTCATTCACAATAATTTTCACCAATCGAGAGATCAATCTCCATTCATGCAATGGGAGGACACTTTTCTCAATCAAATTGGAGTAAGGCCAGTGGATACTCTCAAATGCATTTCACCAAGTGGAAAGAAGTTCATACACTCAAGGAACAATAATGAATCTAACATATTGGTTAAGGATTCTACTAGTAAAGGTTTGTGAACAATATCATATTAGATAACTGCATGAATGGATAAAAAATTGCAAGAAGTGTGTGTTATTCAACAGGAAAAGAGAGGTTAGCAGTGCTTCCACTTCATCCAATCTCAGCTAGATCATCCATTCATGTAATGGACCCAGGATAAGACTTCATTGGAGTCATCAACCCAAACTTGATTCAAGTCCACAAGTGGATACTCACAGCAATAGATTACTTCACCAAGTGGATTGAAGTAGTAGCACTCAAGGAGGATAATGGATCAAATCAATTGGACTTCGAAGAGGGGATAGTAATGAGGTTTTGTTTACCTTTCATTATCATATCAGATAATGCATTGGAATTACTCAGTTACAAATATCAAACTGAGTGGGATGTTAGGAATGGGATATATCTCAGCACTTCTTCTAACTACTACCCCCAGGGTAACTAACTTCAAATCTCAAAGATCATATTCATGCAACATTAGAACCAAATTGTTGGATAAATCAACAGATTACTTCACCAAGTGGACTAGCACTCAAGACAAGAATCAGCTTCTACGGGGGATAGTAACTTTGGTACCTACCAAGATCCAAATGCATTGGCATTCCTTGTGGGGGATGATAGGAATCACATATCTTAGCACTTCTTCTAACTATACCCCAGGTAACAACAAGTTGAGTCCATAAAAAGAACTTGTTGAGAATATAAGAAGGACTCTTGATAGAATCAGGGACTTGGTATACCAAGCTCAAGTCAGCCTTCCTACACCCAAAGTTATCACAAATAGCTTCCATACAAGATAGTTGGAAGGGAGCTTCTCCTATATCATTGAGTTATGGAGGAGCTTCTCAAATAAGAGTTAGAGTGTCAGAGCCCATGGAAGTCAGGTATACAGAACTCATGGTGTTGGAAGAACTAAGAGAGCATGTAATGCAAACCATGGAGAAGGATCAAACACTGATCAAGAGGAAATTTGAAAACAAAGCTAAAGCAAGGACATTCCAAGAAGGAGATTAGGTGTTGAAGTGGGATGTTGTTCGAGAAAAACCGGGAAAACATTCCAATTTTGATGCAATATGGAGTGGTCCCTACATGATCAAGGAATGCTAGAGTAGTAAGGCCTTCCAGATGGCTAAGCTAGATGGTGAAGAATTGTAGATTCTAGTTAATGGAATCTACCTCAATCACTGCTACTAGAGGAGTAATATATCACCCTTCTATATAGTAGTTTAGAATTTTGATTCCTCCAAGTGCTTATGCACTTTTTTCTGTTGTTATATTAGTTTCAATTTCCATACGTTCCTTGGGCACATGTTCTACTACTTCAATGTTCTTTTGCATAGTTTACCATGCTTCAGAGTAGATAAATTTACAACAAGAAGCTATAACTCATAGGAAACAAGTTCTATCTCCAAATTTGTTCAAATGCAGAGCAACTAAAATCAGGTTAAGGGACAATTTTCAATGTTTTATTCCTTTGTTCCTTCAGATTAGTAGTTGAGATTTTAGCAGCCCTTGCAATAAAATTGGGAATTGGCAGTGCCATGATAACCTTCCCCATGAACAAAGAAACAACTCTGAACTTTCAAAAACATCCTCTAGCTACATGCCACAAGTGGAACATTCAAAAGAAAGAGAAAAATAAGTTTTAATAGAGTTCCATGATGTAAAAACTTGGCGAATTGTCTTATTTAAAAATTGGTGAGTGTGTAATGTCATGACAAGTAATAATCAATTGGTTATGCTCATACTTAGTAGAAATTAGATGTTTCAGGAGCATGGTTCAGAAGCTCAATCCAACCTAGATATCACAGGTTAGGGTTGGATAGGAACAGGTGAAAATCTCCCATTTTTAAGGCAATTTTCCACTCTCACAAATCTTAACTCCAAGATTTTCTTATGAAGATTGACAGTGTGAATGAGTGGAACAAATACAAGTTCAGTGGTGTGCGGGCGGTCTTTGGTTTTAATTGCAACAGGTTCAGATTAGCTCATGGTCAATACAAGATACTCCATGCCCAATGGATGCTTCCGACAACTAATCAACCACATCTAGTAGGAAGATGGCCCCGCGAGTTACCAAAATTGCTATCCATTTTTCCCCCCTGGGGAAAATGGACAATGGGGATGTCACTAGACCCGGGAATTGAGAAGGGCACCTAACATTGAGATTGCATTATAGGTGGTTTCTAAGGCTTCGGGAGCTCGTTCAGTGAATTCATAGGTGAAAATCATACTTGAGGAATTTCTTCTTTTTCTGGCTTTTGACCCTTGAGATCAACTTAAAAAATGATGGAATGCGGGTCCGGCATGCCCACATCTGGTCAAACAATAGGTCAAGGATAAAAAATAACTCCTAATGACACTGTGTTATTTCAATGTCCCTCCCAATCTAAAATTCCCCAAAACTTGCAAAATCAAGGAGACAAGGTGTTTCAGGGTTAGATGTTGTAGGAATTCGATGAGAGCCTAGCCAGCTCGATTGAGCTAGCGGGCGAGTTGAAGAGCTCCATTGAGCTATCGATCAAGGTGGCGAGGAAGTGAACTCACCAAGTAGGTGGGCGACAAGCTACTTGGTAGAGATCAAGTCAAAGTTTGACTGTACGATGCAGGTGGAGAGGAGCTCCCCGAGCTCATGGGTTGGAGAAGTTGTAGAACAACTGTTGACATGACAAGAGAGAAGTTGACAATTTCATCCTGACAGGGAAAAGGAGCTCAGTGAGTTACTTTCTGAGGTGGCGGTGGATGAACTCGGTGGGTATCTGAAAAGGGTTCACCAAGGGTCGAGTCACTCAGGCATGTAAAAGTCAATGCAGAGGCCAAGTTGTGGAAGACAATCGCACCGAGGTCACTTGGATGGAAGTTCGAGAGTTCGGGGCATAAACGATGGGGCTTGTGAAGGGATCTTTGAGCTAAATGTAATGGAGTGTTAAAATTGTGGAGAATGAAACGATTCCATGAGCCAAGTAAAGCTAGGGTCAAGCTCAACAAAGCCACGTAAAGAGGCTGACAACCATAAGAGAGGGTCATATTGAAGGTGAGCAGTTTGAGACTAGGGAATGAAACCATAGGAGTTAGGGCTGAGCTTGAATGAGTTAGCTGGGAGAATCGGGTCTACCACTAAAAGTGGAAATCTTAGGGTAAATTACTTCAAGTTCAACTCCTCATTTGATGACAAGTAGCAGAGAATGGACAAGTTCAACACAACGAAGCATTGAGTTGGGATAGCATTGGCATCAATGCGGCATATTGAGCGAGACTTTGAACTTTTGCAAGGCCCAAGGGTAAATTAGTGTGGATTCAACGTGAAGTAAAGACTGAAATGGAATTTTCCCCAATGAAGTATTGGAGGTGCTAGTTGAGTTGCACATTGCATTTGCACGAAAAAAATGATATTTTGAGTTCACATAATGAAGTTGAGATGTAGTGAATTTTAAGTAAATGAATGTAAGCGATGTGAGTTTGACATAAAGCGGTAGTTGGTCTAAGCATCGAATAGGTGGGTGTAAAAAACTCTCAATCACTCGGTGCGAGACTAAGTAAAGCAGAATTCCATGCAAAGAATATGAGAGGGCAAGTTGATGAGTTGCGATATTTGAGGTAGCCCTTGCCGATCACTAAGTAGGAACATGTTTAAACTCCACAATGTATTGGATCAAGATTGGCACAAAGTGGTGAGTGAGAGTCTTCATGTTGGACCGTAAACAAATAAGTTGGTGAAAGTTTCAGATTCAACCACTAAGTGCAACACGTGGTGAGTCGACCAATGGAAAAGTCTTATCGATTATGGTAAGAGGTAATGTCGAATCTTGGTATCAGCGTACTGAAAATTCAAGAAAAGATAAATGTACTCGACATGATGGAAGCCTATGATTATGGAGGTGAGCCTTAAAGTAATAAAGTGGCATGAATGGCTAAGTAAAACTTACATTGTGAAGCCCGAGCTACCTGCGAGTTGGCGAGTTGGCCCATACCTCGAAAGGCAGTAAGTTACACTCTTAATTCACCGAAATGAACTAAAGCAAAATGCCAAATAGAGTTACGATGAAAATGAGTTGCTTTACTTCAAAAAAGGGGTGAAGTAAATAACATGTGGAAAATCATACGATGCAAAATGGTAGTAGTGGATGGTCAAATCAGACGCAATGAACTGGGAAGCGACATGCAGTAATGGCCCTTGGCTCTCCCGACTGGTCTGCGATCTTCAAAATGCCATAACTTTCTCCCTAGAGCTTCGTTTCATGCAAAATTATACTTTCCGAAAAGGTCTCAAAGTCCTCTACGTGCCAACAACTTTAGATTTCAGTTTCAACTAGTGGAAAGGGGAAAAAATGGTGTTTCCTCTCCAGCACTCCAGGGCATTGTACAACCATCTACCACCATTAATGGGGCATGGGGAGAAATTTCTTATCCATAAGCTATGATACAATAGTGATGGGCTGTGTAAGGGACCCCATGATGTTTTAATTAAAATTTTCACTTAGTTGGTGAGAAATGAATGCATTCGAGAAACTCCAACTTTCTCTCCCCTCACCAATTATTCTATAAATTGTAAGCTCTTTCATTTGGAAGGGGGGATTCTTTGCTTACTGAAACTCTTCCAAAAATTATCTAGGAAGAAAATATGTTACAGGACTTCATTCTGGACATCTTACACAATGATCACTAGCCTTTCTCTATAGTTAATTGAATTGTGTAAATCAATGAAGTTGTATGGATTTAAAAATTGTGGATGTTTTCTTCCCTTTTCTTGTGTTTGTTGTCTTTACTTACCTTTTCAATGTCACTTACATTTCTATCATGTAAAGATAAATTATCTTACATATTTCTTTATTGTTGTGCTTTCATGGAGGATCTAGCTTGATGTTGTTTTTGACTGTGGTGACTGTTACACCCTCTTTGCACCTAATTTTCTATCTTTTCCACCAATTCACGAGATTCCCTAAGTTCCCTTTTGGTGCATCAAATCATGTAGATTATATTTATTTCATTTTATGCTATTGCTCTCTCCCTGGTTCCTTATAATTCATAGGTTAGAAGTAGTTGTTATATTTCCTTCAATTAGAGGTAGGTGTTGCATTAGTATACAAAGAAGAGCCAACTTTTTCTGAAGAATTTCTTCAACTGCAAGGTTCCACACTTTGAAGCAATTCCATGTTACCTAGTCACTCTACTTTCATTAACACACTCACATGTTGAGCATTCAAAGGGTGCAATGATTTGGTAATAACAATACTTACTACACATGAACCCCACACATTGCACCACAGGTATTACACACTATGTTTCTTCACATATTTTGTGTCATATGTTTTACATCCTACATCATACACTCTACATTTATTCTACATCATTACACATCTACACATCATATATCATACTACTTGGCATTATACATACATCACACTTTTATGGTCTACATTATATACTTGCATTGGACATTTATACACCATACATTGTCTATACACTATACTAGTATTTGTCATACATATGTCGAATGTTTATTGTCCATGAGTCTAGCACCACATACTACTCCTCCTACATACTACATTGCGTGCACCCTCACATTACTAGTCTATGTACACATATTACCTAGCACACTATACATTGTATTTTACACATCATATGGTCGTTTATTATCATCACACATACAATATTCTATGCACTCTACTCACTACCCTATGACACACTCTAGTCCCTTGGTCCATACGTGAATGTTGATGGTTTATTAATCAAATAGAACTTCTCATTTTTCCATGTTCATCATTCAACCTTCTATCATGTGACATTACTAGGTTAGTGACATACACTTTAGGTTAATGGTCACATATCCCTTCACCTTGTAGTGGCATACACTTTAGGCTACATCACCACTCCCTCTATTCATATAGTAGTGATATACACTTTAGGCTACATCACCACTCTTTTGATCATCTTGGTGTGATATACGCTTCAAATATAAGGGCCACACACATATTTCATTTCTAGGTTACATCTCATCAACACACACATATACACTCATCACAACATATTAGATACAATACACGTTATTCAATATTTTCCCAATGACAAACTCTTGTTTACGGTTCATTCTTGACTATTGAGTGGGAAAACCAAATTAACCTCGCTACATACATTTCCATTCACTGAGGGGGCTCATAGATCCTATGATTCCATTCCATCCATCCACATCAAATTACATATCTTGGTTATTTTTACTCTTGTTTGTATATGGTCGTTTTATTACACATGCTAGTTAGATCTCTTATATGTCATTTATCCATACCATACACACTTGCATGTTCACGCCTATGTTTAGTTGTGATCTCAGATACAGGTCTTTTACATGTAGCACAGATGCTCGCCTTCTACCCATCCTACATTTGCCACTGGGGGCATCCACATTTGTCTCTCATAGGTGTTATTGTTTCATTTTGTACTTATCACTTTACATTACTTACTTAGACATGATTTTTACATATGAGTTATTTTTCTAACATGCTAATGGGTGCTTCATGTGCAACATATATTTTGCAAGATTATTTGCTTCCATGTCTATCTGTTATGTTTACTTCCTTGTTTTGTTTGCTATTGTATACGAGCCTTGCCCTTTGTTTTGTGTGCACACTTGTTTTTTGTATGCGGCCATGATGGCCTTACATGTCTTGTGACATCATGAGTGATGTCCCATGTTTGTAGCCCGCTTTGTGTGGCTTACTTTGTCTTCTTGCATGTTTACATTACTACATTTCTGGGTAGCTTATACACTATTTACGTAGCTTACATTGCATGTTTGTTTTTACTAACACTTGTCTTTGGCTAGCCTCTTGTTGTTGCACACCTTGGTTTCTACCGAGTGTTTTCCTTTCCCCTTACAGGGTAGAATTACAAATTTCATGCAGTTAGTCCTCTTTAGGGGCTACATTCTCCTATCAATAACATCACATGCACCCCCAAAGAGTGGGGGCATCATTTAGGGTTTTACATACTACACAATGCTTTTACACTGGTTCAGTTTAGTCAGTTTCCACCCTTGGCATTGTAGGTTATAAAATGAGTGGGTTTAAACTAGTCTATGAACCCTGCACACAACAGATTTTACATGACATGGTTGTCCTTAACATTATGGGGAGCAGTTACATGTTAGAGGATACATCAGACTTCCTCCTACACTACTTCAACCAGTGGCGTTGGACCACCCAAAAAACCAAGCAGTACAAAGATCTCTTCACACATATTCAAGGAAGCAATTACAAGTTGGAGGATACGACAAAATTCCTCCTTAAAATTTTTTGGGCTATGGTGTCGAATCACCCAAAAAACCCATGACATGATATCCTATTTTTGCACTCTTTCTCTCGATATGGATCAGGTGCTCATGTTCCATTTTTCATTTACATACTTTACATTTACATGCTTTCACATACATATACATGTGTATTTTACATGCATTTTTACATATACATGCATATCTAACTACTTGATTGTTTTCTCCTTACAGGTCAGTCTGTATGAGAAACAAGTAATCAACAACAACTACAATAATGGGGGAAACAACAACAACATTTTACGGCAACACACACCATACTAACCATGTAATTACATCACACACATCGGCAAATACACACATCTTTCCACCCCAGGTTCACTCTCATCACTTTTTTGCATTTTTGCATCTTTAGTTTTCATGCTCTATCATCTTTTTGTCACACCACACTTTGTCTAGTCCTTCAACACATTTCTACATCACTCTACATGGATTTATTAGGTACGCATCTCTATCTACTTTATGTTACCGATATTTCTGAACACCAACATAAAGTGGGGGCAAATACAGTCACAAAATCACGCAATTTAGACATTATTTAGTCCCGATCTCATACTACTGTTCATATGTTTTTTGATTGAAGAAAGTACTAATTAACCCTCTTTGTTTTGGCCATTTTACTTTGATTTCTTTCGTCACTGCCTACCTCCCATACATACTTTCCCAATATATTTTCATTGTTTTCCGTCATTTTAGCCTTGACTGGGGCTCCCATGCTTATACTAGGGCACTTGCAAGCGCCCTAGTCCCAATCGGGGAACCCTGATCCTTTTACCACTTTCCCACCACTTTTTGGGCACTTTCTAACCATTTGAATATTTCATATTTCTTGTGGTCGGCCTTTTCAGGGTTAATTACGAAATTAGAACAAGAGAACCGTATAAATATAAGTAATGTGACCATAATGAAGGACCAAGCACTAGTAATTACTACCATCACCTAAGGTTGCATCCATCAAAGGATCCATTTACATCCATCTAGCTCCATAAAAAGACATAAGGTTGGTTCATTTGCATCACACAAGCATAGGGGGAAATTTTATTCTATTCTATCCACCATTCTATTACATTTTCTACACAAAGTTATTGCTCGGTACTTTCACAAAGTGCAACTGGCACAAGAGCACCTAGGGCATGATTGGACACACTTGCACATATAAATACATTGGGTCTGAGATGTAGTGCAATGCTCAGTTAGTAATTCCACCATTGTGGTAGCTGAGGACAATCCGACCCCTTTATATGCATCTTTATTTTTTAGGGTTTGATGTTTATCTTGGGGTTTTGTAGCTTTCTTCTTCATCATTAATTACTAGCGACATACAACGTAGTGCAGTGAAGTTAGTGCGATAGGTGGAAAAGGATTTAGATCATATAATGATCATGCAAATATGGTTTTTGGACCTCCTGCACAGATCAAGGTGCCTAGAACGTAGACTAGGGCACCCATAGGTGCCCTGATACTCTCCCAAGCACCCCAGTCCACTCAGATTTCCTAGATCTATAAGTTTCTGGACCTCTTCATAGTCAGTTCCTCCTCTTGTTTCTCCAGTCATCCCTATGATAGAGTTCAACCAGTTTTCTGAATTAGCTAAGCTCCTTCCAACCCTTCTTTGCATATTAGGGTTTCTATTTTCATTAGCCTAGTTACTTAGGTCACTTTCTATATTTATTTACTACTTTTATCTACTATTATTCACTGTTGTTCCTAGTTAGATTAACTTAATAAATTTCACATTTTAATTAATCAAATATGATGAATGATGAGAACTAACCATAAAAGTTTAATAATTATTCACTTGAAAATTTCATTATTTTCATGGTTACAACATTGAAGATGGAGCCTCCTCCTACTCTTTTGCATGATAGTGAAATACCGAATGATGAATCTTGCACTAACCATTATTCATACGATTTCATATTGATACATATCCAAAGAAGGCACTGAAAGATATGGTTGACAATGGCTCAATCAGTAATGTATTCACATTTTTTTACCAATAGCCTTCAATAACATAAGAAAGACCTTGTTGGCACTACCAAAATTATTATGGGATAGAACATAACTACTTGGAAACCTATTGGTGGTATATGTTTTCTTTCCGTAATAGGTCATAAGATTGTCATAGTTTGGTTTCATGTAGTTCCTAACAATGAGTTATACAATGTGTTGTTTGGATGCAAATAGATTCATGAAGAAAATAATAACATCTACTTTACATCAATGTCTCAAATTTAAGCATGAAAATAAAATAATCACTATACGCAAAGACACTCATAGTAATCAACAATGTATTCAAGATAAGGTCATACATAATACAATATTAAAACAAAAATTAGCCCATATATCTCAAGCACATGAGCAACCAATTCCAAATTTCAATATCCAACATCCAAATATGTGCTCAGAGGGGATTCAAATTTTAAAAAGTACCCTATTCTATTCATTCATAAAAGGGTGATAAAATTGACCAAAATGAAGCCAATACATTGGCCCATAATAAGGGGTGGAAAAGGTTTTGTAATTTTTTTAAGGGGTACAATGGGGTAGTGTGCATGCATGTACTATTTGGAAATATATCATTTGTGAGACGACTCCTCTAGCTTAGTTCAGTCGTCATTGGCACCACTAAACACTCGTGTAATTCAAATAAATAAGGGAAATATGATTTACAATAGAGATTACCTTTAAGACATGTGTTTTGATGTTGTCGTTCCCGTATTACTTTTTGTAATAAACTGAAAAATTTATGTAAGTGGAATGGACATTGTTTCAAGTTTTAAAACTCATCAATTTAGACCACTTTTCTTCTATTAGTTCTTCCTCATTCCACAGGGTGAATAGGTCAGGTCTAAAAATGTGAGATGTTACAGAGCATCGATTACTGCCACATGTCCATAACTATTACATGTACTCCATCGATGTCCTGCAAAGTTTGGAGGTGAGCTTAAAGGCTTGAGAGGATGTAGTGTACCGATGGTTGACACATGTCCCTAATACCATGTGTTACACATCAATTCTCTATAGAGTTTGGAAGTTTAATAGGAGAAATCTAATTATCTATCACCTCCATGATTACTTCATGACGTATGTCATCAATTAGTGCTTCATAGGGGTTTATATTGAGGGAAAAAACCTTTAATTTTTTCGATGTGTTCTGTAATGATGAGTGAAACTTGTCATACATCCATTGTAGGTGCTAAAACACATGAAAAATAGTTATGTTTGAAGACTTGAGGGGCAGGGCGAAGCTGATAGATGTTATGTGCCTTTGATACATTTTTATCGTTAAAATCCATGAGAAGATGTTAAATGAAGGATTCCAAGTGTTTAAGAATAAATGTAGACTCTAAGTTAAAGTTGAAGGGATTTCTTAAATGACAATGCAAGGGATTTGAACGTCAAGTGGTGGTTTGAATGAAAAAATCCTTTGAAAAAAGCATAATTATTCTAAGTTTCTTTTTATCTAGATTGTATGCATATATAGTAGAGGAGGGAAAGTATTTTCAATGAGTTTTAATCGTTAGGGTGCCCAAAAAATACATGTATGCCATCATCTAAACCTTTGAACTCCAAAATTTCAACCAAAATGCCCCAAAATGAAATGACACCATTTTGGGTGCTAACCAACTCAAGGAACACATTCAACATGAAAGAGATATAAATAATAAGAGGTATTAAAAGTATCATAGGAAAAATAGGTATATGCAATATCTGGTAATATAAGGGGTATTTTATAATAGGAATGGTATATTGGAAGGGGGTATTAATAACACAATATTGAGAATTAGAACTTGAAATAGGGGTCATATTTAGTATCCTATAAATGAATGTGAAATCCCACAAGTTTACATAGTGAATCCTTTGTGGGTGTGATGATAACAAATGTTATTTCACAATCATATAAAGTTCTTATAAATGAGAATGATTTTCAATCCAATGCCAAGATAAATAATCATAGTATTTTTCATAGAGTTATAATAGAAACTTTGATGACACATATGACAATGAAAATGATTCCAATCACTTATCATTTTTGGAATTTTTGTAACCTACTTATCCTAATCTCATTCCTTACGACGATCCATATATTTCTAAATATACATATAGTATGATGATGATTCTGTAGGAAACGATGAAATTGTAGATTAGTTCATTAAATACCCATGTGCATATGTTTCCAATATTTTTTAATTGAGTGCATAGGGTTACTTATTGGACATAACTCGTGTTTGGTCCTTATTGTATATAATTTTATTTACATACATTTTCTTGTACATAGTGTCCTATGTTTTCTCTTCTTTTGGATTGATGATGTACATAGTCTCCTATGTGAGCACCAGATAAGATGAATAATTGCAAACTATTTCTCGTATGATTATATCACGTAATAGACAAAGGTTGTATGAGATAATGACTAACTCTATTAGTTGGATACTAGTCATTGGCTATTCAATGAGAGTTTGAACTAAATTATACCTCAAGTGCACCTTTTGGGAGGATCTATATTTAACTGGGAAATTTGATTTTGAATACACTTTCTCCAACTTTTTCCTTTCATATCCTCTCTTGCTTCTTCATATGTGATTCCCTAGTATCACCTTCTTCATATTTCACTTTGAATTTAATTGTGACAACCAATTCTTCTTTTTTGACGTATCCAAGCCACAATCGTTTTATTTCCTTCATGACATACTTGAGCTCCACTGATTATTATTACTTTGTCTTTCACTATCCTACAAATGTTTTTCCTTCTTTTTTTTTTTTTACCAATTTTAAGATTTCTCCTTGATTTAACTTATTCTTACACCATCTTTAGATCCTATGTTAACTTCCAAGTAATGACAACATAGTCATATGCGAGCACAATGTCCCTATGCACACATTGATCTTATGAAAGTTGTAGGCAAGTGTAATTCCTTTATCATTATTTTTCCTTCTTTTTTATTTATTCATTTTCAATTCTAAATTGTTCAACTTCACTGATTATCCTCTCTCACGGAATTCCTTTTCTATTATCATTTTTTTCTTATATTGATTATTTCCAAAATGATCAACTTTATTCATGTACTCAATGGTGCCAAAGCATGCCCAAAATTTTATGACATTTCTTACATTTTCCGTGATCCATATCATGCATACATTAGGGTAAAGGAATCCTTTTCTTATGTTATCTCTACTTTTATTTTTTTGCCCACATGGGGCATTTACATTTTTACTTTCTCAATTTCAACTTGCCCACCTTGGGGCATATCCTTCCTATGATTATGTTATTTTATCTAGCCCTACCTTGTATGGGCATTTACATTTATCAAGCTTATATAGATTTCATCTTGCCAGTCATGGGTATCTTTTTGTGCTCATATTATTATATATTTCCCACTTTGGGACACCACTCTTATTTTTTAAGCCAACATTGATTACATTTTACCCATCTTGGAGCATCATTTCTATCTTTCGACCTTACATTATTTTATATATCCCATATTGGGGCATTACCTTATACTAATTTGAACCAACACCGATTCTATGTTGCCTAATATTTTTTTAATTCTTTATCCTACATTATTTTATCTTTCCCTAACATTGGGACAATATACTGTTATACCTTGCTCACTTTGGGGGATTTTATTGATTTTCTATTCCAAGACTACATTGATCTTGTCTTGCCCGCCCTAAAGCAATATCCTCATTTTCAAGACTATGGTATTTAGATATTTACAACCTTGGGACATTGTCCTATTTTGCTTATATGATTTGCATTTGCTCATTTAAGGACTAACTTTACTGTGATCCTTTTATTGCTTATACTCATGCATGCATGCAAATAGGAAAATTACATTGTGTGTGTGTGTGGGTGTGTTTAACACGACAATATCTTTGCATATTTTTATATATATGATTTATTTTTCTATCATACACACAGTGCATGTAATCCTTTTATTTTGAGATATGTGATTCACATGTTCCTTGCACATCTCAAAAGGGGCAATATATTCAAGCTATTTTATATCCAATCTATAAATCTACTCTTTAGGGCATCACATGACCACCATTCCCTCATTGTGATGAGGCGCGATGTAACCATATTTGATTCGAATACTTTAGTCTCATACAAGGAAGCCCCATTAGATTTATATTTAGGAAGAAATTTAAGACATTCCTACTAGTTTTAGTTGAACCATGGGTATTTGTTCTTATCTTTGTATTTTCTAGATTTCAACAATTCCTTTATTAAAAATTTATATCTATGGACATTTCTTACTCACACACATATGTTTACAAGAGCACGAATACTTTGTCGTAGATTATAAGGAGCGTGTGAGGAACACAACATTTTTTTGTAGGTCAAAGGATTTGGACTTATGATAAGGTAACTTATTTATTCCTTTAAAAATTAAGATCACTATTATATAGACACTTTCTTCGATAACTCTCAATAGATGGCGATCAATTTCTCAATGGCTTGATAGTGAACCAGACAATCTGCAACATGCTTTTAGAGATTGATGAATGCAAAATGCATTCACAAAGTCAAATCAAGATTCACATACATTATCATTTTCATAATATCCCTATCATTTTTGTACCCCACGAAAATGATTTTATCTCTACAAAAATAAACAAGTTTTGATAGTCTAATTTATATACAGATTGTTCATTCTAAGTTTTGAGCTCTTTCCAAATATTTCACTATTTTACATTATTCTTAAAATCTAAATTAACCCTTAATTTTATAATCATAAAATTTATATTATTTATTTATATCTAATTAAGCCTAACTACATTGGAGATTTAGTTAGATTTAATACTTCTCTATATATGTAATCGAGCAGATGCACCATTTATTGAAGTGCATTATTTTCTTCCGTGACAACATTACCTTAAAAGAATAATCTTCATTGTTTGCTTTCATTGAAAGAATTCTTTTGGTCAAATCAATTACAATATATTACATATCAATATTTCCTTCTTATTCTTTAAAAAAAAACAATAATTTAACATCTTTCTATCTGTCATAATAATTTATTGTCTAAATTCCAGCAATGATTATAATTTTACAATAATCTGTATGTACGGTAATGATTAACCACTTTTTATTTGGAAGCATGTGGAACCACGTTCTCTAAAGTATCAAACACGTAGTAGCTTTTAATTAAGTTAAAATAATGGAATACAAATACTTAAAAAACTTTAATCTATAGCGTTTAAAAAGTATGAGGAAAAAGCTAGTATATGGTATTAAAATATTATGATAAAATAATATAAAGTATTGCCCTTGATTTATGGACAACCATGAGGCAATTTTGGGCACTTTTCTAACAAATCACTAAAATTTTATTATTTTTGAAGTTAGTATGTGTATGTGTATGTGTATGTGTATGTGTATGTGTATGTGTATGTGTATGAGAGAAGAATGACTATGTTTATAGGATTGTAGTATGATCGACTTTCTTTAGTATTTAAGAATATTGAATATTTACATGAGAAAATAAGTTATCCCCTATCACCAATGGTGACTATCATTTCCATATAAATTTTTGAAAAATATGTTTTTACTTATTTTCTCTTAGAGACAAAATGGTGGATAAGGTATGTTGATGACACAAATGTAAACACGCATGATAGAAAAATAAAGCCTAAAGAATTCTATTTTTGTTTCTCCTAATTCTTTATTAACGTATATTTCACTAAAAAACCTTAGGATAATACATCTAGTTGTACTACTAAGAAGGAAAATTGAAGGCTCACAAGTTGCTCAAGTAGTCTAAATGAAAGAAACTCACAACTCTAATATATTTTCATGTCTTGTCACATCATTGGCAAATTTAAAATATAGGTTTTCTTAATACACTTGATATTAGGGATTTAAGGGACTACATATATGTTGATCACATCAAAGTAGAATAGTTATATTGGACAATTTTTTTGACATATATTCATATAATATACATATAAATTATGTATTTGTTTCGAAACATCATTTGTGGAGATTTTTTTATTTTTGCGTTTTGGGAAATTGAGTGGCTCATTACGAGACAACTCCATTTCCTAAATCTAAGTAATGTTGTGTAATGGTTGACAGAGTTATTACATTCACGAAAATATTCTCTTTATTTACCTTTTTCATTCACATGTCGCATATAATTTTGAGATGGAAAACAACGACCTCCCCTTCTTGTCCATGTATATCACCAATTGAGTCTACCTTATTACTTCACATTTTTATAATGTTGTTTCTACTCATATTGATGAATGTCTTAACTATTTTGAGTACTTCGACAATTGTTAGTTGGGAGCATTCCGTTAAAAACTATCATAGTTGGATTGTTTGGTGTATATGATGGGGTGTTTGTTAGTGTTGGAAACAGTTTCGTGGCTAGTTAATAAGATAATTCACCTTCATCAGTAGCTTCTTTCTCATTCCATGTGTTTATCAAGGCTAATAAGGATATAATTTTCTCATGTTGGATTTTTTCCATATATGTGTTTGCATTATTTCCATCCCAAATTTGACAATATATTGCACTTATTCACGACTTCAATTTTCTCAAATGTTGGAGAATATGGCAACTTTTTATCTTCTCTTCATATACTCGTCGCCTATGAAAAGTGCATTCTCAAAAAGACGAGGGGATCCATATTATCCTCGAGCTCGTGGGTATTTAGCTAATGAGAACCAAAATGAAGAAGTGTAAAATAACCCTTAAAAACATCTATGTTTTGTTAATATTGTTGTCGATCTCGTATAGAAAATTTAAATGGAGAGTGCCAATCAAAAATACACCTCACGTCATTTTTGTTGATTTGTTCAGCATTTGTATATTGTTGATTCTAAGCAAAGCATAATCATCATGTCAATAGTTCGTACACTTTGATAATTTTCTTCATGAATTATATAGAAGAGGTGAATCATTTAGAAACTCGGTTTGCTGATTTTTTATATTTATTGTTTACACTTGCAAAAAAGTAATTTGTAACATCAATTCTAGAATTTAATTTTTAATGAGATTCACCACATTACTGTTAAGTTACATTCAATTATAAATATTAACTTGGTATATGTTCACTTTATAGTCTAAGATGTGTGTAGAAATTTATATAAATATGGATGACGATGATTTAGTCATTGTTTGTGCCCCCTCAACCAATGTATATATAAAAGAAAAAATTAATATTAATATAATTACATTTTTGAATTTGTCTTAAGATCTTGTTTATGTTCATGGTTTTCTTGGTAGGATGTTGACGTACATCTATACTTTACATCAAGTGTCACTTTGATATTTTTTATAAGTAATTTGTTATTTTCTTACCAATGTTATTACGTAAGTCCTCTTTATAAACCTTGTTTAGAATCTTAAGCTAGTACAATTTTATGTACACTTGATATAATAACATTATATATAATATATAATTAACACAATTACTTTTTATTATATATAATTGATGTAATAAAATTTTACATGATTTTTAAAATTAAACTAATTACTTTTAGCTAAGAATAATAATTGAATTGGATGAGTAGGAATGTCATTCGATAGAAATATACTTCAAAATTGTTAGTTATTCATCGTCATTAAATATTTTTTTTATGATGTTCATGCTAAAAAGCTTCTTCATCTATGTACAAAGTGACATTGCTTTGACTACAATGAAACACAACACTCACACAATGTGATACACATATAATTTATGAAAAATATAACTGAAATAATGATGTAGTCAAGGAATAGATGTGAATTAAATAACTCATTCCTTGTAGATAAGACCAATTTATCCGTCTATGGACACTTGCACATAAATGTACACAAGAGAAGATACCAAGTATCATAATTTTATCTAATGTTGATGACCAATTTAGAGAATTAGATAAAAATAACACATCACTATTTTTTATTGTATTACAAACATGATGAAGAAAAATGTACTATTCAATTTTGGACTTGACTCAACCTTATACTCATGTGTCCTCTCCCCATACCAATGCTACCTCCCTAGAAAGTATAAAACTCCTTTATATTCCTTCTCTTGCATTTTTATTGTTTTTCTAACCCTTGTTCTGTATCTTCAGACTCCTCTTTCTCGTAAAATTCTAAAATGATTAAAAAACAATAAGTCATTACTCTATATATGCATTAGCAATGAAAAAATCATTGATTGATGCAAATATTTGTTTCACAACCATTGAGGTAGGTTAAAAACATCCAGTTAATACATATCAATAGTTTCACAACCACCACCTGCAATAACCAAAAAATTCTTCATAACATAGGCAAAACCTCCATTCTTCTCTATTTCATGAACAAACACAATTTCTTCTACTTTATAGGTCTAACTAAGGCCCTAATATGCTTCATGGATCCCTTTATATCTTTCTTAACATTGCAACAATAAAAGATATGTAAAATTGGTGATAATGTATGCTACTATCTCTTATTGATTGATGGAAAATCGTCAATGCACACAATCTCTCCTTTATGAGATACCCTAGGCTAGTGAAAAAAAACACGAGCTCTTGTTCATAAATGTTGTTGATGAATGTTGAGTGAGATATTTCGATAATTTGATTTACTTTCCAATCTTATATTTAGTCATGCACGTTAGATATTTTGTTGATATATCCTTCCTCTGGACTAATACTCTACACACTGTTTACTTTTGGTTTTCTTGATAACTTTACAGTTCATAATGGCCTCTATCCCCTCTTTCTCCTTATGAAACTACTATCTCTGATATCTAACATCAGATCATCAAGTGTTTTCCTTCACTAAATGGGTATATATCCACTATATTGATGATGGGTGAGATATCAATGTCATATAGTATATTTATCTCATAGGTAAATGTTGAAAAGTTACAATATTGCAAGTACCAATCTTCTTTCACTTTGAAATAACTTGTTATATATTCCCCTTATGAACTTTTCCTTCCACAATGTGTTAAAACTAAGTCTCTAATATAAAACTCTTTTTCTCTAAGCTTGTGATCAATATATTACTTGTATTTCATTTTACTTTGTTACCTCTTGGATTATAATTATAGACTATTTGGAATGGGATATTGTACTCCTATTTATTAAATTTTTATATGTGATCTTAGCTTCCACTAAGATCAAAATCCATTGTTTGAGATTTCATCTCACTAAACATCTCAACAAGTTACTAAGACTTTGATTTTTGTTTTCCCATCTATTTTTGGATGGTATGTTGAAACAAAAATCAAGCTAGTACTTGATTTCATCCATAAAATGGCCAAAAAAATTGATGTGTTTACCCAACACTATGTTTGTGGGAAAGCTATGTAACCTTGCTACTTCTTTGAACAACACATTTACATTGTTCACAACATCTTTGGTCTTTGTACATACAATTAAATGTGTAATATTTGAAAATGTATCATCAATGAAGATATGATCATTACCCTTTTAAATCCTTGGCAATCCAATCATGAAGTATATGATAATGGATTTCCATGGTATTTATGATATTGGAAATTAAAACAAGTACAAAGCTATATTCTTATTGCTACTCTCACCATATTGACATATGCTACAACTTTGCACAAACTTATTCATATCTACTATCATCTTGGGTCAATAATACCTCGCATAATTCATTTTTTCTAAAGTCTTGAATATACAACAATATGAAACCATTCTAATTCTATTTTTCTCCTTTATCAAGTTCTCCTACATCGATCCCTGCAATATGACAAATTTTGTCCTCATAATAGTAATCCATCTTGCAAAAATAAATATATCCATGGATTTATATCCATGTTGATTGGTATTTTACATGATATCCATGTATCTATAAAATCCAAATCCTTTTCATACAAATATTTCACTAAATCAAATCCAATCGCTAATACAATCATTTCATTCAATATGGGGCATCTTCTTCTTCTCTATGTATATGTAACTATATTTTACTTTTCATATCTATGCTTAAAAATAAAATAATAAATTCATCCCAATTCAAATGCTTTTAGTTCACCTTACCTTGATTGTTTATGAAATACAATTCTTGATGATCCATGTATAGAACAAACTCCTTCAGTAGCAAGTAATGTATCCATTTCTTAAGATCTTGAAAATTTTCATAGGAATCTTGGTCATTTACTAAATATTTCCACTTGGCATCATTTAACTTATCACTAAAATATGTAATGGATTTACCTTCTTTACTATATGAAAAACTTTAATTGTCCCACAAGCACTGCAATCAACTTGGAAAACATCGTTGAAATCAAAATATGCTAAAATGGGTTGTTATATGAACTTATTATTCATCAATGTAAAACTCTTCTTTGCTAAATCATCAATTTGAATTATTTATATCACATCTCATTGTTTCTAAGATGGGTGCACATATTTTGTTGAAGTTTATAACGAACTTTCATTAAATTTAGCTAATCCATAAAAAAATCTAGATTAAAACTTAATTATTTTTGTTGGCCACTCTAAAATGTATCTTATCTTTTCTATATCCATCCTCTTTCCATTTTTGGAGATCACATAACCTAAATAAACCAATCACGTCTTTATAAAATAATATTTTTTCAAGTTGACTAAAAACTTATCTTTTCTCAACCTTTGGAAGGCTTACCTCAAATGCATTAGATATTCATCTCTTCACTACTATGTGAAGCACAATCAGTGGGCCATAAATTGGATCAATTTTGCATTGTTTTTAGTGTGTGACACACATATGAGACAAAAGGTGGGGTTAATATTTGTGCCACGTTTTCACCATTAAAAAAAAAGCTAATTAGGTTTATTTTTTATTTATTTTATTTAATATTATATTGTCTAGGCTATTTTATTGGAATGGAGTAAATTTTATGCAAATTACATCATGTTATACCTTTCCCTAAATCATAAATGTGTTGTCCCTACCAAAACTTAGAGTTCACTTTCCTAAATTTTTATAAGTTCAAATCAAGTGGAACCTTGTTAATAGTTTTCACATTAGCATGCAACAATTTTATATTATTTATAACTAAAAGCATGTTAATTTGGATCATGGAGTTGTCTTGGAAGCCTATGCCTATAAAACAATATGTTGGTAGAGAAACAATACACACACTCTCCTCTCAAAAGATATATTTTGCAATAAGTGTATTCTTTAATCTTCTACAAAAAAGTAACAATGTGATTATATAAGTACACAATCATCCCCAATCAAGATGCACTACAAATATGTCGGATTATTTTCATGATAAGGATGTTTATTATGAGTTCCTCACATCGGATTTATTTATACGCCCTCACAAGAAATATATTTTGCTTGCTCTCATCGTAAGTAGTTATTCCATTTCGCACTTCTACTAATTCATCTCTCTTTTCCATTTCATATACTACGAATGTAGCTATTTATTCAAGTGTCATCCATTCAATATGGTGATCTCACCTTATTTAATACAAACTTAATCCTATCCTCTTAGATTTTATTTATAAGAGTGTATAACTATTGTGTGATATTCATTATGGAAGGGATTTATTCTTACTTTGATAAATTCAAGGCAAAGCTTCTCAATAAAATTTTGGTAGTCATGATACTCTTGATAAATCTCATTGTTATGTCTTTACTTTGAGATATTATTGATTTATTATACATGCATGCATGTGGGTTTTTATCTTATGGTTATTTATAATAATTCTAAAGAACAAAACAAACTTTAGTAGATTTGACACTAAATGAAAATTTGTTATATTCTCTAGGATCATTGTAAATAACCATAAGACAAACAACCACATGCATACATATATTTAAAATCAAGGAAATATTAAATGAAAGACTTAAAATGGATTTATCAAGTGTAACATGACAACCACAATTTTATTAATAAGTTATGGCTTAAATTTTCTAGAGTGACTCTCTTCCATAATGAATACCACACACTCCACCTCTATGTTTTTATAAAGAAAAAATAATTGGCAAGGGTTATGGTTTAGAAAATAGTTTCTTGCAAAGCAATTCTTATAAAATACTACTAATGGTGGAAGTCAAACAAATCAATAACTTCATTTATACTCTTCTCTATTAATAGATGTGCATAAGTGTGCACTAATGGATGAATCATTCACATATTTAATTAAAAATAATATTACAAATTCATCTTAAAATTATATAATAGTGTATGGAAAGTAAATACACTAATAAGAATAAACTCCCAAAAAGGGTCCATAATCACATAATATACCTAAACATTGTCAATTGTGTAATCTTATTAAGCTAGAAACTAGATTGTTTGCTTTCTCTTAATAAATTGTTTGCTAGAAACACTCCCATTAATGGGTTTAGCGTAGTGTCTTCTTCTTGGAGTGAAGTTCAAAAACTCAATTCCAAATGTATTCCCTCTACCTCTGGATTCTTTAAGTTAAACTATGATGGGACTTCTAAGGGTAACTCAAGAATCTCAGGGGCAGGCCACATCATTAAGGATTGCTCTGGGTCTCTAATTTGGTGGGTTATTTCCACCTCCTAGATGATTCATACAACGCTATGGAGGCATAAAATTTAGTTCATGATCTTCATTTGGCTCGTAGTTGTGGCATGATCGAATCTATATTAAATGATACTTTATGGTTATTACGAATGCCATTAAATCCAAAACTTGGCAAATCAACAACATTCTTAGCTAAGCTTGACATATCTTTCCATCTTCACCATGTGGAATATCCAACATCACTTCCAGGAGGCTAATAAGGCGATGTAATCTATCTCTAATCACAGGGCCTTCCAAATGTTTGATGACTTGGTTTATAATATGGTAGAGCCATGGCGTGGGCTATGGGAGTTACTCCTTCATGATTTACCTTCCCCTTTGGCAAATCATTCCTAAACCATCTATCCTCTCATCCATGTTAGCCTCTCATCCACGTTAGCCTCTCCTTACAACACATGAATCATATCTCTCTATCATTTTCATTAATTGCCACATGTTTTGGGGGGATGTTTCCATTTCCTCTCACATGTTTTCTTCTCCTTTTAATGGCCTACCTTTTCCTCCATTCTCTCCACCATGCCTCCATTTCCTCTCTATTTTCTACTCTACCACCAATCTATCCCTATTTAGTTTGTAATGTCCCTCTTTCTTGAGTAGTTCGAGTGAAGACCTTTACCCATTCTTACCTGACGGCCAAAGGGTGAAATCAGGGTAACTAAGTTTTATTTATTTTATTTGTATTGTGAAAATATTAGAATATAAAATTATAATGCACATACAATAAAATAATAAAACTTAATAAAAAATTAGAACTTGGGTAAATTCAAAAGGCAATTAAAAAATAAATGTATTCATCTCGTGAAAAATGAGACTTGCCCAAGTAATGGAAAATTAGAAATGTGTGACAAAATATTTTTAAAGAAAGTCAACTTGGCCTAGGAATAATCATGTAATTTCATTGGATATTTGGGAGGTCACTTTGTGTTCATTTTCCTTTAAAAGGAAAGTCAACTTGCCTCTTTGAATATCCAAATTTTATTCATCGTATTTTCCTTTGCAGTGAACTTATAGCTTTTGCATAAAAATTCCAAGGGCAAACCCCCTTGCGAATTCAACTCTTGTGGATGGAAACCCCAAGAGTTAGAGAGGGATTTTCACTCAGAATTTCCCATTGGTTGTGATCAGATTTTTAGAATATTTCAGGCTTTTTCCAGCAGTATTATTGAAGATTTTTTTGATTATATATTACAGTAGGCTTCCTTCCAGTGGTACAACTTGGTTAGGGAATATTTGGCACTATTTCAAGGTATTTACATCTGAAGAATAATTTTCAAATATTCTCCATATTTTTATAAATCAAAGCACTAAAATTTAATAATTTTCTGAGTGGTATTTAGAGGGTTTTCATGCAAATTAATAATCAGATTTCAGATCTGATTTCTAGGTTGCTTTGGCTGCAATAAATTTTAGTTTTTGCATGATTTGGCTTCTAAAAATATTAGTAATCATTTAGGATTAAAATAGTAATTTTTGAGTAATATTTTCATTGAGAACCAACTCAAACCCTAGTCGAATTTGCTAGAATAATTCCAATTTTTCCCTAGTTTGTTTTTCAGGGTTTCAAACAGTTATATTTTATCATTTGCAAGCCATAACAAATCTAATCTAGGGTAAATATATATTGAAGATCTTTCAGTGGTATCAAAGCAATGTTCCTCCCACATGGAGGGTTTTGATTTATGCAGCCAAGAGAATTTGGGCCCCACATGTATTATCTAAGGAGATATGCACGTCTCATAGTAGGGTTGGATATAGGAAGTAGTGTTGAAACCATGGACATGAGAGACGGATCACCTAGCCCTCCCTGGGACAAGTCGGTTGACCTGAATCATGATATTTTTAGGAATATGATTGCTACTCAACAGCAGATGATACAAACCATGCAATAGATGATGTAGAGGATGGACGTGGGTAGGCCAAGAGACAGATGTGATAGGAGGGATAGGTCTATATCAGTGGCCAACAGTCATAGGAGGCACAAAAGATCACCTACGGAGGTTGGTAGCATGAGGGATTCCCCTCACCATGAGAGGATTTATACACATACATAGGAGAGGAGATCTACTAGGACTGCAGATAGACCTATACAGCCTAGCTTTCTACCTAGAGATGGACCACCAGTAGCTGAGGATCCACTTGAGGATACAATTTTTTAGGATAATGTGATGACAACCAATGATGAGTGGAGAGATTTACCACAACAGATTCGGGTATCCTTTTCCCTTCATCAGTATTGTGCTCAGATGAGAGATAGTTTGAGAGCTAGGCATGTAGAGACCTAGATCATGTTAGCATATGGATTTGCATGCATGCAAATGACATGCAACAATGTGGGAATGAAGTCCCTCCTCAATGAAGGTGAGGCTGCCTTTATTGAAAACCAAAACTGTATTTACATCTATACATTCAAAATTGTATGTGGGGGGTGTTTTGGAACATCAATGGAAAGAAAAGTGAATGAGGGAGATGGAATGGAATGAAGGAAAGGAGTGAAATAGAATGAATGGAAGGGACACACAAGAGTTAGGTAAAACAAAGCCTAATATTGCATGAGGAAGAAAAGATGAATAACTAACACAAATAAAACGGAGTTTGAGTTAGCCAAACAAGAACATGTAAAAGGGAACACACATGAGCAAGTAGATAATCAGAGCTTGATCACTGTGAACTAGAACAATAGATTAATAACGTTGACAATAAGATCAAAGATAATATTTGCATGCAAGATTCAAACACTAACATCTAATGAACATAAGAACATCAAATGCTATAAGAGACAATGAATGGGACATAAACTTCATATTTCATTAACTCCAAAATGTCTTCTCAAAAGAACACAAAGTTCTTTCTTTGAAGCAAAGTTTGCACACAAAGTATTTCTTCTCCTCTCTCAAAGTCACCCCTTACAAATGAGCCCCTCACTTCCTTTTATAACCCAAAAGTTGGTTACAAAGTAGTTAGGGTTTTACATGATCATTAAATAAGGCACTTAAGTGACCTTTGAACTTTTTCAACCAACTTTATTAAAGACAACCCAAAAATAGAAATTACTTAAAATATCCATAGTTTCCCGAAAGCAAATAACAACACCTTTTAAAATATACAATAATAACCAGTGCCTTATCCATTGAAATGGGGTCCACCTATCTCAAGCGTATGAGAAATGGACTCTCCCACTTCGTTAGATACCAAGAAAATTAACTCCTTGAACCGCCAGTGAAATTAGGATCTGCCGCTTTTTCCAGTTGAAAGGATCTAAACCTTCCCAAAGTTTCAAACATCTTTTCTTCTTCTGGAGGTTCATTTGGTCAAAGAATAGCCTCACAAAATACCTGCAATTCAAGAATCCTACTTGGCATATCATTTAAATTAACAATTTTGGATTGAGCGTTCTCAAATAAGTTCTTTAATTTGATGCACCGCTCCATTGAAACTGACGAGAAATTGTTGGCAGGAGTGTACATGTCCTTAAACAATTGTGAAAATTGCTCTTCCACCTGCTCCGATGAACACCTTTGATTATGCTCATTTACGAGGTTGCAAGGAATCTCAGCTATGAATTCTTGAATCAAGGAGAGTGAAGTGAAGGCTTCATTGCACATGCTCTCATAATGGATCATAGAATCCTCGAGAAGCGTCTTCCTTGATTTGAGATGTAGACACCAAAGAAAATGTGTCCCTCGATGTTCAAATTCGAGAATTCCTTCAATGGCTAAAACTGAGGATTCCATACTTGTCATCTCCTGCAAACTGGGCAATATCTCATCCAAATTTGATATATTAGAAACAAAATTTTCTTTGAAAGAAATAATTGGATCAAGATACGCACTGACATCTTCATGAAGCTTAACCATAGTCTTGATCATCCCTTGGCCTAAAACGAGAATCTCTGAAAGCCAAGTTTTAGTGACATGGCCTAATGTGTTTATTTATTTTGACAAATTGAGAGTTTCTTCATCAGGGGCAGCCACTGCATCAGGTACTGGGAAAGTGGATGATATGGGATTTATCAAATGTTGAACATATTCCACCAATTGATTCTTTTTAGCCTTGAGCTGAGAGTTCTGAGACTTATATTTCTCAAGTCTCTTTAGCACGATATCAATTGAATCTCGAGCCATCGCCATGTCACTTTCTAATGTAGACCTCCCAAGTCCAAGTCTGGAAACTTCATAATCAACAGGTGTCATGACATCACGCTCCTTATCAACTTGTGGGATGGCAAGATCTGCAAATCTATTTCCGTCACTATCCACCATTATTCAAGAAAGCACCTTAGGCTTCTTTGGAATGACGTCGTTTGAAAGTTTGAAGAGGGCATCAAAATCAATGTCAATTTCCTTGATAACCCTCTTCCTTTTCTTAACCTCGGAATCAAACCAAGAAGGGGTATCATGCACTATTTTTGCATACAAAATCCTAGAGCTCAAATCAATATTCTCATTGTTCTGGACGTCATGAGATCCTGCTTGAATCTTATCTATGACCTTGATTTGAGGAGAAACAACCTCAATATCCACCTCTTGATTATTCGGGAGATTTTGGGAAATCCCTTCATGAACTACATGCTCCGAAGTGTTTGATATTTGAATTACCTGCACTTGAGTGGAGAATTGTTTGAATCATGGATGAGTATCGTTTGCCATACGCTTCTGAGCACTATTAACAATGTGGGTAGAAGAATCTCTACTCGAGGTAGAAAATCCTAATACACACTCTCTTCCTTCTTCGGGGTTAGGATCTTTAGATTTTTCTCCTCGTGACATGTTACTTGGCGAAGTGGATTTTGGAAACCACTCCTTTCTTGCTTGTTGTGTATGATTGGATGGTACAAAGGTTGATTGAGAAGAGGCTTTGGTTGAATGGAGGCCTCCTCGTGTTGGAAATTTTTGTGATCCCAAAGCATGATCTTGAATTGACTGTAACTTGGCAAGTTCTCTGTCATACCAAGATATGCTTCTTTCAAGAATCGGTTGATTCTTGCTATCAAGAGGAAATTCATCTCTTTTGGTCCAGTTGATTTGAGGCAATGGGGTAAAACCAACTACATCATATGAGGGATCAATGACATCTTCATCATCATTAATGAATGAATCGGGAGGGTTCTTGATGTGGAAGGCCTTGATCTGAGGAAGTGTTAGACGAGAAAACTCTCGTCTTCTTACTTCATGTTCATCCGAACAGGCAGCCCATAAATATTCCATGGTAGGGTTATGTTGATACTTTGTCCTAAGAATCTTCTGCATATATCCATTGATATCAAACTGGGAACTCTTCACATATGGATGAATTGTGATGAGGGCAAACTCTTTTTCCATGAGTTGTGCATTGAAAAGATTTGGACATTGGTATTCCCCGATTTGGATTGGGAAATGAAGTCGTGAATGGTGCTTGTCACTAAGAAGACAATGAACTTGGAATATTTGTCGCACAAGCTCCATTAATGCCCATCTGTCACTGACATACTTAGGAAGCTTCCACGGGGTACCAGTAAAGACACTCACACAAATGTAGGAAAATGATGAAAATTGAATAAACCAGGTTCCCCATTGGGAAATGACACTCATGGCTTCTTTAGAAAACCTTTCCTCAGTATTCCGATTCAGGTTCCGAATCACACGGAAGGTGAATGCATCGTTGACTCTTCTAAAATGGTGAGAGCTATTTTTGAAACTGAGTTGTGGGTAATAATGAAAAACACTATTTGACGGCCCCATGACTCCTCTCATTTCAAGTCCCGAAAATAGCTTTCTTCTTGCTACTGCATAAGTCAAATACGATGTCATGTAGAAGCATCCAGTCATCTTAACTTCTATCAATTGTTTGTGAAGGGTGTTACTGATGATGGTGGCCCAATCCACAAACTCTTTCTTGGCAAGGATGATACAGATAAACTGATACATCCATGGGTGGAAAATCCTAGCAGAGAGTAGACTGAAAACTCGACTTAGGAGAGTAATCATGTCCCCAATTTCTTCCACGAGCTCAATGTGGTACAGTTCTTTGGGAACCCTATCAATTTGAGGCCTCTTGGTTACTAACTAGTTGTTATTAACCATCTTGCTCCATCTCAGGGGTTCTTCATCCCAGAATTCTTGTGCTGACTGGCGAGTGATATCTGCATTCTCAGGGAAGTCAGGTATGCCGAACAATTTCTCAATGTGCTCTGGTGTGATTAAGAGGAAAGGCTTATTATCTTTAAAAATTCCTCGTCTCTCAGGATCATAGTGCTTAGCACAAGCAATAACCAACTCTGAACACTGCACTGAGACAGGAAATGTTGCTGCTTGGGATAGACCACTACGGTAAAGGCTATCCGAGAATATGGTCTTGCCTTCAATTTTCACCCACTCGCAAAATTGTTGCACATTGATGTGACCCAGATTTGTATCAGTGATGTTGTCATATGTTGACTTAATAGAACTGGGAGGGATGATTCCTTGGAATTCATATTTGAGCGCAAATTTGTTCGATTTTTCCACTGGCTTCCTCGATCTTCCTGCCGATTTGTTAGATTTCTCGGCCATTATGAATTTCATAGAAGAATGACTCGGGCACGCAAAACAATACAAGCGGGGTTGGGTCTCAGTCTCCGAAACCCTCATCAGTGCAAGCAAAATATGACTCGCTTTAATTTTATTATTGTTATTATTATTTAAAAACAATAATAATAATAATAATAAATAGTCCAGGTTACAAATTTTTATTTATTTTTAATACACACACCGAAACTTGGTTTGAATTCCAACTTGGGCGATGAGACCTGCCTAGGCAAATGTGTGGAAAACCTCCTTCTCCTGGCTGGACGTGGGAATTTATTCATCTTTTGGTAACTAATTTTACTTATTCCAAACTATGCGTTGAAGTTTCCATATTGCCCCATGCGTGGCTTTCTTTTCTTCTCCTGGTTAGGCGTTGGAACATCTATTCTTTCTAGCTGTGTATTTCCTTGGGTTGTGCGTGGGAGATGTTTCTTTGCTGGACTGAAAACTACCTTCTCCTCCTTGCCTTCTTTTCTTATTTTCCTTGTCTTCTACTATGTTTTGGATTGTACTGGCTTGGCTGTGCGTGGAATCTTCTTTTCTCCCCCCCGTGGTCTTCCTTTTTTTATTTTTTGGACTGTTTCTTTTCAACCTCCATGCGTGGTGTTTTGCTCAATTGTTTTTCTCCTTAAAACTGGCACAACTTTTGTCTTCTTTAGACTGGATTTCTTGATGAATGCGTGTGGTCCTCTTAGCTCATGCGTGGTAAATCTTTCTTCAATGCAAATTGTTTCCTTTTCCCTTCATGCAGGGAAACTTGTCCTTATTTTGTTGTCCTTTATATTGTTTTGGACTTTGTGGGGACTGAATTGCTTAGACCAATGTGTGGCCTCTACCTCCTCTCCACCAGATAGTTGGGTGTTGAAATTCAGTTGAATGCTTTTGGTTTTCCTCCTACAAAATGGGTGGGAATGGAGAAGCTCTTTGTCGCTTTAAACTGTTTGTTTGATCTTTCTTTGTTTTATTTCCTCCAAAATTTATTTTACTTTGGCCTATGCTATTTCTTTTCTGACTTGTGTGGCAAATGCTCATGTCATGTTTTATTTTGTCTCCTAGGCTACGCATATAGCTAAGTCTTGATTCAAATTGTGTTCATTAACCTATGCAAGCATGTGTGTGGTGGATGTTTCCTCTTTTGCCAGCTAACTAAACTTTTATCCTCCTTTGCCAATGCGTGGAAAAATATTTTGTTGTCCTCTTTACCAATGGGAAATATTTCTTTAATGCAAATAACTGATACGTGGTATTTCCTTCAAAGAAGCTTGATGATCCTCAGCTGTCCCTCATGTATTTCTCCTTCGCAATGGCGTTCGCAGTATTATGGGATGTGATAAAATATTATGTTCTTTAGAAGAAATAAGAAGCAATCGGAAAGCTTCACATGACTCTTTCCAATGAGTCCAACAGAAGAATTTATGAAGGCTAAACCGAATTCCCGTCTTCCCGGGTAGTGGAATTAATTGCCAGGGGAAATGGGGAAAGCAACGACCAATTGCCAACGGGAATGGCAAAGTGGGTTGGCAATCTCCGTTCAATTTCCCCATGTGGGAAATTGGGAAATTTCATGCCCATTTGCCAATTTATTAATTTACCAATAGGGGGAAGAAATCCCACAAGCGGGAAATTAAAATAAAATTGCCAGGAAAAGGGAAATCTGGGCTCGGGAAGCCAATTTGGCATTCTCGGCAATTGGAAGCACAAGCTTACTTCCCCGGCAATAAAAATTTGTCGAATGACTTTTAATAATTATTACATTAATAGTTATTTAATTAAGAACCCCAAATTCAATAAAAAATGATTTTATCAAATAAAGGATGATAAATTAATTAAATATTAATTAATTAATTATTAATGCATTTTAAGACCTGGTGAGAGGAGTTCTCGCCTGAAATGGACGAAACGAAGACCAGAACGATCACAAAAATAAGACGATCACAATGAGAGTGATGAATCATGCAAAGTAATACTTTTTGAAAAAATTCAAAATTTCCAAATTTTTTTATTAATTTTGCGAAGTCAAAATTGGCTGATAACAGCTGGCTCTAATTAGGGACAAGGACTTTATGGACACAGCGATGGACCCAGACCAAAATAATCATGAACATGATCTCAACATGATGGGGCACAAAAATGGGGTGACACAAGAGAAGAGACAGAAAAACAAGGAAACAAACAAACCAAAATCCTAATTACCTATGTACATACGGGGAACAACCTGTTTTCAATTTTGATAGTGTTTGAGATATTGCCCACTGTAGGGAAAAGGCAAATGAGTTCCATCAGGATATGCCAAGTAATAGGTGTTATCTCCACAAAAATGTCTTATTTTGAATGGGCCTAGCCACAGTGAATCAAACTTCCCGTGCTTTCCTTTTGGTTCACGTCATCTTGTCCCAGAGAAGAACCAAGTCATTGATTTGAAATTGTCTCTCCCTAGTTTTCCTATCAAACAATTTCTTTACCTTGGATTGATGTTCCTCGATCCTGTTTGCCACTTGACTTCTTTGTTCCTCAAGCTTTCTTAGGAACATGATCCTTTTATCTAATGCATTGGTGAAGCATTCATCATCAACTGCCTAGGCTAATTTTAATGCTGGTAACTCCAGTGTGACGGGAATTTGAGCATTGGTTCCATACAAAAGTTGAAATGGAGACATTCTGATTTCCCTTTTAGGAGTTATGCGGTCTACCCATAAAGTTTCATATAACTTTTTATGCCAAGTTCTTTGATTTTCTTTGACTAACTTACGCACAATAGTAATGATGTTTTTTGTTACTGGATTCAACATGACCATTTCCTTGAGGGTAGTAATTTGATGAATGAGACAAAGATATCCCATACCCATAACAAAAACCTATCATCTCTGTAGAAGAAAAATTTGAGGCATTGTCTATCACGATCTTGTGTGGAATTCCATAACGAACCAATATATTTTCTTTGATGAAGTCACAAATTACTGCAGTAGATGTTTGTTTCACTGGTATAGCTTCTACCCACTTTGTAAAGTAGTCAGTTACGGTGAGCACGTGAGTATGACCAGCACTAGAATTAGGATTCAAAACCCTAATGAAATCTAAACCCCATTGTTGGAAGGGTTCTTCAATGACAACTGGCCTCAAAGGCAAAGCTACCAACTTTGGTCTTCCAAAAAATTGCTGACAAGCTTCACATTTTGTCACCCATTTCTGAGCATCAGAAAACATAGTGGGCCAGTAATAATGTGCTCGCAGAATTTTATGAGCCATCACTGGTCCAGAGAAATGACCACCGTAAGCATGATTGTGGAAAGCTTCCAACAATCTAGGTTGTTGCTCTTTATCAACACATCTGAGGAACATGCCATCAATTCCTTTCTTGAACAACGTGTTGTCCCAAATGATGTACCTGGAAGCTCTTAGTTTGATAGCTCGTTTCTCCTTAGCTATCAGATTCTCTAGACACTCACCATATGTGAGGAAGTAGGCAATATCAGAATACCATTCATCTGTGGTACTGACAAAAACTACCAGCGGTAAATTTTCTTCAATTGGTTCTTCTTCAGAGTTATCTCATGGTTCATTCTCTGCGATGAGTTGGTAGAGTCCTCTTCCTCAAACCAACTTGGTAGGCTTGATATCCAAATCATATTCCTGGATCTTGGAGACCCAATTACCTCTTTTAGATCTTGGTTCCTGTTGTGTCAGCATCGATTTAACTGCGGTGTCTGGAACTAAGACTTTGGTGTGAGAATTCAACACATAGTACCTGAAGTGTTTCAGGGCTCTCACCACCACGTACGCATGTCTCTCAAGAGGAGTGTAATTAAGTTCATGTTTCTTGAATCCCAAACTCATGAATGCAATAGGAGATTTGATCCCCTCTTGATTGTGTTGAGTCAAAATGGCAGAGATTGTGTGCGGCGAAGCATAACAATAAATTATGAAATCCTTTTTAAAATCAGGACACACCAATGTAGGAGCTTTGGCAATAGCACCCTTGATTTTCTCAAATGCCTCTCTACCTTCTTTTGACCATTTGAAGGATTCTTTTCCTTTCATCATATCAGCGATTTCCTTAGTCAGCTCGGCAAAATCTGGCACAAACCTTCTCAAAAAGTTCACCTTCCCAAAGAAAGAGTGGACTCCAGGCTTACTTGTAGGCAAGGAAAGATTCTTGATAGCTTGAACACGCTTAGGATCGATCTTAGTTCCTTCCTTAGAAACAATATGACCTAGGAGTTTCCCTTCTGTAACTCCGAACACATAATTTTTTGGATTTAGAGAAATCTTATGAAGTCTGCATCTTTGCAATATTTTCTCTAAATCTCTTAGGTGATATTCTCACTTCTTTGAGAACACTGTCAAGTCATCTAGGTATATCACGATGATCTCGTCTTTATAATCTGTGAATGTCATATCCATAGCCCTTTGAAAGGTAGTGCCAGCATTAAGTCATATCCATAGCCTTTTGAAAGGTAACGCCAACATTAATCAAACCAAAAGGCATTCTTCTATACGCGAACTTACCCCAGGGGGTGGTGAACGTGATTTTATGTTGATCTTCTCTAGCCACTTCAATCTGATTATAGCCAGAGAAGCCATCTAGCATAGATAGCATTTCTGATCCAGTTACTACCTGTAGAATATGGTCCATGACTAACAGTGGGTAGTTATCCTTCAAGGAAGCCTGATTAAGATTGCGGAAATCCACGCAAATCCTAATTTCTCCATTTTTCTTGCAAACTGGTACAATATTAGCTATCCAGGTCAAATGTCGAATAGGAAACACTATTCATGCATCTAACATCTATTGAACTTCATGAAATATTGTCCCTGTAATCTTGGGATTATATTGTCTTTGCTTTTTCCTGAATGGAACTGCACCAAGCTTCAAGGGTATGGCATACTCCATTTCCCTAGGTTGGAAAGACTTCAAGTCTTCATATGAGTAAGCCAAAACGTCAGAATATTTGATAAGGAGGCTTATGAATTTCCCACGTTCCTCAGGTGAGCAACACTTACCGCTATTGACTAGGTGAGGTTTATCTTTAGTACCGATTTTAACTTGCTCATAGTCAGCAAAATTCACAGGTCTTGCTTACTCTTTCTCTTTGATAAACATGTCATGTTTTTCAAAAAGTTCTTCAAGTGAAACCAATCCTTTGGGAATTTTATTTCCTTTGAGTTGAATGATGCCATCACCAGGATCTTCGTTCTCAATTCCTTCCTGAATGGGTGAGGTAGTTGATTCACAAAATGCAAAATCACTTCCTTTAAAGTACAACTATTCAAAATTCTCTCTCTTTTCCAAGAAGGCAATAATTTGTTGACCATCATTAAATACTTGCCAATTTTCTGCATTGTCAAGAACACTTGGCCTAAAAACCATTTCAATAATGTATTTGACTTGATCAAATTCTAAATGAGGAATCATTAATGAGGCTGAGACTGCTAGAGAATCTGCTTTGTCATTCTTTTCATGAGGGACAGATTTTATAGAAAAAGCATCGAAGACTTCTATCGCGTCCCACACTTTATTTTTGTAGTGTCTCAAATGATCATTCTTTACTTAGAACTAATTTCTTACCTGTTTCAAGATCAATTCCGCATCTCCAAAGACTTCCAAATTTTTGACCCCTTTCTCCTCTGCAGTTTGAAGGCCAAGGATTAATGCCTCGTATCCAACAATGTTGTTAGTATTTGAAAATTCAAGTTTGTAGGAAAAAGGAAATATTTTATCATTTGGAGATATGAGCACCACTCCTGCACCAAAACCCGTTGAACAACTTCCATCGAACTCAAGAGTCAATATCTCATTGGAATCTTGGCAAGTGATCTCAGGGGTATGAATTTCTGCAGTCATCATATAATTACCCGTACTTGAGCCTTGGAAAAGGATCTATGCGCGAGGATCTTCGGTTTTAGTTACCATGAACTTTGCCTGAGCTTCTGGCATAAGTTTCTTCATTTCTCCACTGATAGGGATCATGGCGTGAGACCAATCCATTTGAATTGCTCCACCTAGATCTCTTCAAAATTTCCTACTCAACAACATTCCATACGAGGTGGGAATATCAACAACTAAAATAGTTACCTTGACTCGCTTTTGAGGGAATTGGGCTAAAACCATTTGGGTGTCTTTAATCTACCCGATCAGAGGAACTTGCTTGGTTTCTATGGAGTATCACAATCCGAATGTTCTTGTACAAGTCAAACCAATAGCATGTGCTACTTTTGTCGGCATCACATTATCTGAGGCTCCAGAGTCTATAATGTAATTACTTAATTTGCATCTATTGATCAGAAAGGACACAAAGAAAGGTTCAATCTTTTCATTTGAAGGTGTAGTGGCTGCCACGATATTTTGAGTTTTCCCATCTCTAGGATTTTTCAGAATCCCTTTGGAGGAATGAACAGTAGAGTCACCTTTGATAAATTGGATCAATTTCTCGAGTTGATCCTTATTGGACTTCAAGTACTTTGCTTGTGACATAGATTTTTTTTTATTGATATGATCAATGATATCAAGTTGGGGCAAAGTAACCGTACTTGATGTCTCAGATACTAGTTCTTTCGAACTTGATGATGGCACACTTTTGACCTTCGCTCCGGGCTTGCTTGACACTGATGTAG
This sequence comes from Taxus chinensis, assembly GCA_019776745.2. Classification (NCBI taxonomy): domain Eukaryota; kingdom Viridiplantae; phylum Streptophyta; class Pinopsida; order Cupressales; family Taxaceae; genus Taxus; species Taxus chinensis. The sequence continues at coordinate 65,823,028 of CM034156.1, read as the reverse complement.
AAGAAGAAATTTTCTTCGTAGCTGATTTATCTATGGAACTAATTTGGGATCCAGGAACTAATGAGGATGCAAATTTTCTACTTGTGATTGCTTGGGGGGTAAGCAATCTCGGGAAGGGAGGACTGTAATGTCCCTCTTTCTCGAATAGTTCGAGTGAAGACCTTTGGCCCATTCTTACCCGATGGCCAAAGGGTGAAATCATGGTAACTAAGTTTTATTTAGTTTATTTGTATTGTGCAAAATATTAAAATATAAAATTATAATGCACATACAATAAAATAATTAAACTTAATAAAAAATTAGAACTTCGGAAAAGTACAAAAGCAATTAAAAAATAATGTATGCATCTAGTGAAAAATGTGACTTGCCCAAGTAATGGAAAATTAGAAATGTGTGACAAAATATTTTTAGAGAAAGTTGACTTGGCCAAGGAATAATCATGTAATTTCATTGGCTATTTAGGAGGTCACTTTGTGGTCATTTTCCTTTAAAAGGAAAATCAACTTGCCTCTTTGAATATCTAGATTTTATTCATCATATTTTCCTTTGCAGTGAGCTTCTAGCTTTTGCATAAAAATTCCAAGGATGAAACCCCTTGTGAATTCAACTCTCGTGGATGGAAACCCCAGGAGTTAGAGAGGGATTTTCACTTAGAATTTCCCATTGGTTGTGATCAGATTTTCAAAATATTTCAGGATTTTTCCAATAGTGTTATTGAAGACTTTTTGAAGTATATATTGCAGCAGGCTTCCTTCCAATGGTATGACTTGGTTAAGGAATATTTTGGCACTGTTTCGAGGTATTTACATTTGAAGAATAATTGTCAAATATTCTCCATAATTTTATAAATCAAAGTGCTGCAATTTTATATTTTTCTGAGTGGTATTTAGAGGATTTTTCAGGCAAATTAATAATCAGATTTCAGATCTGATTTCTGGGTTGTTTTGGCTGCAATAAATTCTGGTTTTTGCATGATTTGGCTTCTAAAAATATTAGTAATCATTTGGGATTAAAATAATAATTTTTGAGTAATATATGCATTGAGAAACAACTCAAAACCTAGTTGCATTTGCTAGAATAATTCCATTTTTTCCCTAGTTTGCTTGTTGGGGTTTCAAACAGTTATATTTTATCATTTGCAAGTCATAACAAATCTGATTTAGGGTAAAGATCTATTGGGGATATTTCATATTTTTCCCACCATGGATGACCCTTTTCTACCTCACCTCCATTTTTCTAGTGCCATACGAGAAATGATTTTTTTTAGGCCACGACGAGCAAGCGCTTACATTGGTTCTTAACACCATCAATGTGGTTCTCTTTTTTAAATACGTTGAGCTATCGGCATAACCTCACATAAACTTTGAAATCGATTCCACATTTTTGGATAATTTGGTTTGAATTGAGTTAAACAAACAAGTTGTTGTCATCACACAACATTTCATTTGTCCTGCTCATAGAGTTGGGATTGACACTATGGTTGACGAACTCATGTTGCATTCTCTTAGTCTCGTCTCTAGTTTGGGTTGGTTTTTTGATGGGTTCATGGCTTACTCTTCCTTTTCTATTTTTAGATGACTATGCCACGGTCTATCTTCGTATTTAATTTTTGTATTGTGGAGTGAATTTTTCCTATGTATGTTTGGTCTGGGTTTAGTGATTGCCCTTGTCTAGTTCTTTAAACCATTGGCATCTATATCTAAACTATTTTTGTGTCCATTGTATATATTTTTGGCTATCAATACAACCAGGAAATAGACTCGTCAACCCTTGTTTATGAATCAAATAATTAATAATTTTTTTTAAATAAGTAATCTACCATCATCCATTTGTAGAAATGTTATTGTAATTAGAATAGAAGATGATCCCAACATGTGTGCTTTTATTGAACACGCGCGCGCGCACACACACACACACACACACACAATAAATAGTAATTTAGATATATACCAAGCCCATAATTCAATGGTCTTACTAATCATAAAAAACTAAGTATACACAGGTATATCAAGAATAAAATAAAAATAAGGGGAGAGATAGTTTCCAACACAATTATTTGTGATATACATTTGATTACATATATGTTTTTGTTGCTCAAGGAAACACACTTGTAAGATATACAACAAGTTTGTTACAATTTTCTATAATAGGTGCATGTATTCATTTATATTTAAAGGTGCATAGCTAGAAAGGTTATTCAAATTTAACAAAGCTACCTCTACACATGTGATTAAATGCGTAGAACATATAAGACCTTCTTATACAATACAACATCATGGGCTAACATTTTATATGTTTTTTAATCATGAAATCAATGTGCACACTTGGATGTTTGGGATGTGCCTTATGCATAAAGTTTTAGGTTCCCTAAATTTGGCTAAATTGATTGTTACTGCATGGAGAACAACTCCCTTGACCTTATAAAACTAGTTTGGAATAGATGTGCAATAAACATGTGGTCAGTATTCTTGTAGCCTAGTCACTTAACCGCATTTTTTAATTTAAATTATCAGATCATCAGTTAAATTAATTGTATCACATGAATAAGGTATTTATTTGGGGCCAATTTTTTATCCAATTTGGTGTGTTTGGTGTGTTGTTTTCTTAAAGTGTCTTTTTAATTTTACAAATGCCCTATGGAATGTTAGGACTAAAAGGTGTATCCCTTGGCAAAAAAAAATTCTATCAATTTCCATACTTTTCCTCTAGATAAGAGAACATTATATAAGTGATATATTTTGTGTTCCATTACCAGGTGATTTTATTCAGGGTTCATTACATAGCCATTTTAGTTTTCTAAAAAAATGGATTTTCCCTAAGTTTTTTTAAACTAGTTTTTGACTCCACAACTCAATCCTCACATGGACTATCAATCTAAATAAGGGGGTTATGATTGGTATATTGTCGATGTTGGGAACACATTGAAAATGTCCTAAAGATTGGCTTGTTAAATTAGATTTTATGGTCACATGGTGAATTGTTTTCATGGTGGTTCATAATAGTGTAGTGGTGTTTGGTATCAACTACTTGTTATATGTTAATTTTCATGAACATAAATAAATATCTCTTTATGAATGTTGTTGGGTAGTCATGATGGTACCACTCTTATTACTTGTTTGAGAACATTGTGGTATTATTTTCTCTCTCACATACCCTCGCTTATTGAATGTAAATGATGCTTCTGTGAAAGAAAGAAACGGTAGATCTATCTCTCTAACCTTAAATATATTGAATGATTATAAACTTAAGTGGAGAAATGTTATTATCTCTCCATTCACTCTCTCTCCCACTTTCCCCCATCTCCCCCCTTCTCTCAAGAAATTAAAATTTTTATTCAAGTTTTTACTTAGTAGAGGGAATTCCATGGCAACATTTATTCAAACCATGATATTACATGTTGCAGGATGTTGATGGTGAAGAATGTAAATAAATGTTATCCACGATGATTTATATTCAATATTGTACTAGAAACTTGTATATTTCTTTATGAAATGAATTATTAAAGATATTATTATAGTGAATTTGATGATCGAGAATTTTTGCATGGATGAACATCCTTATTTTACGTCAATGTAATAATTATAGCTATCAAATCTTGAAAGGACTTTCTAGAATTGTATTGAAGCATTGAAAACGTGGCTTGTCATGTAACTAGTTTTCCTTTTTGAGTTTCTATCTATGATATTCTAGGATTGGTTTAAGTCATAAATGGGAAATTATATGATATAATGTTTTGACAAGTAACTTTTTTACATCATTATAGAATTAACATGTTATAATTCCAATAAAAACTTTCTTGCACTAAACCTAAATTTAGAGCACATTATTTGACTCTTGTCCACCAAAATTATGTGAGGCATAGAAGTTATGCCTTCTTTGAGCCTTGTGGGATGATGATCATGGTGTTAATATCCCTTTGGGATACCTCTAACTATGTGTACTCTCACATTTGAATGTGTTGATATCGATTCAATTTCCTATCATTTTTTAATCTCTACATGAAGAGTGACCATGTGGCTAGCCATGTATGGAAACTTGTTACATTGTCGAGTCCCTATTCAGCCCTGTGGTATGCAACCAAAAGGTTTGACATGGGGGCAAATTATATGTCCTTATAATTTCGTTATGGGTGAGATATACTTTGAGGTGATTTTAGTAAACAGTAAGATAAGATTTTTACAAGGTGAATCCCTAATGTACGATACACCATTTTTTCAAAGGAGAGTGTTTAGGCATGGTGATACCTTCCTTATTTAGCCTCATTAATTGGGATCAATTATTATAGTGTATATATTATATCATATAGTCGTAATTAGCAAACATAAATGAATGCTATGTAATTGAAACCTAAATTCATTTGTGTGTTGTATGGGTGAATGGGAAGGAAGCATTATTTGAGTAATTACTTTCACCTTTGTGCACTATAACACAAATTTACCCCTAGTAGTATTTGATCAAGATTTGAATGTTCTTATTGTTCATTAACGTTTCTCTTAAATTAGATTTATCTTAACTCCTAAGAGGAAAATATAGGATTGGAGTTATTCAACACGGGAGTCTCTTTAACATATCAATTACTTTTCCCACTCAACCAATTTTATTTCATTCCTTCTCTCCTTGTAGAAATAGAAATGTTTGAAGTCTCATAAATTTCCCAGATATTGAGAGATCATTAAAAATGTTGTTATAATAGTGTGATATAGGTGTTTGCTATTATTATGTAAGGAATGAATAAGTATGTCATTGAATTTATCCATCACTCCCCCTCTAACATAAGGTTTTTGGGTAAACAAATATTGCATATGAATATTAAATGTAATTTTTCTCTCTTCCTCTTCTATAACCCTTATCTACTTAGTAAATGGACACAACTAATAGTATGAAAATTTGTAAATGTGTTCCTTATTATAAGATAGTAAGTTACATGTCTTAAAAATAATTGTGATGGTTTTTTTTTGGAATTTGGGTTGATTTTTTTGAGAATTATAGATCTCACCAACACATTGTGTATTTCACATTCACTAGGAGAAAGAACTAAGCGAATCTTGATTCCTATTAGAAGTATTGGCACATAGTAATTTCTCATCACATCACGAGAGTATTGGTGTGTTAATTCCATCCCAATTAGAATAAACCCTTTTCAATTATAGAAGAGAGAGATAGGGTTTTGAAGAATAAAAACATGTAATCTACTACAGAGATGCAATTACCAAAATTTTAAAATATAACAAAGAACCAAGAATACAAAATATTGGAGTGACAAAGCTATATTTGATTGAAAACCTATAGAGGAAAAAATCAACCAACTGGGATAAATCTACTCGTGTGACTTTTCCTAACATAACCAAAATTTTCCTTCCTAAACTTCCATATCACCTAATTTTACAGCCACATTCCTTCTTGTACAACCCAGATTTGTCATCACACTCACTAGATCAACTTACATAATAATTCAATCGGTGTAATCTGTTCTAACCATAATTTACATTATCAATTATCTAACTTTTTAGAGTTTGAATATTTGATATAATTAAATAATAAATGATATAGTGTATCAAACCTAATTTGATTACATGAGATTAATCTAATTAATTTAAATAAGATTGATTAATATGTTACAGGGAAAAGAACAATAAAACCATTTACAATCATACAATAAAAACTAGGCTATTTACAAGCATGTCAAATTGGTAAATCAATTAGAGGTGCAACTAGGGTTTGAAAGGTAACTTAACTAATTTAGATCGAGCACTAACTATGTTTTTGCTAGATATGGAAAGTATAAAGAGTTGTAAATGTGTCTAGATAAATTGTTTCTTGCTAGAACCACATAGGGATAGGACCATATATAAGGTCTAGATTGTAGTCTTTTATTTTACCCAAACTAGAGCTAGGCACACTGGCACTTCATTCAGTCAAGCGTGAAAGCTCACCCGAACCACGCATAGCTACCAGGTCCTTCCTTTGATTTTCTTATCAGGATGTTAGCATTAAATTTCATTATATTTATAGTGAAAACATCCATTCATGCACAGAATAATAAAATAGCCTTGAAATACTAGAAGCACACATAATAAGGAAACCTAATCAACATAAAGAATGATTAGCAAGATCTAAATTCTCATTACTCCATACTCATACATAGTCAATTTAGCAACCCAAATTCAATTATCCATTACAAACCATAATAAATACTTAAATAAGTAGTTGATTACATCACAATTCAATGCATCTATGTGTTAGACCATGCGCGCACCCATACAGACTCAGATCATACTCCAGACTAGCACTCTTTAGTTCCTTGATTCATACTCAGTAGAAACTCTTTAAAACAATGGTACATCATCAATATTTATAGGGTGGGGACTTTCCCTTCACCACTTACATGATTTCTTTCCTAATAATAGCCATGTTTATAAAAGCTTGCATGCTTTTTACATTCTATGTTAATAATAGATTAAGCCAGATATACCACATGCCTTAATCCTATTCTTAGACATCTTTATCCCTGATCTACATGTGATTTTCCAATTATAGCCCTTTCTTGGCCACCAAGTCATCTTGATTTTATCTATTTCTAGACCTTTTCTTGATCGACACTCCAACTCTGCTTTTCTATTTTTAGCCCTAACTTTGGAAAAATGGCTAAGTCCTTTCTCTTATACCTTTGTGCACATAGCCCCATGTGTTAACCTACCTTCCCACTATGTGTGCCTCTTATGCGCTACTCTGATCCTTTGTGCACGCGTAGCATGTGTGCTCCAATGATACTTAGTCCATTTCCTCTGACCACTAAGGACTAAATCCCAAAAATTGACACTATTGTACTACCTTGGACCTGTAAGTGGTAGAACTTTGATAATTCTTGTGTCTCTTGGTGATTTCTTGTGTCACACTTTGGTATCTTTAAATTGATCTATAACCCTAGTTTTCACACCTGACCTATAAAACAAACCTAATAACCTGCAAGAACCTCAAATACTCATTAAATCAAAAATTAAAATACAAATGATTGAGTCAGGTTGACTTCAACGATCACCCCATTTGTGAGTCACTAGGCACTACACTACATTTTAGACTTAATGTAATTCTCTTAGTGCATTATGTGAGTGTGCATGTAATCTAAAACTATTGAGCTAGCTTTTCTCGTGTGCATCCACGCTGATAGTGGGTCATTCTACTTTTCTACCATAAAAACACTTGTATGTAGATGTCAAAATATATTTATGCCTTCCTATGTTGTAATAGGTAGTATGAAGATATTACTTTTACTTTATTAGCTCAGTAGTTTGTACTTATATAGGTACTTGTTAGATCATTAATGCTTAAGCAGAACTTGTATATATACGAGTCTGGCACTTTAAAATTTCAATCCGAGTGACATCCAAAGCTGACCAAAAACATAAGATGTGAAAGAGAAAAGAGTAGCGAATAAACCAAACTGGTAAAAAGGGCCCAAAAATAAAAATGGTCAAGACTGTACATCTAGGTTAGGACCGTACCATGGTTCTGATCAATTTTGTATGATCTTGGACCAAATTCATCAAAAGTAAAACAAATAATTGCAAAGGCTAGAAATATTTATGACACAACATAAAAAACATAAAGAATCATTTATTAAGTCACATATCATAAGATAAATTAAGTGATATACAAGTAAAACACAAGGACTTGCATCACTAAGACTTAGTTTTATAGTTCAAGACCCACATATATAATTTTTTATAAATCGTGTTGTAATGATTATTTTACGAAAAATTTAGTGTCTACATTCCCCCCTTTTATGCTAGTGAATAAAATTAACTAGTTTAAAGGAGAAAAAAATTGTAATTGATAGAGCTAAAGTATATGAGGCGATTAAACATGTGAATAAATTAACCAAAAAATTTGGCAAACAATGTGGGACATTGGTGTGACCCTTCCAAAGATAGGGAATAGTGTGTTGTAAGCATTAAAAGGTGTAATAGATGTAAAAGGTGTATTTGAAGATGTGGAGATTTGACTTGGAGTTCTTGGAAAGATGGGGGTGATCAATCCCCAAAGGGTGTTTGATAATTTCATGGGAATTGGATATATAAACACTAAAGGAATATTGTCATAGGCCATCCTAGTTGGCCCTAAATAATGTTTCCCATATTGTGGGACCACACCACTATATATAAATCTAGGTCCCATTTTTTTAAAAATAAAAACTGCATAATCATTACTATGTATTATACATGTGTATTGTCATAATTGCATTATTGACAATTTGTAATTTTGATAGGTATTTTTCCCCTACATTTGAAAAAAGTGTAGAGGTGTATTCTCTTGTGACCTAGTAACTTAGTATTTAGTGCATTTTAAATCCAAAGTTGATCGCTTGGTCTTTAGATTTGTGTATTGATTTGTATAGGAGGGGATGATCTTGCATATCCAACCCATATAGTTACCCCCTTTGACAAATGGGATGATACAAACTAGAATCGTTTGAGATGAAAGTAAGTGTTGATAGAGATTTGAACTTGTGTAGTCATATTTGAATAGAATGTCGAGAATAAGAGTTGTTTATAGAAATTGGAGTGAAATTTTGTTGCTTGTGAGTGTTAATAATATAAGTAGTGACCAAAAAGAGTGAGTGCATTGGTATAAAGTGTAAAATAATATATTGTAATTGTGAAGGAGAAACTATTCAATGGAGTAATATTATATTTGTAGAAACTACGCAAGAGAAATTGAATTCAATTATAATATAATAGAAGAGTATTGTATTCACAAAAAAGAGTGACTTAGAAAAAGGTGTAGTAAGCACATAGGCGTATTGTGTGTAAACAAAATTATGGATAAGAGGATCCGGGGACCCAAGTAGAGTTATAAGAAAGTGCCATCACATATTAATATGGAAATAAGGGAAATAACAATCCCAATGTCTTAAACTACACAAAATTTGGAGAAACATGGACCAAGATATGAAGTGCAAAAATTTAAGGTATTAAGTGGCTAGTAGAGGTTGCTCAGGATATGTTAATATAGGACCAAAAGGGCCCTTTTACTATAAATAGAGTGGTAGAAAATTCAAATAGTAATTTCATTTTTATTTTGACTATAGTGATTAGTGTTCTAAGATATATAGGATGTCATGTGCAAGAGATGCCTTGCACTTGTGATTTGATTGGGTGACAGATGTTGTTCAGGTGTAGACAATTGATAAGATGGTAAGTGTCTCCAATTAGTGATTTTATGAAAAATTAGTAGTGATTTTCAATTTTTTCATGTAATTGTTAAATTTTTTCAAACTTGATACCTCTAGTGCACATGAGACTAAATGGTCTAGTTTCATCTTTATGGTCAAAACCATACATTTTGTATGATTTTTACCTAGATCCACATGGTCCTAATCGTATTCATACAATCCTAACCATATTCATGCAGTCCTAACCCAATATTTGACAAATTAAATGGAATAAGTGTAGTTTTGTGTGTTAGCATGTTATTAAATTGTGACAGATGTTTTCTTGACAAAAAATAATATAATATATGTTGTAATTGGTCTATGATTGCATGGAGATGTTCATGCAAGATAATTCCATGTTAGATGCCATATGGATACCCTTCTTGGAATGGGTTTAGATGAGTATGGTTGGGAAGTATTAACCTAGGTCAGTTTATGATTATAGTCACAAAATCACTCACTTATTACTTACATGACACCTTTAAGTATGGTATTATATACATGATTCCTACGTAAGAAAACTAGACATTAACAACACTTATTTTTCTTTTGCATTGCTTTATCCCTTTTTATACTCTTGATGTTTGCTTTTTTCAAATGGTCACTTCAATTTTGGACATTGGACAACATATGACCCAACTCTATATTTTTTGTTATATCCTCTGAGCATCTTGGACACTATTTCCCTTTAGGGATAAGAGCGCCCATGTGCTATTGTCTCCTTTGGGAGCTTCTATCCTTTTCCTTCCTTTTCTCAAGTTTGAAATGTCACCTCATTTTTTATTTTTTTAAGTCTCTTTTATCACTTTAGGTCATCTATTTTGATTTTTAAATGATGAAATTTAAATAAGGGACTGATATATATACATGACTTACTCGCTATTATTAGGGTTTGGACAACTTTTGGCTATTACTTACTATCTACTACTTGGGAAAAGAGAAATATTCAAGGGCTGAATTTTGGCTGCATTATTCACTACATATGAGGGATTATTTCTAAATTCCATCTCACACATTCATATTAGGGGAAAAGTATTTATAGCTTGCTGGCTTAGCGTGACTGGCACAAGGGAACCCTAGCTTCAAGGGACACAATTCAATCTCACACACACTAGAACTACATAGATTCTAAAATGTAGTGCAATTCTCAGTGATAATCACAAGAATATGCATTATTTATTGCATTTAATGTTTGATTGAGCCTTATATAAGTAGTTAGGGTTTGTTTTTTAGGTTTAGGTGTAATATAGGAACCCTAAAATGAAGTGGAAGTGATGGAGAGAGAAACGAAGAAGATAAGTTTAGACCCTGAAAAGATCAGAAGTAGAGTTGTAGTATGGACATTAGCACCCAATTCAGACACCAACACCTGAGTGGTTATGCCCTCATTTAGATAGTCCTATCTGAAGATGTTCTAGATCCCAATTTCTCATAAAGATCATATATAGTTCAAATCCAACCTTCTCAATCTATTTCCTCACCTAGAATCAACCCAGATCTCTATATACAAGCTAAGTCATTCTTATCTCACTATTGCCTACATTTTCTTATTTCTTGCATGATAGATCTTGTTTATTATTTTTATATTCATTTAATATCAATCCTCTAATTAAGATTTATTTTTTATTAAATCAATAAAATACAACTAAATTGGTGAGTGCCCTTGAATATGCACTTGATTACTAGATTGTGTGATCGGTGAAACCCAAATACCTGCACATTTTGTCTCCTCACAAGGGAGATGACTATGGCATTAGAGGATGTATATTTTATTCTAAAGATTCTGATAGTAGGAGATAGATTATAGGTATTAGCATTGGACATGCCATGTCAGATGCACCTGGCATAAACATTTTCATTGGGTACAAGTAACCTTTATGGATCTAACTATTTTCCTAAGTTCCACTATAATAATTAGGGTTTCATGATAGAAAACGTTTATTGAAATATTATTAGAATATTTTATTGTGTTGGATGGTGGTTGGGTATTGATTTCATACAAGATGTGGTACATATGTCAATCAATGGAGGATGATATTGTTAGATATGCTTGGGGTCGATATATGCTAGCCCACTTATACAAGGACTTATATGGGTTTACTTTGAAGAGTCGTGGAGGTGGTGTGGTGGTAGTGAATTTATTACACGTATGATCCCATGATCATATTGTTGTAGTGTGGTCAATTAGAGGACCAAGATCTGATTGGGCTTGCCTAGAGATATGTGTAGCATAGTGGTTGGTACCCTAAAGGTGGAGCTTGGACACTACATCATACCAAGCCATATTTGATAAATTAATCCCAATGGGGATTATATGGAGACCTTACATAGAGTTTAAGGAATTGATAGAGGATGTTATAGAGGTTTGGAAAGCGTGATGGAAAATGTGGCTAGAGGATCAACATCCTGGGGTATGATATCTCTATTAGTGTGAGCATGTGATGCACTAGTTGGGATTAGTACAAGATGTGCCTCTAATAATGCATGTCTGGAGGATAATGGCACATGCAACATTGAGAGAGGGAATTTGAATGGGAATGATGCTTATTAATTTAGCGCCCCCACCCATATATGAGATAGATCCAATAGTGGTTGTGGGTGTTATGGATGATGGGATGTACTGTAGCCTATAACCCGTGGTGAACAAAGACTCGATGGTTTTATTATTTCCTATTATCACAAGTGGCCTAGGAGGTGGAACACTACCCAAAGGAGGAGATGGAGTAGAGATGTACTTGCCCATATGAGGGGATGAAGCAAGTGAGGGAGATGTTCCCACATAATATGTCATAGCCACAACCACTGTCTAATGTAAATATTGTATGATTTTGTATATAGTAGTTTGTAAAAAATTAATGTGATAGACTTAGAAAATAGTGATCGAGGGGTATCTAATATGTAGATATGTTTTCATATGTGTGTAAAAAATGCATATTAGATGACAATCATTGATGCAGTTGAGAGAAAATTGACTAAGAACATCCCCATCAATGTTGTAGTCAGTGGGATGTTAGACAAGATTGATAATGTCATAGATGAGTTCATATATTTATTTGACATAGTGGCCATGGTAACTACCACCTATAGTATACTACAAATAAAGTGAGATGAGAATCAAAAAGAGTTGGAACAGAGGACCAACCTCCACTTAAGACATAAGTCATGTAGGACTTGTGTCAAAATTGATGAGTGTGCAGGCACAATATGTAGAGGCTCGAGAAAAAATAAGGACCCTTCAAGAGCGACTATGGAAAGTCATATTCATGTGGTCCAAAATATGTAGGCGAGGCCTCAATATTGTGATCAATTTTTGAGGTGACAAGGGAGGATGAGGATGAAAGTGATGATGTATATATATTTGTGAGAAGGGAATGAACCTCACTGTATTTTATTTTTGGACGCACACACATTATGTGTGTGTTTGTGGCCCTTTTGTTTTGATCACATATTGTATTAGTAAATTGGCCTAATTTAAAACATGAATAAAAATTACACCTACGAATTTCATCCTAGATTAAGTGATTTTAGAATCTAAGTACGAAAAGATGAGACTTTTACAAGGAAAAGAAAAATAAACAAAAGTATTAAAGAAAATAACCTCAAACCTCCCCCTTGGATGTTGAGTTTGTCTCAGATTCATGGATATCCTTGTTGAACTGTATGAAAGATAAGAACGACAAGGATAAGTTGCTTAAGGGGGGGATTTTGACGAAGCAAGAGGCCCATCAAATTTACGGGAGCCATACCTAGATTTCCTCTTTATTCTTCAACAAAAGGGTGTCTCGATTTTTTCCTTTACTTTCTAGAAATATAATACTAGCATAAGAACTAGATATGTTTTGGGAAGGGGGTAAAGGGTTGCTTTTATAGTTTTCCTTTTTTGGAAAAGCACAATTCTCAATGAACGTGGGATAATGGGACGTAGGATCAATCTTAATTAGTTAATATTGAGAGTAGTTCAATGGGATTAATTGTCCACAGGAATAAAATGCGAAGAAAGAGAGCTTGCTTAATCAATTAGGGATTAATTAATATGCCTAGATTAGATTGTAGAAGTTATTTGGTGTTGAATTTAGAGGAATTTAATGAGATTTTAGAGATGATTTGAAGCATAATTTAATTAATGAATGGTCATTAATTAATAGATGAGGGGGAAATTTAATTAATTTATAATGGATTCTTAATTAACAAAGGAAGAAGATAATTAATAAACAAAATAATGTTAATTACTAGTCAAGAGAGGATAAATTAATTAACTAATGTAGGGTCGTTAATTAATAAATGAAGACATGTGTTAGATTTATTTGTGTAATTTATGTTTAAATTAGCTTGGAATGTTTAGGGTATCTACACATGGGGTTTCTTTGTGTGATGTGCTTGTGATTGGTATTATTTTTAAATGTTGCATACATTACCTGGATGTGATTTAGAAATGTAAGATTTGATGTGATATATGTTGACTATGATAGTTTCTTTAAGTAAAAATGGATGAGTGAATAGTGTGAAAGTGATTAGGGTGAGTGAGTATAACAATGCATACTGACATTCGTAGTATAGGTAAAGGTAGTAAAAGGATTGTAAACAAAAAAACATGTAGAAGTAATTGAGTGTGAGGATACCTATTCTTAAGAAATAAGGAAGGTTAATCTTCATATACCTCAAATTTGTCAAGAAGGGGAACCACATTTAGGAAATATGACTAATATCAAGGGCATAACCATGGTGAACTATGAGGTGAGAAGGCATAATAGTCTATCCGAATAAAGTATGCTTAATTATTCTAGATCACCAAGGTGCATTATCATGGATTATACATTATGTATGAGTTGGTTGAATATATGGGTGTATTGTCATTACCGAACAAGATATATGATTAACTTGATTAACTTGTGTCACAAATTGTTATTCCTTCACAACCCATTTGAGCTTATATTTTTGTGATGGTTTATTATTGAGAGCTACATTTGGAGGTATATTATTTATAAGAGGTTGAGAAATCTTCTTGTCTAATGAGGGACCATTGTGGAAGATCACAATCTCTAAAAGGACAATGTTGTAGAGGAGGGGAAAGAGATCTACTAGGATGTTTTGTATCAAAAGAGATAATTCATTTATCTTTAAGGATTGAGTTTCTAATCTAATGTGTAACAATCATTATCGTGGAACCCATTAATATGATGTAAGTTACAAAAGATCATATTTTTTCATGTTTTGACCAGTGGGAGGATGATTAAATCAATTGTTTATCAAGTAGAGTACGTAAAATATCATGCATATGATCAATGGACTTGTCAAAGCATAACGGTTTGAATTTAGGAAGTAAAGGATACTTCTAAGTAGTTGTAGGTTTATGTGTAACATGATAGGAAATATTTACCTGTTGCAACACATTAAATGTATCCAAAAGAGAAGGAAAATCATGTGGAGCGGAAGATGTGGGTTGTGTAGATGAAGTAAAAGAAACATCATGGGAATGTTGGAGGTGTATGTAGGAACAATTTCACACTTGATATCAATAACACACAAACAAATATTAGTAAATGAATCACACGTGTCATATAATAACTTCTTCTTAAGTGGGAATGTGAGGCCTAGAAAAAAAATTGTATGGCATTTCTATGTTTACAAGCTGGTATATTAATTATTGCATTCTAAATTTAAAGTGTAAAATATAATTAGTAACTAGATCAACCTTTGCTTGGTATATTGAGGTTAAATGATCATATGTGACTTTATGACCCTTATTAATGATAAAGTGAATGAGAAAAGTTTTTTCAAGCTCTAAAAACATGTTCATAGATCCACTAGGAAGGAGGGTAAACCAATACATTCCATCACTCATTAAATTTTTTGGGAAAGCCTTTAAAAGTAACCTATCATTATTATAAGAAGACATAATATATCTATACTACTTAAGATGTAGATAAGGGTTAGAGGTTTCATCAAATAATCAAAATATACGCATGACAAAGTTACGAGGGAAGGATGGTAGAAATACTTTACACCCTATAGGGTTGCCATGTATAGTGCTATAATCAATTACAACATGACAAGCCTTACTTTATAGAGTCAAATTATGTAGTTTATATTGTAAAACACCTAGTGCATGCATAAGATAAAGGACCTCTTGAGGATATATCACAAAAACATGAAGAGGCTCATTCAAGGGTTGAATTTTAACATTTTTAGTGGTCATATGAACATTATTTGGTTTAAAAGAGATGTCGGCATGTCAAGGCATATAAAGATCTAGATATTTACCATGGTCTTCATGATCTAAAAGGACCTTATCACTAGATATTGTTAGCGAAATAAATTGTCACAAGGACAAATTAGTGTTTTTTCACCAATGCTCTAGGTGTAAGTCCTTCCTCTTGGTAATAGGGAAACTCGCATTTTTTAAATGCAGAAAAAACAAATATATGGGTGTCCATGAAGCTAGGGATCATACATGACTACTCCACTAGACCCGTGGCAAATTGTCTGCACTTAATGAAAGGGAAAAAAATTTCTTGATGAGAGGAGGTAAAGGGGAATGAGAATTTAGGGAAGGAGGGTTAAATTTGTGAATAGGCACTAGCATATTTTCATAGCATTATCCAGAATTAATCCACACTTAATTAGAAGAATACAACCTTGCTAACAATGATAAGACTAACAAATCATAGACACAAAATTCTATAGATTAATTTATCAAAGGCACTAACACCTTCCTTGGTTTTACAAGATCATCATGTGTACAAATTTGAACATGTAAGGAAATAAAGGAAACATAGAGAAAGAGGAAAATGAAATAATGCAATCTCCTGCTTCGATCTTAGTAATGCAAATCTATCTACCTATAAACTCACAATTGACAACCCCTTGGAATGAAGAGATCATCCAAATATATAGCTTTACAAAGAGTCTTTTCATCTACCCCTCCACATGACTTTTCAATTCCCCTTATCACTTGTGACCCTGGGTACCATTTCAAAAAAAATCTAAATACTTTCAATTCTTATTTAAATTGATCAATAACTGGTCATCGATTCACTTTTATGTGTTTTTATACCCAATGTTTTCCCAGTTTATCTTAAAGAACAATTTTATATTTTTGTATCAAATTTTCGTGATTAATAGAATAATTGTAAAAGAACCATAAAATTGATCTTATTGTTCTCCAATAATCACAAGCTGATTTTCCATGCATATCAATCTGATTTTAATTCATCCAAGATTTATTTGTGCTCATTTTTGTCTGTTGTGTAATAATAATAATATTTTTTCCAATTAATTTCTTTGATTAATCAATTTATTCATTCCTTATATTGAATTTAAATTATGATCATAAATAGAAAAACTAAAATAAAGTACTCCACAACTTGATAACAAAGTTCACCCAGTTGGGCTATGTCTCTGGATTCACTTAATTGTGAATTGATCTATTTATTATCAATTGAAGTACAAATGTTTCCTTCAAAATCGACCAATAGATCATAATACCTACGTTTAGAGCTTAAAACATATTTGCAGCCTCTGATCACCTGTCAAATTTCGTCTACAAGTTCACATGTGGCTATACAGGCTCTCCAAAGTGTGATCTCCATGAAATTATGTCAAAAAAACACCGACACCAAGAAAACTATTACACTTCATGGAAAAATAAATACATCATTGTCTTTGTCTCAAAATTATGAGCACTTCTCCTTTTGACATTGAGTTCTTAAAATGACTCTAAGTGCTTCAAAAATCAAGTTTTCTGAAAATTGCCTATTCTACCTTATCCACAAGCCTGGAAAAAGTATTAATTAAATAGAAGTGAGCTCATTTTATTCAATGTTGAGCCCTCATGGCACATTGGAAATCTGGTTGCTTTGTAACCCAAAGGTTACAAGGTCGATTCCCCTATCTCCCTTTTTGCCGCTTTGACTTTGCTATTGTGGGCTTTATCCCACATCGACTGAGCTATAGACGGTAGGGGTGTTTAAATATAGATAAGTCACCCTGCATATTCATGACTTCGGCCATGCCTTTGGCTTTTTTTTGTTGCCACGTATAAGTGGCGGTGCATAGTTTGATCGCCCAATGGGTGGGCTGAATTGGGAGGTGCCACATAGACCGCAGCCTCATTGATATACTAAACCGCTGAACTATGTGGTGCCACGTAGGTGGCTGGAAATTTTTATTTGCATAATGATCTACATGAGTTGCTTGGGGGCCTTACTGGGATTGTTGATTTTATAGGAGTTTGGCTCAAGTATTGTGGGTGTTGGTTGAACGAATCGATTTACACGCCGTTTTCGTTGTAGGTATAACCAAACAATGGGGAGTTGATCACCCCACCAAGTTGCTAAGTAGCTCGGTCCATGTACAATGCAGTGCAATATAAAATCCTGCATTACAATTCAAATACCCTACAATATATCCCACATGCAGGGTGTATAAACACAAAGTGGCATATATATACAATTTCTCAATAATGGTAATATGAATTGGAGGCCAAGGCACCCCTCCACAAAAAGAGTGTGCCAACCTTGGCTGAGGGCCCCCAGCCACCAAATATCTGGGCCCACCTGTCTGTAATTGAGTGTTGAAGACCGACGTCTAAAATAAATAAAAATTACTCTTCATACCAATTATGCCACATGTCGTAATATGATCCGTCCAAGTCAGCAGACCTGCGCACAGTCCCCGAATTTTACATGTTGGCTGAAACTTTCAGGGAACCATATCTCGCACATACGAGCTCCATTTTTTGAATTCTTTATATAGATAAAAATATCTCGAGACACTCTTTAGCATTGTAATGGTTAAGGGAGATTTAGGGAGCATATGCACTTAGAAATTTCCTTTGGATCATTTCATATTTCTAGGAAACAAAATTGAACCTTTTTCATTAATTAAAAAGAACTAATTACAATGTTAGACTATATGTCACTTAATTGAATAAGACGAAATAGTGAAAAGTACCTCATTAATAAAGAATTAGAATTTGTAAGAGGAAGAAAGAAGGAAAGAGGGGTAATCACTCAGATGGAGGAAAGGAAGATTCTGCCAATGAAGAACCAACTATCGATGAAACTTGTGGGATTACACATGGAAATATTTCTTCACATTTGAATTCATTGCTGAAGTCAGTTGTTGTAGGTGCTACCTTTTCTGCCTGATGAATGTGAATGAAGCTTAAAGAAAAGGTCTAGGTCTTATACGTATTGTTAATTCTCTTACACTGATTGAACCAAACTTGATGATCCTTTGCAGTGTTGGAAATTGTACATCTAATTTCCATGAGAGATTCTAAAGATTCTTCATTGAATAAGAAGGGATCCCCTACTTATTTCTTGACCAATTTCTCTAATGGTTTCAAAATATATTCCATTGATGAACTTTCGTTGATTGGATGAGATTTGAGAATTTGCACACTATTTCTTATACTTTCCAAAAAAATTGAGTGAGTTCTTCATAAGAATCGAGCATGGAGATAATATCATTCAAAATTTCATACTGAGACCTCAGTGTGAGAGACCAAATAGGGAAAAAAATCTCAGTTATGGAAGTGAATATATTTTTACCAATCAATATGAAAGATTCAAAAGTACTCGTCTCTAACACTAGTGGAAATATTTTGTCCCAATTATCCTTTTCCTTCTCAATTTCCTTCTTAGCCATCTTTAATTTTGTCCTACCTAGCAAGAGAAATCTCCAACAATGAGAGGATTTCATGAAACATTGGTTTACTTTCTCTAGAATCTTCTCAATCCACATGTCACTAGCCTTTCCTTGCATTGTGTGACCTTGAGCCTTCCTGGTTGTCGCTAGGTCAAAGTTATTGATAGGAGTAACAACCTCAGCAGGAAGAGATGGAATTGCACTAGGATCCATGAATGATTGCACATAAGCAGTGAGAGTTCTCATGTGCTCTTCCATCTACTCAATTATTTGTTTGTACTCCTCATTCCTGGAAAGCATACGAGTAGAAAATTCCTTGAACATATGTGCATCACACTCATGTGTTGCTTGAACCAAAGATATTGTTGTCATTTCATAGTCTGCCTAAGTCATCTCCTCTATGGGTTTCAAAGCTTTCGATGAAGTAACTTCTACATATTGATTACTAGAAACAAAACTGAAAAAGGTGAGAAACCACCTTTACTTTCTTATCTTGTTTGGTCTTCGTGATCCTTAAGATAGCTTTGAAATCTAGTAACGATGCATGTTACACAGTCCTTGTCTCACTCTCGATTGGTTGTTAGATCCAAGGAAATTATTTTGTTATTGTGGGCTCAACATTAAGCATGATGACACTTTCAAGTTCATGAGGAGGGATCATATCTTGTACTTGATGAGATGACTTGGCATTGAAGAGTAAACACTTGGGAACTGATACATAATTAGAGGTTGCAAAGTATCAATCTCACCTTACTCGTGACCTTTAACGAGGTCCTTAATGAATCTAGTTTTCTTATGGAGCTTCCTGGGGTGAGATACTTCAGGTTTTTCTTCTTCCATTACTTTTCTCTTCGTGGGCTCCCCTGAGTGAGTGGAGCTCATGGATTTCTCATATACCTTCAAGGATGAGATGTGAGATGTTTTCCTCAAGAGATTTAGGAGGCCACCAAACTAGATGAGATCAATCCTCTTTTTCTTGAACCACTCCCTTAATCTTCGAATCATTACTGCAGTCCTCTCATTGATGTTACCTGATTCTCATATGTTCCATGAGATAGGTGGAAGAGGTGTAGATTTTACCGCTTGGTAATCTAGTTTAAATAGATTTGATCCACCATATTTCACTCCATGAACCAATCAAATCTAAAACTCCTCATTTGATCAACAATAATTTACATATGGTATCTCTTCTTTACTTCAAATTCATCCAAGCAATTGGTCCAATAGTCCTCAATTTGGGGACTATGGTGCAATCCAGGGAGAGTGAAGGTTTCAGATTTTCTCCTGATGTCAAAATTAGGCTTGAATGTATAATAATAGAAGCTAAGGGAAGCAAAGGAAGATTCAATACTAAATTATAACTTTATTTTTAAAAAATAATAATAATTTAAACTTTGGTAAATTTAACACTTTTGCATGAATATATTATGAGGGATATGGGGAAGGATACACCCTTATTTTTATTATTTCTAAACCTATTATGAACCTGAGAAAGTTTCCTACATAACTGAAACATTAGCATTCTATCACTAGGGTACATGAGAAGTCTGCAAGGAGCGAGATGGAAACCCAAAACCCTGATGTAGGTGAAGGTTGAGAATTGAGTGAATAAGCTCCCATATTTTTGGATCAGTGTAATATCTTGAAAGGATATCCTCAGCTCTGGGTTGCCTTCCAAAATGTTGATAAAAAACATGGTGAATGCAACATTCACCCTAGAAAAGTGATGGTTACTCTTCTTGTTTATGAGTTGGGGATACTTTTCACATGCCAACAATTTTTGAGAGACCTTCAGGGAAGCAGTTAGGCCTTTGAAAGGTCTTATGTAGGCAAGAGCATATACCAGATACGAGGTCATAGTGAACTTTCTGGTAGAAGGAAAATGGAGCAACTGTTGATGAATATTATCACTTATAATCTATTCCCAATCCACTACATGGTTCCCTTCAATGGAAATGAGGATGAATTGATCCATCCAGTCTTGAAACTCATTTATCATTTGTTCACCCATTACCCTTCTCACTAGGATGATAACATTTGAGTAGCCTTCATGGAACTCACTTCTTGATATGCTTTTAGGCATGTGAGAAGGTATCATGCCTTTCTTAAGCCATGATCTGAGTGCAATTCCTTGCAGATATGAGTCATTTTTCACCCATTCTTGTGATGCAAACTCTTTGGTGGTGATGACCATACTATTATTGGTTGGAATTTGCAAACACTGTAAGATGCTCTTAAGAGTAAGGACTACAAGAATTGAGTTTTCATTGACCCGAACTATCCTGGAGTTAGTTTCATAATGTTGTGCACATGTCAAAATAAATTATGTTTTGAATGGATAACAGATGATCCTTGTTGTAAATAATCTTCTCGAGAAGTGTTTTTCTTCCATTATCTCCCTAGGTCCTTTAAGCATTCTATTTTTTAGATCTTCGAGATCCATGTGAATGACATCATTATCTCCCACACCTGGATACTCTGTGATTAGGGTTGAGATAATCTTGATACCTTAATACACGAACTTCATTTTACCAAAAATCACCAAGGCGAGCAAAACCAGAGTCAACACAAACTTTCTGCACTCAAATTTAGAACTTTCTATTTTTAGCAGATATGGTCCAAACTTGTTATTTTTAGCAAGTTACTAATAATTTTTTTCTCTAATGTTCATGTCTCATCTGGATTATTACAAATGATTAAGGGTTTACTATTTTTAGAAACTTACTATTTTTAAATGCCCATTTTCCTGAATACTGATATTTTTAGAAAGTTTCCTGAATTACTCTTTTATGATGTTTCTTACTTTTCCAGGGTATTAAAAATGCTAAGAATTCATCACTTTGGTAAACTTGCTATTTTTAGCAACCTATTATTTTTAACACTTTCTATTTTTATGAAATGCACTTATCAGTGTCATGTTGCAATGAAACCACTGTCAAAATCTTTCGTTTTGCACAAAGGTCTTCTAATATGAATTTCATTGTTTTTCCATCTATTGGATCTCTGGGAAATTGAAAAGGTAGGTTTTAGGGTTTGATATTTAAGTTTTCTACTATGAAAAATCTAGGGCAGCAATTAAATTTTTGTTATAATCTTCCCAAATGTGTTTTGGAGAGGTAGAATCTGGCGAAATTTCAAGGTGACCAGATTCCCGGTTGAAAAGTAATGTTAAAATATTTGGTTTTGGTGGCTATAGATGTCTGGAAGAAATTTTCTAGCATCTCTAGGTAAAAATGGAGTTTAGATGGTGTTACAACAACAACCTATCATGAAAATGGTGACCTGTGTGGTGAGTGAGGGATTTAAATGGGTTTTAACCCACCTTGTTAACTGCACATTGAACCTAGGTTTAAATTGAGTTTGGAGAGAGTTTAAAATGGTGGATTAGGGAAATGGGGGACACAAAGTTTATAAAAGGGTAACTTGGAGCAAGATCATGACAAGTTGCAAAATGTGGAGAGAGTTGAATGAGATGAGGGGCTGGGAAATTACACCTGTGGAGTTGAGTGAGGTCGCATGGGGGTCTAAGAGCTTCATATTTTCTCAAGTCATAATTTCTTGTCCCCTAGGGACAGAGGGGACAATGGGGAAACATGGTGCATAAATTTTTGACCAAGGTGAGGGAGTGATATTGCACTTTTTTCCCCTCTTGTCCCCCTTACACCATGGGGAAGAAAGGGACATTGGGGTTGGGACACCTGGGTGTCCAAAGTGTGACCAGGGTGGAGGAGGATGTCATGATTTTACATCCCTCATGTACCCCTTGTCCCAAAGGGGACAGAGGGGACACAAAGGTGCCAAAATTGCAACTGGGATAAAAATTGAAAGCCAAATTTGCTTAGGATGTCTAGAAATAGACTTAGAACTTGCTTTTTTCACCTCAAAGGCTTAGGGTTATGTTTTGGGGTAAAATATTATATTAATTTGACTCCAAAACACATTTTAAGATTAATGGAATTGTTTTAAATACTTTAATATGCTTGTAATTTAAAATTTCACCCATTTTTTGTCTGGAATTGAAAGGGGTAGCTACATGTTTTGAAATGCTTTATGAAACCTTTAAGCCTTAGATAAAAATTGATGTTCCCACCTTGTAGATAATTATCATGTATTTATTTTTCCTAATTTTTATTATTATTGAGCCCTTACGTAACTCCCATAATCATTCGAAGAAGTCAGGTTTCACCATTAGGATGTCCATTCCTTGCACCTAGAAAACCCGATGTTGAACAAATTGTCCCTAAATGAGAAATTATTTCCTAAACAGATCACCTCAAATGCCTTCAAGACTCTCTAACATCACCTTCCGATGTTTTATATATTTCTTGAACTCTTCTGTAGGATGCATATTGTCTTTAAAATGACCAAAATTGTCCTTTTAAGCCTCTAGGAAGACTTGTATTTCACTGAAGTCCACTAAATTCATCCATCAAATTTATCACACTTTCTCACATATGAAAGATTAATCCATGGGTATTAAAAACTAAGCCCATGTACATTAAAAAATTTACACTCTAATGGTGATGTGAATGTTCCAAGTAATCAACAAACATATATCAAACATGAAGAAAATCAAGCATGAAAGAATATGACTACTTATTCTCATAGCTCAAATAGGACGGGTACATATATATGATTGTTGTGTAACTCCCATGCATGACACATGAAACCCTAATTACCTAATGACCTATGATCTCACATAAGTGAGATGACTAAGCATGTAAGGTGGACAAGATGCCTAGTGATGACGATGTAAGTCACACACATGAACACCCCCTTCATCGAAGCTGAAATAGGGGTCGTGGAAAATCAGAAAAAGAAAGAGAAATCCCATAGACAACTAATAAGTATGTGCAATATGGGTCTTGATAACTAAAGTACTAATAAGGTACCCATGTACAAACAACATCTCTAGAAAATAAGAAGAGGAGAAAAGGACTAAAAATGTTGAAGAAGATGGGCAACTGCAGCATACCTCACCCCAAAAAGAGACCGCAATTGAAGAAACTTTTCCTCATTGAAGGGTTTGGTGAAAATTTTTACAACCTGATCATATGTCTAACAATATTGTAAGTCATAAATAATCTCCTGAATGAAGTGCATATGGATCTCAATGTTCTTCATCAACTGATGTTGAATCATATTTCAGAAAATCGAGATGGTGTTCATGTTATCATAGTAGATGATAGTAAGCCACCGAAATTTTATACCAAACTCTTTCAAGATTCCCTACAGCTAAACAACTTCCATGGAATTGTTAACTTCTCCTTTGTACTCTACCTATGTAGATGATATCGCAATTGCATTCAGCTTCTTACTAGACCAATTGAAAAGTATTGAACCAAGAGAGAAATTGTAGCCTAAGGTAGATATCTAATGATCTAGATCACCGACCCAATCGTAGTTAGTAAACCCAACCAAATCAATATTTGTCTCTCCTAGATAGTGAATGACATATGTATAAGCACCATGAACATAGTGAAGGATCCACTTCACTACTCTCCAATGTAACTCAAGGGGATCCTACATAAATATGGACACAATCCCAACATCATACGAAAGATCTAGATGAGTGTGAGTCAAGTAGGTCAAGCTCCCCACCAACTGTCGATAAAGGGTACCATCAACCATAAGAGTAGATCAATCAGAAACTAACTTAACCCCAAAAAGGAAATTAGTAGGAGAAGGCTTACAATCAAACATGTGAATCCGAGCTAGAAAATCAAGGGAGCACTTAGGTTGTGAAATTATAATTCCTTAGTTAGATTACGAACTATGAATCCCAATAAAGTAATGAAGCAATCCCACAATCAACATACAAAACAAGGATGATCATGGAGTCATTCTACCATAGAATGTAAACATTAGGGTCAGAGTGACACCGAGTGAACCTTGATACAAGTAAAAGGGATTCCATCTTGGCATACCAAGCTCGAGGGGCTTGTTTAAGGCCATAGAGAGACTTCTTTAACTTGTAAATGAGGGAGGGATCATAGACATAACCCAGAGGTTGTTCCTTGTAGATCTCTTCCTTTAGGTTCCCAAGAAAGAAGGCAATCTTAATGTACATCTGGTGGACCTCCCATATGTTTGTAGTAGTGATGGTGAGGGCCAGTTGAATGGAATTCATCTTCACAACCAGAAAAAAAGTTTTCGAGTAATAAACCCCAGCTATCTACGAAAAACCCTCACTACAATTTGTGCTTTATACTTCTCGACATCTCCATTGGCACTATAATTTTCTCGAAACACCCACTTACACCGAATGATTTTTCTTCCTTTCGGAAAAGGGGTCAGATCCCAAGTATCATTCTTCATGAGTGAGGAATACTCCTCATCCATGGAAGAATTCCACTTAGGAATCCCATAAAGACTGAGATTCGGAAGCAGAGGCGAAGAAGGAGTGAGGTACATTGAACTTTGAATGAGTATGTCTCTCATCCAAAGGATCTCCCATCCTCTATTCATCACTCTACAAATTTTGTGTAGCCTAATGAGGACTAGGAGGATCAGACCCAAAGTCAGTAGATTCTTCACTCGAGTAAGAAGGGACAAATTCGTCATCATCAATATTGTCAAAATTAGAAGAATTCAAATCATTAGGGTCAGGAGGATCAAGTGGAGAAGGAGGAACATGCTCAAAAATAGCATCATCTAAAGAGTCAGAATCAAAATCATAGAGCATAAATACATCAAAGGGTCTATAAGTAGAATTCAAAGATGACTTGTCAAATTTCACACTTCTCTCAATATAAAGTTGATGAGTAGTAGGGTTCAACAATATATATCCCTTCAAACCATCAGGATACCCTAAAAAAATACAAGGTCTGGACTGTGGTTCCAAATCCTTAGGTTTCTTTTTGGGAATCTAGGCCATAACATTGGATCTGAAGACTCGAAAGTGCTCGACATCAAGCTTACATCCAAACCCAACTTCAAAGGGTGGCATACCTCTTACATCCTTGTGTGGAACATGGTTCTAAATGTAGTAAGCACGATTCACTACTTCATCCCAATACTACGGAGGAAGGGATTTCAAGTGAGCCATACAAGTGGCCATCTCCTTAAGTGTTTGGTTCTTTCTTTCCATAACTCCATTTTACGAAGGGTTGTAAACAACTGTATGATGTCATAGCTTACTAACCTTATTTACATGAGTGAGTAAGGAAGTGGGTGTCGAATCAAAAATAAATTGGGAGAAAATGTACAACTGTAAATGGTGATCTGCCTCTCCCTCAACCACAGTAATGTCGAAATGAAGCTCGTGAATAATCACTGAGTTAGGACCAAATTCCACTTGAATTCCTTCACCGAGGTGGGTAATTTGGTAAACTGATAGGATATTAGTAGAGATATTGAAACACTCAACACTTGGTTAAATGATCCACCGTCTATCTCTATCAATCCATTAACGGAAACCGACACCATAGTATCATCACAAAACATGATTTGGAACATGTCACATGGCTCAATGTTAGATAACTCAACATGTGAAGAGGCCATGTTGTGTGAGGCACTGAAATCAATAATCCACATCGACGAAGGAGTTTCTCTAGTTATAAGGGCCTTTACTTTCTTCTTCTTAGATTTAGACTCTTTTGGATTGGAAGACTTGACCTTCAGAGCATTTTTTTGAATAGACTTAGGAACACTTATTTTATTATTCTCAAGTAACTGAGTTAAGTGATTAATTTTTTTTCTCATACATTGATGCTACTCATAACCAATATTCTTACAATAAGATCATTTACACTTTTCCTTGTTCACTTTTGGCTCAGAAGTAGAAGTGGAAGGTTTGGTTTAGGCTTGGTTGGTCTTGGTTTCCTTCTTGGGTTAGTCCTTTTTCTCTTTTTTCTTTTCAATTTTCTTTCCCTTACCTGTACTTACTACAAGGGCATGTGACTTGGATTTGAAAGTCCCCATTTGAATTAATATTTCTTGTTCTCAAATGAGTTGGGACGAAAAATTGTCAAATGAGGCATTTTGCAATTACTGTCCAAAAAAACTTTTGTAGCATGGAAAGTTGAAATGGAGATGGAGTATTTGGGACCTAATTTAGAAAGAATTGACAAGATAAAATGGGAATATTTCTTCTCCACTTTACATTTCTTTAAAAGCAATCTAGTGTGGATGAAAGTTGAGAAGAAGGTCTGTAGGTTTTCAAAGTCCCTAGGATTTAATCCTAATAGTTCATTTTCCAACTCATGCGCTCTCATGTCATCTTGTTGTCTGAACATGGTGTTTAACATTTTCCACACTTCATCAAGTGTTTCAGATGACTCAATGTGGAAGATAAAGTCAGGAGAAATAGACACATAAAGAATACCTAAGGTTTCATCACATCAATTCAGCCACTTAGATTTTTCAGGCTCATTAGCTCCCATGGTGATGTGAAACAAACCTTTACCCCTTTATTTCATTACCATTTTTTATCTCCATTCAAAAAAATTGAACGGTGTAAGCAAGGGAATTGAAAGAGAATCCATCGCGAAGAGAGAGAAAGAAAAAATGCAAAAAGAAAGAAAAAGAAACACAACCACCCCATAACAATATTAGCATCCCTCCTAATTACAACACTTTATATTTTAGTGTGTTGATTACAATCAAGTTTGAATGTGTGTCATGAAAAAATCATTCACTCACCTTACAATCAACATAATAACGAGCAAGTGTGGATACCACAATAAATTTTTGATGATCACATGATTTTGACACCGTAAATAAGCACAAAATGATGCTAAAAAAAGAAAAGGGAGATAAAACAAGTCCTGTGTGAGAAATAGTGTCTTGTGTCATAAGATAAGCTCCCTTGTTGTAAGGATGTGGCGGGCGCACTCACAAGCCCGCAAATAATAATAAGAGTGATACAATGAAGAAATGACTCAAAACGAGTCGCAAGGAACCTTTAGGACTCAAGAAAATATCCCAAAAGGCAAAAGAGAACTCTAAAATGCTACACACTTTTGCAAAATATTAGCAAAAAAAACAATCCAAAACAACTATTTTCTAAAATTTAATTTTAGAAATTAAGAGGATTTGAAAAATTACTAAAAAAGTTTAGGAAAAAAACACCTTAAAAAAGGCCAACCTCAATTAATTTCCTCCAAAAAAAAATTTAAAGGAGGGAAAGGAAGGGAAAAAATCCCAGAAAACGGGCCTCTAGGGATCTTAGCGGCCACTATAGGTATGACAAGGCAGAGGGCCAGGTCAGCAAAAATCCTGACGACAGAGCCTAATGGTCGTTAGGGTGTAGGACATGGTCACAATGTAAAAAATGGAGGTGGTTATGGAGCCTAGTAGTCGCTATGGAGCAGGACACGATCTCAGCAAAAAAAATCTGAAGGAGGTTATGGAGCCTAGCGGCCATTAGGGTGTTGACCAGATCTAGTGTGATTCATGACGTAGATTATGCCTAGTGGTGCTAGGGGACGGTGCAACACATGGGTGTGGGGTCCAGCACTTTGGTAGGGTAATGGCTAGGTGCAGCAAAGGTGTCCAACAGTCAAATGGACAATGGTTGGGAGTGTTGGCAAGGGTTTAGAATAGGGGCCGAGCAAACCAGCGAAGCAGGTTAACAACAAGGGGTTTGAGCCAAAAAATAATTCACCACCCAAGCAAAAACCAACAAGTCAGAGCCAAAAAAACATACTTTTCCACCAACAAATTAAGCAACACTTAGGGGCCAAAGAATACACAACAAACCAAAACCAAATCCAAAAAACACAAATCCAACCCTCTCAATAGGCCGACCACAAAGGGGACCAACGCTCATGCCAAAGACAACAAAACTCATAAACAACTAGAGGCAAAAACCAAAAAAGATCTAGGCCAAAACTTAAAGCCAACTCACCAACAAAACCCAGAAAAAATCCAGAGGAAGGTAGATTCAACAAGGAAGGAGTAGGCAGGGGTGTAGAATAGAGGCAAAAAAAGCCAACAAAAAAAAAACTCCAAAAAATTAAATTTTAACAGAGAAAATTGTAAAAATCTATATAATTACCTCTTAAAAAGCACCTTTCCTTCAAATTTGGCTATAACTAGATAAATCTGGAGAGAAAAGTATTGAAACTTGCACATGCACGAAAATCCAAAAAACACATAAACCCCAAAAATGTAACTATTAAGACCCATTAGAAATATTCTAAGATCGATCAAAAAACTTGAATAAGAAACAAAAAACCAAAACCATAAGTAATTAACAACCAAAAAAATGAATGCATGTTTTACCAAAATCGTGGCTTTGATACCATGAAAGATTAATCCATGAGGATTTAAAAGGAATCCTGTGCACATTGAAAAATTTACACTTCAACAGTGACGTGAATGTTCTAAGTAATCAACAAGCATAGATCAAACATAAAGAAAATCAAGCATGAAAGAATAGGTCTACTCATTCTCGTAGCTCAAATAGAAAGGGTACATATGTATGAGTGTTGTGTAACTCCCATGCATGACACATGAAATCCTAATTACCTAATTACCTATGATCTCACCTAAGTGAGATGACTAACCATATTTGGTGGACAAGACACCTAGTGGTGACGAGGAAAGTCACACACACCAACAACACATTGAGGCATGCTTGAAAGAATGCTTAGTTCCTTTCTTAGATCCAAGTTGATGGTAGCATTAGTGATATGTTGGCCAGGGGGAGGGTTCAGTGTGATTGAGAGGTAAAATTTTGGATTGTGGCTTAGTTGTCATGATTTGAAATTCAAATTTTTAGGCTATTCATTTTGTCTGAAAATAGTTGTCTCTAACTCAGGGACATTGGATTGTAAGGGGCAATAGAAAACCTTGGGCATCTCATGGGTGATAAGACCAGTTAATTTTTACATAGTGGGTAATAGAATCCTTTATTACATCCAATAGACACACATGAGGGAAAAGGACAAAACACACACAATAGAAAGGGAACATACTAAAATTGGAAAGGAAAGACACACACAATTGAAAGGAAAAATATGGTACATAATTGGGGATAACCAACCTCACTACCTGTAGAGTTTTATATGATTCCCACTGCGAGGAAAATCTAATGGGTTCCCTTCAAGGTAAGACAAGTATTATGTATTTTCCCTGTAGAAATGTTTGATCTTGAATGGATTGAGCCAAAGCGAGTCGAACTTTTCATGGATTCCCTTGGGCTCTTTCCTTTTATCCTAGAGGAGGAAAAGATATCCAATTTGGAAGCTTATATCTTGTGTTTTCTGATCGAATATCCTTTTCACCTTAGACTGGTGTCTTCTCAATGTATCAAATGCTACTAACTTGTCTTCATTCAACTTTTCCAAGTATAAAATCCTTTTGTCAAGAACATTTGAATATTCTCCACTTTCCACTACCTTTACCAGTTGTAAGGCAGATAAATCTTGAGAAATTGGATTTGAGCCTCAAGTCCATATGGCAACTGAAAAGGTGAGGTACTAATAGCTTTCTTGGGCGTGATCCGGTCAACCCATAAGGCATCATATAATTTCTTATGTCAGTCTCTTTGATTAACATCCACTAAATTTCAAACAATGGTGAAAATATTTTTATTACTAGATTTTGATTGGACATTACCTTATGAATAGTAATTTGCAGAGTGGGATAAGGAAATAATAAGATTGTAGAAAAATTCCATCAGCTCACCTAAATAAAATTAGGTATCATTATCCACCACTATCTTGTTAGGTACTCCAAACCTGACGATGATGTTTTGTTTCAAAAAGTTACACAATGTCTCAGAGTTGGCATGTTTTATCGGAATGGCTTCTACCCATTTCATGAATTAGTTCATAGCAGTAAGAACGTACACGTGTCCTTCGTTGGAGTATAGGTTCAATACACCGATGAAGTATAGACCTTACTGTTGGAAAGGTTCTTTAATGATCACAAGCTTGAGGGGTAGAGCAGCAAACTTTGGTCTTCCCATAAACCGTTGGCATGGATTATATTTTCCAACCCATTTGTATGCATCTTGAAAATTACTAGGCCAATAATAGCCACCTTTCAGGATCTTTTAGGTTGTAACCATTACATAGAAGTGAACTCCACATGATTTATCATGATATTATTTAAAAATATTCTTTTTTTTCTTATTTCATGCATCTAAGGAATGTGATAGCCATTCCTTTCTTATATAGAGAATTCTCCCATATGATATATTTTCTTCCCTGAGACAGATAGTTCTTCTTTGCTTTTGATCTAGGCATGGATGACAGTCCCCATATGTCAATAAATAAGCTTTGTAAGTAGAGCAAGGATTTGTGGTACTTACAAAAAACATGAGAGGAAGATCTTTGATCAAGCATGCATAGAAATTGGAGCAATCTTCCCATTCTTCTCGGGTGAGACATTCACACAATCCATTACCTCACACCAAATTAGAAGGTTTTATTTCAAGATCATATTCTTGCACCTTAGGCATCCAATTTCTTCTCCTCACACCTAGGTTTTTTTACATCAAAATATATTTGACTTTCAGATTAGGAATCATAACAACAAAGTGATATTTTAAAAGATAAAACTTGAAATTCTTCAAGGCTATCACTACTGCATAGGCATGTTTTTCATGTTTTGAGTAGTTTAATTCATGTAATTTCAAAGGATCGCTCATGAATGCAATGGGTGACTAGATTTTGTCTTCTTTTTCTTGCATGACGACTATTGAAATAGTATACACTGAAGCGTAGCAATAGAGAATGAATTATTCAAGTTGAAATTAGGACACAACATAGTAGGTGCTTTTGCAATAGCAATTTTGATGGAATTGAAGGCCTCTTTTCCTTGTTTACTCCATTTAAAATATTATTTTGGTTTCATCATGTTAACTATGTCTTTTATGAGTTCAACAAAATCTGGGACAAACCTTCTTAAGAAATCCACTTTGCCATAGAAAGAATGCACATCTAGTTTGCTGGTAGGTAGAGACAATATCTGAATAGCATCTACTCTTTCTAGATAAATCTTGGTGCCTTCCTTACTCACAATATGACCAAATATTTTTCCTTCAGTTACCCCAATTATTGACTTTTTTGGGTTGAGGGATATGTGGTGCCTTCTGTAATGGATTAAAACTTGTTCAAGTTATTATAAATGCTCCTCTCTTATTAGAGTACACCATTAGATCATGTGGATATACCACTATGCACTTTCCCTTTAAATACCTGAAAGCCAAGTCCATAGCCCTTCGAAATGTGGCACCTGTATTGATAAAGACGAAGGGCATATGTTCGTATGTGAAGGTGTCCCATGGAGTGGCAAAGGTATTCTTAAACTGATCTTCTTTAGAAACTTCAATCTCACTGTACCCTAAAAATCCATCCAGCATGGACATCATCTCTGAATAATTCATTGCTTACAAGATATGATCCATAACTAGTAGTAGATAGTTGTCCTTTAGAGAATCTTGATTCAGGTTCCGAAAATTCACACAGATGTGGATTTCACTACTCTTCTTCCAAACTGGTACAATATTGGCTATCCATGTTGAATGATGGGTAGGAAAAATGATGTGGGCATTAAGAACCTTCTCAACCTCCACTTTGTTGGTTCCAATAATCTTCAGATTGTATTGCCTTTGTTTTTTATGGAAGGTTTTTGCATCATGTTTCAAGGGTATAGAATGTTGCATGGATTGCGGTTGAAAGGAATTCAAATCATCATACAAATATGCAAGAAAATATGAGTACATTTTCAAAAAAATTGATAAATTTCTTCGTTCTTCAATATTTTGATGAGGATATTGGCTGATTTTTGGCCTTACCATGGATGAACATGTCATATTTTTCAAATAACTCTTCCAATGACATTATTCCCTTCAGAATTCTATTTCCTTTCAATTGAATTACCCCATCTTCATCTATTTGATCATTTGCATTATTACATTTATCTTCTATGGTTGACTCATGTGGGAGTGAGTCACTTCCTTTGAAATACATAGACTCGAAGTCAACGGTATGTTATAGGAAGGAAAGGACTTGAGTATCATCTTCAAAAACTTACCAATGGGTGAAAGAGCATTTCTACTAAAAAATTTTCCTCCTTTGAAATATAGATGAGGGATCATCAAGGAGGTAGATACTACCAAAGAATCAAAATGGGAATTTTTATCTCTAGGAAATGCTTCGATGTCAAATGCATCAAAATATTTAAGGAAATCCCATACTCTATTTCTGTAGTGGTGGAAACAGGAGTTCTTGACTTGAAATATGTCTCTTACCTGTTTCACAATTAATTCACCATTGCTTTGTACATTGATTTTCTTGATCCCCATATCTTCAGTAGCTTACAACCTGAGCAACAATGCTTTATATTCAGTAGTAATGTTTATATTGGAGAATTGTAAATTATATGCTAAGGGGAACAAATCTCCTTGCAGAGAGGACAATATAATACTTGCTTCGGATTCATTTGTATAACAAATCCCGTAAAATTCTATACTTTGTATTTCATTAACAATGTTTGTTAGCCTTTCCTCAAGGATGGGAATCCCTTCAGTTTATTTGAAACTCATGAAGTAGTCCCCATTTCCTCTTTCTTCATATGGAACTTTCCCTAATTCCTCGAATGAATTCTTTCCCAATTCTATGCTCTAGAAGAGGATAGTTTCCCTAGGGACATCCAAATTTTGAACCATGTACTTCATCTTGGGCTTAGGAAGGAGATTTTTCATCTCATTCTTGACTAGTATCAATGCATAAGACCAATCCATTTGGATCTCACCTCCCATCTTCTGACAGAAGCTTCTACTAAGGAACATTCCATAGGTAGCTGACATATCTACAACTAGAATTTTTGCTTTTACCTACTTCTCTAGATAGGCCATGAGATCCATCACTACATCTTTGATTCTTCCAAAAATTGGAACCTCCTTTTTTTTCCAT
Organism: Taxus chinensis; assembly: GCA_019776745.2. Taxonomy (NCBI): domain Eukaryota; kingdom Viridiplantae; phylum Streptophyta; class Pinopsida; order Cupressales; family Taxaceae; genus Taxus; species Taxus chinensis. The sequence continues at coordinate 65,789,296 of CM034156.1, read as the reverse complement.
CAAGTAGCAATGACCGAATGCCCAAGAGAGACTCAAACCGAGGGATTGAGCAACCTTTACAAGCGTGATATTATCAGAAGCACCAAAATAAATGGCCTAATTATTTAGAAGATATCTATTAATCAACAGGGAAATATATAAGGGCTTAATTTTTCCAGTAGACGAACAGGTAGAGGCTATAATATTTTGGTTTGGGCTTGGCTCGAGAGTGGGAAGGAGGCATTTGGAAGTGGATGTCACTTTGGATTTGGAGCTTCCACATTTGAAAATCTTGACAAGTTTCTCAATCTACTCAGGGCAGGTTTTCAAGAATTCAAATTCAAATTCGATGATATCAAAGTTTGAGGAAGGGTTTTTAAGAGCATGGGAAACATTATCTTGATTTTACTTAGGATACGTACTTGCACATATTTCATTATTATTTTGACTTGCAGAAGTAGGAGCATCATTCTCAGAGAGATTAGAGGTATTTTACTTACGTTTCTTAGAAGATGTCTTGTGATGAGATGTAGCTTTAGGATTCTTCTTGGCTGATTCCAAAGATAGGGGAGTGGAGATCCTCTCTTAGTTATTATATTTTTAGGAAGTAGAGTCACTGATTGAAGATATTCTCTCTCCTTTTCTTTATTCTTTGATTTTTTCTCCTTTTCAAGGGTTTTTGATCGAGTGAAAAGAACACAATAATGGTTTTTCATGTCAGCTACAGAGTCTTCATACTCATATTTGGAAGAAGATGCATACTCACAAAAACCAACCTCTGTAGATCCAACTTCCTCAATTAGAAACTCACCTTTTTCTTCTTTACTTTCCAAAGGCACTTCTTCTTTAATTTCATTATATGATCGGGTCTCACATGTTACATTCATGGGAAGAGCTTCAAGAGAAATCCTCTAAGGTGGTGGAATAATTCTTTATTTGAATGTATTTGTATAGGGAATTTTGAACAAGTTTCTTTTTGAGGGAAACATGTCATTAGCCAATTTTTGCGCCAATGAGTTTGTAGTTTCAGAACTTGAAATTTGAGATTTTTCTTTGCTCAATGCCTTCTTGATCTTTCCAGACACCAGCAAATCATCCTCAACATCAATTGCAAGCTACTGTGCTTTTTCCAAAGTAGTTTTGCATTGGTGAAGAATCTTAGCTTATTATCTTCAATGGGATTGGTAACTTCTGGGATTTTATAGAGTAGTTTGTTGAACTTAGCTAAAAAGTCTCTCATGGGTTCATGAGGCTTTTATTTCAAGTGATACCACTGTGCAAGGAGGGCATGAGCATCTTCGGAAGGTTTGAATTTGGCCCCAAATTTAGATTTCATGTCTACCCAATTTCTAATTATTCTTCATGGAAAGTGGTAGAACCAATCAACAACAACTTCTTATAATGATTCCACATAAAAGTGGACTGAAACACCTTCATGTTCAACTACCAACACACTGCGAGATATGATGAATGTCGCAATGTGATCATTTGGATGTTGTTTCCCGTCTCCTCTGAACTTAGGGAAATTCTTTCTAGATCCTTGATTAAAATAATGTAGTGGAGGAGAAAATGCCAACAGACATGTATTCCGTCCCAAGGCACAGGTGCAACCATTCTTTCTTTTTCTTCTTCCTCTAGTTCTTCTTCTTCTTCTTTCGGAGGAATGAGATTTTTTGGTTCAACAACTAGTTCCCCAATGAGATATTCAAGAGGGGTATTGGGATAGAACTCAATAAATTAATTTCAATTGGTTTGCCTTGCTAGTTAAATAATGGGAATTCTGAAATCATCTTGTTGTTGCTCTTCGAATTCTAGATTAATTATGCCACTAGATTGGGTAGTCCTTGTGTATCTTCTTTTTTCCATTTTATAGGATTTATGTGCAGCTTGAAAAATATTCTTTATGATCTCCTTTACTTATTTAGAACTTGTATTACATGTTTTAACTCTTAGGTATATTCCTATTTTGAATCTAGAACTATTGAAGCAATGTGGTAGTGATTGAAATTCAACATGTTCCAAATACAATTTCTCAAATCTATTGTGATATCTTCTTGAGTGTCTTGGAAGAAAATAATGTTAGGATAAAAAACAAGAACATTTTCAGGAATATTCATTAGGGGAAAATGTAGAGTAGACATCAAGGATCTTGGATTTTCCATCTCTGATTTTTTAACTTTTTAGATATATGATTTTTTAGGATTTTTTTGGTTTTAGGAGTGGTGCAGAAACAACAAAATGTGCCCCATGGTGGGCACCAAAAACTGTTGGTGAAATAATTTGTCGCAAGGACAAAATAGTGGATTTTTACCAACGCTCTGGGACTAATTCCCTCCTCTTGGTAATGGGGAGGCTCCCATTTGTTGAATGTATAGAAAAAAAATAAGTGGGTGGTTGTGAGGCTATGGATCATATAGGTCTACTCCACTAGACCTGTGGTAAATTACTTGCACTTAGTGCAAAGGAGGAGTTTTATTGATGAGAGGAGGTAAAGGGGAGTAATAATTTAAGGAAGGAGGGTTAAATTTTTGAATAAGCACTAGAATATTTTCACAACATTAACCAGAATTAATCCACACTCAATTAGAAGAATACAACCTTATTAATAATGATAAGACTAGCAAATCATAGACACATAATCTATAGATTCATTTATCAAAGGCATTAACATCTTCCTTGGTTTTATAATATCATCATATGTATAAATTTGAACATGTAAGGAAATAGATGAAACATAGAGAAAGAGGAAAATAGAAGAATGCAATCTTTTGTTTGGATCTCAGTAGTGCAAATTTATCTACTTAGAAACTCAAAATTTACAACCACTTGGAATGAAGAGATCATCCATGTATATATCTATACAAAGTATTTTCATATACCCTCCACATGACTTTTCACTTCCCCTTATCACTTGTGACCTTTCATATTCCTAGGAAATAAAAGTGATCCTTTTTTCATTAATTAAAAAATAACTCATTGAAATGTTAGACTTTAGGTCACTTAAATAAATAATTTAAAATAGTGAAAAGTACATCCTTAACAAAGAATTGGAACATGAGAGAGGAGGAAAGAAGGAGAGAGGGGTGATCCCTCAAATGTAGGAAATAAAGCTTCTATCAATGAAGAACCGGCTGTCAATGAACCTTGTGGGAGTACTCTTGGAAATATTCTTCACCTTTGAATTTCTTGCTTAAGTAGGCTACCGCATGTGCTACCTTCTCTGCTTGAGGAATGTGAATGAATCTCAAAACACAGATCTAAGTATCAGAAGTATTGTTGATGATATTACATTCATTGAACAAAACTCGATGATCCTTTGCAGTGTTGGAAATTGTACGTCTGATTTCTGCAAGAGATTTTGAAGTTTCTTTGTTGAATAAGAAGGGATTCCCCATTTCTTTCTTTACCAATTCCTCAAATGGTTTAAAAATATATTCCACTATTGAACTTTCATTGATCGGAGGAGATCCAAGCCTCTACACACAGTTGCTTATATTTTCTAATTTTTTTGATGTGATCTCTTTACAAGAATCAAGCTCAAAGATAGCCTCACTCAACATTTCTACTGGGAACTCAGTGTGAGAGACCAAATAGGTGACAAGTTCTTAGTTATGATAATGAATACATTTTTACCCATCAATATGAAAGATTCAAGAGTACTCATCTCTGACATCAATGGAAATATGTTGTCCCATTGATCTTTTTCCTTCTCAATTTCCTCCTTATTCATCTTTACTTTTTCATTCTCCAGAATCTTCTCAACCCACCTATCACTAGCCCTTCCTTGAATTGTGTGACCTTGAGAATTCTTGATTGTTGTGGGGTTGAAGATGCTGATATAAGTAACAACCTCAAAGGAAGAGATAGAATTGCACTAGGATCCACAAATGACTACATATAAGCAGTGAGAGTTCTCGCGTGCTCTTCTAACTACTCAATTGTCTATTTTTACTCCTTGTTCCTAGAAATCATATGGGAAGCAAACTCCTTGAACAAATATGCATCACCCCCATGTGTTGCTTGACTTAAAGAGATTGTTGTCATTTCATAGTCTTCCTGAGTCATATCCTCTATGAGTTTCACAACATTCATCCAGGAAAGTTTTACATACTTATTACTAGCACCACTAAAAAAGTGAGAAGCTACCTATGCTTTCTTACCTCATTTGGTCTTCACAATCCTTAAGATAGCTTTGAAATCTAGTGTCAATGTCTATTGCATTGTCCTTTCCTCACTCCCGATCAGCTCTTGGATCTAAGGAAAATTTTTTGTTGTTGTGGGCTCAAAATTAGGCATGATGGCACTTTTAGGTTCATGATGAAGGGTTATATCTTGTACTTTGATGAGATGACTTAGCTTATGAAGAAGAAACACTTGGGATCCAAAGCATAACTAGAGGTTGCAAAGGATCAATATCACTTTTCTCAAGAGCTTCAACATGGTCCTCAATAAGTCTAGTTTTCTTATGGAGCCTCCTGGTGTGAGATTCTTTAGTGTTTTCTTCTTCCGTTAATTTTCTCTTTGTGGATCCCCTGAGTGATCAGAGCTCTTGTTTCTCTCAGATACCTTAAAGGATGAAATGTGATATTATTTCCTCAAGAGAGCTAGGAGGCCACTGAACTTGATGAGAGAAATCCTCTTTTTACTCAACCACTCTCTTGATCTTTAAGTCATTAATGTAGCCCTTTCATTGATGTCACATGATTCTATTATGTTCCATAAGATAGGAGAAAGAGGTGTATATTTTACCACTTGGTACTTTGGATCGAACAAATATGATCAATCATCTTCCACTTCTTAATGAACCAATCAAAGTTGAAACCCCTCATTTGATCAATAGTCATTCACATATGGTATCTCTTCCTTACTTCAAATTCATCTATAAAATTGGTCTAATAGTCCTTAATTTGGGGACTATGGTGCAAGCTAGGGAGAGTGAAGGTTTCATGTTTTGTCTTGATGTCAAAATCAAGCCTAGATGTATAATAATAGAGGCCGAGAGAACAAAAAGAAGCTTCAATATTTGATGCATCTACAAAATTTTTTCATGAATAGATTCTGAGGGATATGGGGAATGATACACCCTTATTTTTATTATTCTTACACCTGTTATGAACCTGAGCAAGCTACCTACATAACTCAAACATTACGGTTTTATCACTAGGGTATGTAATAAGTTTACGAGGAGTTACATTGAAGCCTAAAACCCTAATGTAGGTGAAGGTTGAGAACTGAATCAAGAATCTCCAATATTTCTTGATTAGTGCAGTAGTTTGAGAGGATATCCTAAGCTATGGGTTGCATTCTAGAAGTTTGATAACAAACATGGTGAATGCATCATTCGCCTAACAAATTGATGGTTACTCTCCTTGTGTGTGAGTTGGGGATATTTTTCATAGGCCGATGATTTTTTATAGACATTGAGGGCAATAGTTAGGCCTTTGAAAGGTCTCGTATATGCAAGAGCATATACCATATATGAGGTCATAGTGAACTTTCTTATAGAAGGAAAATGGAGCAATTAACAATGAATATTGCCACTTATAACATGCCCCCAATCCACTACTTGGTTCCCATAGGTGGAAATGAGGATTAATTGAGACATCCAGTCTTGAAACTCCTTTGTCATCTCTTGTCCCATTACCCTACTCAGTAGGATGATATCATATGAGTAGCCTTCGTGGAACTCACTTTTTGAAAAGATTTTAAGCACACGAGAAGGTTTCCTTCCTTTCTTGAGCCATGACCCAAGTGCAAGGCCTTGTAGGTATGAGTAAGTATTCACCCATTCTTGTGATACAAACTCTTTGGTGGTGATGACTATACTGCTACTAGTTGGAATTTACAAACATTGTGAGATACCCTTAGGATTAAGAACTCATGTCATTCCTCTGCACTATCTTAGAGTTAGGTTCATAATGTTGTGCACATGTCAAGACCAGCTATGTAATTTAAATGGATAATGGATTACCCCCTCCTACAAATAATATACTTAAGGATAGTTTTTCTTCCACTAGCTCCCTAGGTCCACCAAGCATCCTATTTTTGAGGTCTTCGAGATCCATGAGAGTGACATTGTTGTCTCCCTCACCTAGATACTTTATGATTAGGGTTGAAATAGGCTTGATACCTATGTACTTGAACTTCATTTTACCAAAAACTATCAAGATGAGCAAAACCAGAGTCAACACAAATTTTCTGTACTCTAGAACTTTTTATTTTTAGCAGGTAGGGTTCATAACCATTATTTTTTAGCAAGTTATTACTATTTTGTTCTCTGATGTTCCTATATCATTTATATTATTCAAATTGATGAGGTTTTACTATTTTTAAAACTTTTTATTTTTAGATTCACATTTTCCCAAATTACTCTTTTATGACATTTCTTACTTTTTCAGGGTATTGTAAATGTTGAGAATTCATCACTTTGGGAAACTTACTATTTTTAGCAAACCACTATTTTGAGAAATTTTACTTACCAGTGTTGAGTTGTAATGAAACCACTATCAAAATCTTATGTTTTGTACTAGGTTCTTCTACTCTGAATTTCATCATTTTCCGTCTTTCGAATCTCTAGGAAATTGAAAAAGTAGGTTTTAGGATTTTATATTTCAGTTTGCTACTGTGAAAAATCTAGGGTATCAATGAATTTACTTTTATAATCTTCCCAAATGTGTTTTGGAAAGGGATATTTAGGAAAAATTTCAAGGTGATTGGACTCTCGGTTGAAAAGTTATGTCCAAATCTTCATTTTTGTGGCTATGGATGCCTGGAAGAAATTTGGCAATATCTCTGGGTAAAAATGGAGTTTTAGGGTGTTATAGTAGAAACCTATCATGAAAATGGTTAGATGTATGGTGAGTGAGGGATTTAAGTGGGTTTTAAAATATTTTTAACTCACCATGCTATAGGGTAAATTTTAAGACCCCCCTAAAAAAACCTTAGTTATTACTTGGTGAATGCCACAATTGAAAGGAGCTGCTATCAGCCAGTAGAAAATATTGGCCGATAACATAGTGCTACCATCCAATAACATTATGTTATTAACTGATAACATTATGATGTTGGTCAGTAGTAAATTTCTCTTTTTGCAAACAGTAAGAGCAGTTTGAATATAAAACTTTGGCTCTTACTATAAAATCTAGGTGAATATGTTAGAAGCATAGAGACTGAGAGGGGGGGTGAATCAGTATTCCAAAACTTTTACTTCATTTATATACATCATTCAAAACAACCATTCAATGTGTGCTTATTAAGTGTGTAACATTTATCCACAAGTACATGAAACAAAAAAGAGAAAAATTACACATCATATAATGTGGGAAACCCTCAAGGGGAAGAAAACCCACTAAAAATTTTGTATATATTACTCAATACAAAAGACTTATGTAAATATTACAAATCACACAAGATTTTTTAGTGAGGCACTAACCCCACAAGGAGCACAGTAGGACACAAATCCTACAAGTAGGATACAACCCCCTAAGGTGATCAAACACAAAATAAACCACCTAAAGATGAAGATAAATGATGATTTGTTTCTCTATCAATCGATTTTGATCACTAGTTCAACTTCATGTATTCAAAACCCTCTCAAAAAAACTCTTCTCCTACTTCGCTCAAACTTGCATCATATCATGTTGATTAGGTCTAATGACCTTGAACACCTTCTCCTCCACACTTCTCAACTCTTCATTCCTCTTCTTATCTCTACCCTTGAACCTTCTTACCTCTTGTTTCACCTTCTCTAGCTTGCTCACATCCCCGTCATCACAATCATAATGAGAAAATACAATGCACTTTTATACATGACTCATGCTTACACAACCATATAGGTCAGTCAAGACCAATAAGGTCGGTCATACCAACATGAAAACACATCTACACAATCATATAAATCACATGATATGACCATATAGGTTGGCATAGGCCTAAGCACACCAACTTGCACAAGGCTACTAAATTAGGCCTAAAACTAGGTCTCCATCTCCAACGAATCACTTACTTGAATTCCAAGGGAAAAAAACTTCATCATGAGTTATCAAGATTCACACAAGTCATGGGCATCCTCTTAGTACCATTGACATGCACAAGATACTCTAAAACATCTATCTTAACCACGAAGCATACCAAGAAGCAAACAATTTAACTAGGTCTTAAACATCTAAAAATCACTCCACAAGACTGAGAAAATTATCATAGAAAAACACTTCAACAAGACCCATGTGACATATAAACAAGAAGGTATTGAACTCTGCTAGCTCATCAGACTCATTGCAATCATCAGTTCAAGACATAAGACACCAAAGCAACTCCTTTTCTAACACTACTCAAACTGGTAGATAGGTCTCAAAACTAGGTCTTCAGGATCAAGATGGTTCACATCTTTAAACTCTTCACCAAGGAACAAATAACATATGGATGGAAATATATCAATGTATATTAATTGAAACAACTCACTTCAACCTCCAAATCAATGCTTAAAGATCCATAAAGCATGAATCTCTGAAACTGCTCCAACCAAGTCCTAGGTCTCAAGAACCAGTCTTGAGACAAATGATCTAAAATATATCCAAGGAAACTTATAGAAACTTCCACCATCGGAAACACATCAAAGGAAACCTTCTACATCTATCCAATTGTTCACAAGCACAGGTCGTATGGAGAAAACCTCATAAGCATACATGTTCCAGCTAGCTTCTTGACAAGCCTAATAGGGCTAATTAGGTCATTAGGTCACTAAGCAAGAAAACACCTCTCTAGATAAAAAACAAGGATTTAAGCACATCATGTTAGACACCAACAAGTTATTCAATACCATCAACCCATGCTACAACATGTAAAACTTCAAAGCACACCTCAAACCATAAGACTAGTTTTAGCCCTTCTAGGCCACAAGCGGTAGAGCACCTTGTGAGACCTGTTTCTCAAAATTATTCCACTGAAACTACCCAACTCTCTTCACGAGCACTTATAAAACCTCTCAATATTTCTAGAACAATTTGTTTCATTTCATGAAACCTTCATCTCAAACATGTATAATAAAATCTCTACAGAACAAGAGTTTTTCTTGAACTTACCATCTAACCTAGAGCATCATACCAACACCAAAATGAGCACAGAAGAATTCTCTACAAGCCCAAATCATCACATTATCATTTCTAGGTCATTTGAAGAAAAAACCAAGCAAATATCTCCTATCACTTTGTTGCTATGGTTTTATGAGGGTTTTGACCACCTTTGCTTCTTGATGATTGTTAATAAATGTGTGATGATCAAAAGAATTCATTATTTTTACAAAATACTCTTAACTAAATGCCCTAATAACCACCAAATGCTAAGGGCCCCATTTAGAGCTCACACGTGTGGGTGCACATTCAAAGTTCACTGAGATACGCATTTATAGGAGCTCAATACAACCAAAAATGAGTTTTCTTGCTTTGTCTTCAACTTCCTGACCTAAATTTTTTCCAAAAGCATTGCAACAACCTATTCCAAGATTTCTAACTCCCATCCATGCCATGCAACCTCTGAAACATTCCACACACTATGACTTACCCATGTCTCTTAGCCTTGTCCTCGAGAACATGCTTCAATAGGACCTTGTATATGCACCTGACAACTGAATTGTGACCTGATGTGCCTCCTACACATGTTATAAAATATCAACATGCTCAAAAAGTTCTACATTGTATCATACTCCATGCCACCATACCATACTACTTGGACTATGTCAAGAATAAGACCTATAATGGCTTGTTTCTCCACATGACTCAAGAGGAATGACCTTGAAAACCTCTTATAGACTCATTAACACCTTTGACTCATCACCCTAAGCATATTAAACCCCATTAAAACCTTCAGAACTCGTACCATAACCATATAAGTTGGAACCATGCATGTTGACCAAGACACCATAACTTGACACCAAAACACCATATCATGACAACAAAATTGGACACTACCAATCAACCTTCAAGACTGACTTTGATTTACACCTCATACTGAAAACAATGCCACCTAGACACCCTTTGCCATAAATATTACTTGACATCAATGACAAAAAACATCACACAAAGTCCAACAATCTCCCCCTTTATCATTTATGATGACCATCATCAGAAACATTAATGGTAACCACAACATTTACATACATTTAGGACACCCTTTTCATGTTTTTGAGCACACTCTCCCCCTTTGAAATCTATGACAAAAGGCACTGTAACAAATAGACATGGAAACAATTGACAAGACATAATAACAACAATGCACTCAACTTACTTGGTATTTCTTAACTTCAACTGATGCAACTGATGTGTGGACCTATTTTCAACACCTTCAATGCTCCCCCTAGACAGATACATCCTTCTTTCAATACCAATAAACCATGCATCTTAAAATTTGAACAAACTCCCCCTGAAACTATACTTTTTGAATCTTTTTCAAACCTTAAATTTGACACAACTGAATTAAACACACATATAAGAATACATACATGATCCCCTTGATACCATTATTCTCTCTTCTTTGAGTCACAACCATTATGCCAACACCTCTCACATACCTTATTCTGAACACTTCTCTCCAACCTTTGATGCCCCTTTATGGACTGAGAACAAACTTTACTCCTTTATTGCATAAAACTCCCTCTAGATGAAACACAAGGTCATTAAACTGATAAGGAATACCTTCACAAGCTATCAAATACATATTACCCTACTCATAGACCAAAATTTGATCTCAAAACACAATTTCATACCCATGTGTCTTCATGAATCACACACATGATAACAAGCTCTCTGATACAAGATTATCTTGTCCTTCACTGATATAGATTTTATCATCAAATTATAAACACATTTTATAACTTCTACTCACTTCTTGATATTTCATACATCACAGTTCAAATGCAATTTCATACTAATAAGGATATGAACTTAAAGATAGAGCATGCCTTGAATATGAGCACCTTATCATGGTATGCACCACCGTCACAGATCTAGATCAGTCCTATTAACATCCAAACTTGCCTTAGAACACTTATTTATGGACCACTCATTAGTATCAACCCCCTTCAAACTAATTGGGATAATTAACTCACCAGATTATTGCACCATAAAGTCAATACAAACCTTGAAATGACTAAACATACCTTAGGGAGCACCTTTTTGCATCTTAGAAGCTCATATAAACCTGTCTAAAATGACTATATCCCTCAAAGTTGTCAACTTTGCCCACTGTCAAACTTCTTGCAATATCATGAACATAACTTTATCTTCTTGGAACAACTTCAAACTTCTTCAACCAGTTAGACCAATATAAGATCTTAAGGTGCACTCTATTAGCTCAAATTCACATAGTACAAACCTTGATTCATGAAACCACTGACATACATTTGTCTCAGGGACTCTTTCATAAAATGAAAGAAACTCATACCTTAAACACAATCTTCAAAGTGATAGGCTTTCATTTTTGTTACTTTTTCCACCTGTATTTGCTAATGATGGAAATCAATGCTTTCTCAAACTCTTCCTAGCTTCTTCACAACAGTACAATACCTCCTAGGTCAAGACATCTTATCATATGAATACAAAAATTCTTCATAGATCATTATCATCAGAATCATATCCTCTTCAAACTAAGACACATGAATGACACTATGACACATCATACATTAGCATATCCACACTTAGCATATACTCTTCATAATAATTGTGCTCATAACTTGGTCTTTAGTTAACTTGTAAACTCAAACTCTGACTTTTGATTATGAATTGTACACCTATTATCTTTCTTCATGAACCTCAAACTATGCATCATCACACATTTAATCAACACCTTCATGGGCTATCACATATTAATATAATTACTTCATAGGAAATAAATACTCTAAGACCTTAAAACTTAGGCCTAAAGGGCATACCACCATCTTGACACACAATCCAACATAGTCAGTCAAGCATGACACCACTGATATGTTTCAAATCACATACCCAAGCTTACGTAACTCATGACAAACAGTCCAGGTCACTAACCAAACATTCTTAGAGAACCATTCCTAACAGCACATCTCCATGGAGCACTCCACGTGAACAATTAATTCAACATAAACATACCTTTCCTTTGTAGCTACATGTCTTCAACATGACAATGTACCTACATTTCTTCTCATGAGATATGAGGCCAAAGACTCCACCTTCTTTTTATCTAACTTGTTGTCAGCTTTAAAATTCCTCTTACTCTTCTTGGATGAATCTTCAGGCATGATAACATCCTCAATCTTTTCTTCTTCTGATTGAAGGTTTGTTATATCATACGATTGAAGGTTTGTTGCCTTGATATAGTCTTGTTGTAAGTAAAGGGTTTTAAAATTGAAAGTTGTCAAGAAAAGATCCAAGACTACTTTGAAAAGACAATAATTGCGTTGGTATGTTGATCTAGCTAGTTACTATCATGTAGATGTGTTGTGTTGATATGAGAAATTAAGTAAAAAGTGTGTTGCATCAAGTCAAAAACAAGTATGTATTATTTCTCTAATGCATTGACATAAATGTCTGGGTATTTGAAGACCTAGTCCAATAAAGTTCCATAATGAAGACTGTAAAATGTGTATTTTTCATGTCAAGGAGATCTTTTGTAGGACTGTCTCAGCTATGTCAAAAAGCAAGTAAATTTGTTTTTGAAGATCCAAACCAGAGCTCTCTGAGGTTCAAAGTAAATGTTAGAAAGGTATATTTTGCTAAGGAGCCATGAATTTGTAGCAGGGGTCTAAAATTTGGGTAGTATGTTGAGAATTGTTGTTTTCATGTAATCAAGAAGTTTGACTATCACATGTGGTAGAGCATGGTGACATTAGAGTTTGAAGATTTATTATTAAGTGCCTCTTGTTAAGGGTTTAGAGTCATGAAAATGATTGAGACAACTGTTAATAAGAGTTCAAGGTTTGAGTATGCTATTGATGTATCTTAAAGCCTCAAGATGGTTTGAAAAGTGAATGAGAGAATATTATCAAGGGTCAAGATATGCAATGATATCTAATCTTAGGAGACCTAAATCAAGGTATTATATGCATCAAGAAGAAAAATTTGGTGCCTTGGAAGTATTTAGGATCCTACAAGTTCATGATGTTGTTAGCTCTTGTCAAAATTTGGGCATGATACATGTAGACACCTAAAATGTCTACATGACTAATTAACATTAATCATGTCCCACATTTTAGCCTCATCGCCATTTATCCACTACCAATTCGTATAATAATTGATCACAAGATTAATTATTATTATTTAATCCATTTTATCATATTTATCATTTATCCAATATTCTATTATTAATACCTTTTAATCGATCATCATATCTCATTTTATTATTAATCCCTTTTATTTCATTATTATCCTATTTTAATCCCACTTAACATTTATAGGAATTTAATATTCCTATGCCTCACCTACCCCAGTCTACACCTACACCGACCACTAGTTATTCCATGTAATCACCCATCATTAATCTTCCTAATCACATCATTTAAACTAAACTAATAATGTCCACACACCTCTGAATCTAGAGGCTTCTAAATCTAGAAGCTTCTCTATCTTTCCCTCTTATTTTCAAATATGCAAATGAATCTACACTATTCAATTGAATTTTTAATTCAATGGAGAGTCCTCACAAAATCTAGAATTTTCCATTCTAGAATCCTCCAATCCTCTCATCAATCCTCCACCCTTGATTTCAATCCAACATGGCTTCATCCTAGTCATTGAATCCTTCACTCCTCAGCTATAAATTTAGCTCTCATCCTCCATGAAAGCCATCTTGGGAATCTTATCAAATATCTGCCATTTTTAGCACTCAATCATCCATTATATCATCCAATCAATCCATTATTCATTCACAATAAAAAAAATCTTCATCAATCAAGCAATCATCCAATATAAGCAAAGGGGAGGTGTTGCCAAAATTAGTCCACATAAATCTGAAGCAAACAACTACAATCCAACATCAAGAGCACATCCAATCATCAAAGAAGGATAATTCTACTTGTAGGTAAGTACATGTATATTGTTTTCTCCTCTCTTTTCATCTAACTCTATCTGAGGTAGTAATTCAAAGTGTTAGAATAGGAATCAAATTTGTTTTGTTTCTTGTTGGCATTTTTCACTAACACATATTTTTGTCTATAATACATAACATAAGGATTTAAATACAAGGTATATAATGCAAGCAAGATGAAGTGATGCGTCTCAATGAGTAGAGTTGTTGACCGGTGAGTGTAACTTAGTAACATTTGAACACATTCCTTGAAGCGTTGTGGAAGTATGAGGTAAGTAGATAGTTTTTATATGCTTGGGTGGGCCAAAAGTTAGTGACTTGAGATCTAATCTAGGTCAGTACAGTCTATGATGTGCAAAAGGATATTCATGAGAAAGTTGAGATGTTTTATGGTATGAGATCTTATGTTGTTGTCAAGAATAATGATGTTAATATATGTTTACATTTGATGTGTCCCAACAAGTTGTGTTCAAAGTGATAGGGAGTGCTGAGAAGAGTGTGAAGTGCATCTTGAGGCTATCAAAATTTGGTCTATATAGTGGCATTATACATGAATGATCTCTAGGTCTAAAGAAATAGGATATTAAGTTAGTGGAAGGAAAAGAATTATCCATCAAGTTGGTGAGTGTTGATTGCTTGTGTTTGAAGGTCCTATACATCTTGAAACTAGAACATATGTGTATGGTTTGTACATGAAATTATATTTCATGCTTTTTTGTTCACGATGTCAGTATGAGACCTTTTATATGGTGAATGAAGACATGCAATATTAGTTGTTAGGCTTGATGAGTGATAACATGCATGGTTGAGTTTAGTAGTGTGTGTAGACACCAAATCACGCACTTGGGTACATTTCAAGGTCCTGATCACATACCACTATTCATATGATTCCTAAGCGAGAAAACTACTAATTGACATCTATCTTTAGCCTCTTTCTTTGTTTTCTTGCTTTCTTTGAGGTCTTGCACACCTCACTGCTTAGTCTGAATTTCACTATTCTATCTTTCTTGGCTTTGGACACTAGTGCCCAGGTACCCTCGTCCCCTCTGGGCACCCTGACCTCTTTGTATCTTACTCACCCCTTTTGGGCCTCTTTTATCTTTTGGGCATCTTATTTTCTTAATGGTTGGCCTTTTAGAGGTTAATTACGAAATTCAAACAAGGGAATCATATAAATACAAAGCTATATGATCATAATAAAGGAACAAGCTATAATCATCTATTACTAGCACATAAGGTTGAATCCAAAGGCATTTCAAGAGCATAAAAACATCCATCTAGCTTCATTTAAGGGACAAGGGAGTGCATACTTCTGCATGCACTTTATAGGAGGGGAGGTTCATTTTGACATCCACACATCTACTTACATCGTTACATCTAGTTATTGCTCGCTTTGAAGTGCATCTTGCACAAGAGCCACCTAGGGCAGGATTCTTCACACACACACATGTAGAACTACATGGAGTATGAGATGTAGTGCATTGCTCGGTCGTAAGTTCACTCTGTTGGGTGATCACTAGGGTTAGTCCAAATCCCCATTTGTATCTTTTTCTTTATAGGATTTGATGTGTTTTGGGGATTTGTTGGAGATCATTTGTTTTTTAGGTTATAGGCAAACTAAGCGATCTTCCAGTTACCTATAGGATATCAATAACGGACATTAGCAAACTTCTTGCGAAACTAAAAAATTCAATTTATGAGGTTTTTTGCAGTCACGGGCACCCAAAATCAGTCTCTAGCACCTAGGTGCCCTTGACCCAGTCTAGGCACCCTAGTCCCAACATTTTTGATAGTTCTGTAATTTTTTAGACTTGGTTGCGACATTTTTCCCTCCTATTTCATCAGCTTTCTAGCTAAGCACATCTTTGGGATTATTGTGAAATCAACTAAGTCACTCTTTCCCTCTCTCGCACCTAGGATTTCATTTTTATATAGCTTATTTCTTGGGTCAGATGTGCACTTTATTGTTTATTATTATGTTGTGACTCTGTAATTAGGGTTTTACAAATCTTAATTTTATTAAATTAGTGTGCATTGTGCTTTGCTGGGCAGAGATCTATGGTTTAAAACCTATATTGACTAGTGAGTTGTGTAGTGCTATTAGAAGTTATAGTCATGTGTTGTCAAGAAGTGAGTTGACCTTAAGCAAGTGTTTAACAACCCCAAACTAGAAAGTTACTACCTGATATGTTGATCAGGAAGTATTCGTGCTAGCTTAAAGCTGATATGTAAATTGAGTTTGAAGTTGTTCTTCAAGGTGTTTTAGGTTAAAAGGTTTGTAGGACTATTACACTAGGTTTGGGTAAGCCTTGCAGTGTCTAAAGATGGTTACATGATCAAAGAGTTGTTGCGATATGAAGGAAGGGTGTCTTCAGAATATGAAGAGGTATTAATCTTAAGGGGGCAATTTAAATAGGTTGAAAACCTTAAGTTGAGTGAGGTAACAAGTTGGCGTGAAGATTGTTCTTGACAAGTTTGTGGCATCATGAAATCTTGTTGAGTCTTTTGGACCGATTAAATACATTATGTGTTACATACAATGCAAGGTATGTTGTGTTTTGAATCCTAGCTTTTGGTTATTGTTTGGAATTAGTTGAATTTCTTGAATAAGATCTAAGTCAGATATGAAGTCTGCATGTGTTGAGGGGGAACAAGGTTTCTTTAAGATGAAGATGAAGTGGACCTTGTGTTTGCTTTGGTTAATGTTTCCAATCAAGTGGTGAGCTCAGTGTTTTGTCAAGATATGATGTTTTTAAGTATGTATCTTTTTCATTAATGTCAAAAGGGGGAGAATGAGCTGATGTCATGTGTTTCCTAAGAGGAGATTGTTGTTTGTGTGCTTTTGACATCAATAGGTTTTCCATCAATAAAAGAGGGTGAGATTGTTGGCCATGTTTTGTCATTGATGTCAAAGTATGGTGTTGTCAGTATTGTCATTGAGTTGCATTAATGTCAAAAGGTGTATGGAGCATGAAGGTTGAGTTTCTAGGTGATATTACATGATGTTACATGGGCTTTGGAGTAATATAGTGACTTATACGAGTGTGATGATGGATTGAAAAGGCATGAAGGATGTTTATTAGGTGTCATAGAATGTGTTGAAGCTTCTTGTAGGTGTTTAAGGTTGGCCAAGGAGAGTTGAGGTCAGAATTGGTGAAACAAACATGTTTCAAGTGTTTGTTTCTGAATCCTCACGAGCAGTATGAGGCATGTGATGATGAAGTGGAGCTTGTAGCGGATGGATATGCATGGTAAGATTTTGGGGATTATGAATATGATGTTTTAGCACACTCACAAGTGTATGAGTATGTAGGTTAAAGGGTTAGACTACTTCTTAGGTCTATTTCTAGACCTAGCCCTTAAGAAAGCATGCCCAAGTGAGATGATTTGAGTAGTTGCAGAGCTATTTGAGAAAATTTGATCATTGGATATTTTTTTTAGGATTATATGATGGTGTGGTCCAAATTTCAGGACCTGGTGATGAAGACTTTTGAAGATAATGCATTTTGAACAAAAATGGGTTTTTAGGGGTGAGTTTTAGAGCTAAAATTTGACTTTCAGATGCTAGTTGGGGAGTGTGTACTCTACATGGGGACCCAAGCTCCTAGGGGTAGTTGATTAGGTTAGTAATGAATTTTTTCTAACTGGACCAATTTATTTTTATCATCATGTTTTTATGAGCAATCGTTAAGAAAGCCAAACAAATTGTTAACCCTCATAAAACCCTAGCTCTATAGCGACTTGGAGAAAAATGGTTGTAGTGGTCCAGAATGGATTGGTTTTTTAAATTTTATGATTGGAGGTTGTTTATGAATCTTCCATATTTCTATTGATGTATTTTATAGCTTGTGGTAGCATGTGGGCCCCACTCAAATATGCTTGTTTCTGGAAAGTTTCAGTTTGTACAAAAGTTTTCCATTGAACCTATTGACTAAATAACCATTTATGGAAGCATGGGATTGTAATAAATTTCCATGATGGTTTCAGGTCATGGTTGTGCCTTTAGAATGTAAAGTGTGCCCTAATTTTGAGGTCTGTTTTTTAGGCAGTTTCGGGGCAGTCAGGGAACAAAGAAGATTTGGAGGTGCTACAGGTGTTTTCATGGCTTGGTTTTAATTTAGTGATGATCCTTACATTAAAAAAATCCAATGAAATATCATAATTGAATTTTTGTTGATTTTTGAGCAAGTTATGTCTTGATCTTTGAGGGTCAAATTTGAGGGTGCTTGGTTGTGCATGCTCTGGAGAGGCTTCACAATGAGAGATGATTGTTGTTGAGTGTTTCATGTTTTATGGATATTTTTTAGGGCTTAGATTGGTGATATGACCATCCTATGTGGTCATTTGTATGATTCCATCAAGATATTTTTGTCATGTTTTGATGATATTTTGTTTTTGAAGGCCGACTTACATGGTTTAGGCACTTTTTCATGTATATAAGCAAGTTTAGAGAGTTCATTTATGTGTGTTAGAGCTATGGGCATGGAGTGAATTTTGGAAGGATGAAATAACAAATTATTAGGGCAGAGATGAAGAGGACGAGGCATTGAAAATGATGAAGAATTATACCATGATGTTAATCTAAATATGGTGAGCTGAAGAAGGTCATCCATACATGACCTAATTTGAGAAGAAGACATAGTTTGTGTGCAAGAGGACGAGTGAGATAAATGAGAGTATGAGAGTGTCATGAGGGGTCAAGAACAAAGTAAGGAAGAGGTATGAGGAGTTGAGAAGGGATGTCAAGAAGGAGATACATGTCATAAGACCTGATCAACAAATAAAGGAGCAAGTTTGAGCAATGAAGGAGAGAGAAGTTTGAGAGAGTGTTGAGTGCATAAAGCTGAACTAGTGATCACAATCAGTTGTTGGAGCAACATATACTTAGGTGATATTCATCTTCAGGTGGTTGAGTTGGTGTTTGGTCATCTTAAGGGGTTGTATCCTGCTTGTAAGGTTGGTGCCTTACTAAATAGGGGTTGGTGCTCCTTGTAGGATTGGTGTCCTACTAAACTAGGGGTTGGTGCTCCTTGTGGGGTTGGTGCCTCATTAAAAAAATCTTATGTGATGTGTAATATTCACATAAATCCTTTGTTTTGAGTACTATAAGCAGAGGTTTAGTGGGTTTTCTTCCCCTTGAGGGTTTCCCACATTATATGTTGTGCACTCATGTTCTATCTTGTTTCATGGACTTGTGGATAATTGTTACACACCTAATAATCTCACATTGATAATGTATGTTAAATGGCTGCTCTTAATGATGTATGCAAGTTAAGGTAAATGAAGTAAAAGTTTTAACTCTTCATGGATTCTTCACATCAGTATAATAGCTCCTAGGTCCAGACATCTTATCATATGAATAACAAACTTCTTCATAAATCAGTCTCATCAAAATCTTGTCCTCTTCAAACTGAGACACATGAATGACTCTCTTACACAACAGACATTACCATATCCACACTTGTCATCTTAGAAATTGTTCATAAATATTAGGACATTATTTAACCTCATTCTAACCATAAAAGTTTCTTAGTTCCATGCCTCAACTATGGTGAAAAGTTCATGACCCCATGCAAATATTTTACAAGCAAATGAGCATCTCAAACATGACCTTGAGATGGGAAAACACACTTCTAAGAGCTCGGTAGAGCCAAAAATGAGTTTTCTTGCTTTGTCTTCAACTTCCTAACCTGAAAACTTGCCCAAATCACTACAAAAACCTCTTCTAATCTTTCCAACTCTCATTCATACCCTGAAACCTCTGAATCATTCCACACACTATTACTTACCCATGTATCTTAGCATTGTCCTCGAGAACATGCTTCAATAGGACCTTTTATATGCACCTGACAGTTGAATTATGACTTGACGCACCTCCTACACATGTTATGAAATATCAACATACTCCTGACATGCTTAAACAAGTCTTCCTTGCTTCATACTCCATGCCACTATACCATACGACTTGGACTACGTCAAAAACAAGACCTAGAATGGATTGTTTCACCACATGACTCAAGAGGACTGACCTTGACAATCTCTTATAGACTCATTAACACCTTTGAATCATCACCATAAGCATGATAGGCCCTATAAAAACCTTTGGAACTCATACCACAACCATACAAGATAGAACCATGCATGCTGACCAAGACACTATGACTTGACACCAAAACACCATATCATGACAACAAGATTGGACACTACTAATCAAACTTCAAGCTTGAATTTGATTTACACCTCATACTAAGAACAATGCCACCTAGAAACACTTTTCCATTAATGAAAATTGACATCAATGACAACAAACCTCACACAAAGTCCAAAAGAATTAACCCAAAAATTAACTTGGATCCAAAAAAATTAGGTGAAATAGAAAGTGACGTAACATGTCAAAATTAGCTAAATCCAAATTTTAAAAAACTCAAATATTCATGAATTAATGAAGATTAACCACTAAAGATTACACTTCCATGTTAGCTACACATTGAATTGAGTTTAGAGAGATTTTGAAAATGGTGCAACGGGGTCATGGGGGACACCATGGGCAAAAAAGGGAAACTTGGAGCAAGATCATGACAAGTGGAAATATATGGAGACAAATGAATGAGACGAGGGGATGAGTGAGGTCACATGAGGGTTTATGAGCTTCATCTTTGCTTGGGTCACACTTTCTTATCCCCCTTGTCCCCTGGGGATAGAGGGGACAATGGGGAAACCTGAGACACAAAAGTGTGACTAGGGTGAGGAAGTGAGGTCATACTTTTGTGCTCCTTTTTTCCCCCTTACACCATGGGGACGAAAGGGATAATGGAGACAAATGGGTGTCCAAAGTGTTACTTGGGGAGGAACATGAGGTTAAAATTTGGTTTCCCTCTGTTGGACCATGATTTCCATTAAACCAAAATCCACAGGTGTTAATCTCCACTACAATCTCTAGAGTTAGGATCCTCGAGAGGGGGTTAAACCATGTCACAAAAATCATGGGGAGTGATGGGTGCACATGCCAAAATATCCCCTTAGCATTATTTAGGTGAGTTATGAACTTGAGACATGTTAATCTGATACCATTTTTTGGACCATGATTTCCGTTAGACAAAACCCATAGGTGTTAATCTTCGCTACAATCACTAAAGGTAGGATCCACGAGAGGGGGTTAACCCATGTCGCAAAAATCACAGGGAATGCTAGATGCACATGCCAACACCATCATTTCCACCTTTTCCCCAATGGGACAAAGGGGACATAAGGGTGTTAAAGTGTGACTTGGCCAAAAATGGAAAGCCATATTTGCTTAGGATGTCTAGAAATAGACCTAAAACTTGTTTTTTACCTTGTAGGCTTAGGATGATGTTTTGGGGTCAAATATTATGTGAATTTGGCTCCAAAACACATTATAAGATGAATGGAACTATTTTCAAGACTTGAATCTTCCTGCAATTTAAAATTTAGGCCCTTTTTGTTTGGAACTGAGAGGGGTAACTACATATTTTGAAATGCTTCATGAAACATTTAAGTCTTAGACAAAAATTGATGTTTCCACCTTATAGAGAATTATAGTATCTTTCCAATTCCTACTTGTTTTCTTCTTGAATCTTTACGAAACTCTTAGAATCATCTAGAGAAGTCAAGTTTCACCATTAGGATGTTCATTCCTTGCACCTAAAAAACCTGATGTTGAACAAATTGTCCCTGAATGAGAAATTCTTTCGTAAATATTCCTAAATTACCTCCAACACTGTCAAGACTCCTCAAAATCACCTTCGAGTGTTTTAGATATTTCCTAAACTCTTCCAAAGGATGCATAATGGCTTCAGAATGACCAAAATTGGCCTTTTGAGGCGTCAAGGAAGACTTGTATTTCATTGAATTTCACTGAATTCATCCATAAACTTTATCCCAATTCCTTGCATATTGAGGCATGCTTGAAAGCATGAACTACTTCCTTCCTTAGAGCTAGGTTTATGGTATCATTGGAGATATGTTGGCCAGGAGGAGGGTTCAGTGTGATCGGGAGATGAAATTTTAAACTGTGGCTTAGTTGTCTTGCTTTGAAATTTGAATTTTTAGGCTAGTAATTTTTCATGTGACAAAATGTACATATAAGTTATCAATAATAAGCTTGGTAAAATTAATGACATTAAGATCAACATACAAGGGAAGGTCATTCACATAATCGTTAAGACATACATAATGTATAATATCATTTGCATTAGTTGTTTGTATGAGAGACAACATTTGTGCATTTAGGAGGGTGAGAGAGATAGTAGAGACACATGTAATGATATTATAATTTTTAGGAGCAGAAGGAGAGACATGAGTATAAACATCATTATGCATAGAAACATCATTATGCGTAGAAACATCATTATGAATAATGACATCACTAGAAATATAAACACTATTAGGAATATAAAATTCACTATGAACATAAATGATCATTATGAACATAATCACAAGCATGCACATCACCTAAGTTAGGAGCCTTAGTATCACATGGAATATCATAATTATTAGGTGCATCACCATTTATAAAAGTAGAATAATGTTCATCATCATTATCATCATCCATATCATTGTCGAGAAGGATAATAACAATATTCATTCTTGAAAGCTACATAGGGTAGGAACATATACCAAAGAAGACATCATCTAATAAAATAGAGTCTTCTACACTCTTAGTAGATTCTATGTGAGGAGGTGGTACATGACTATGAGAATTAGGCAACTTGGCAGGAATACAAAAGGTTGGAGCTCGATCCTCCCTAAGCCAACCACTATCACTAGATTCATATCCAAAACTAAGGTCATCGTCCAAACATGGCTTTAATAAGTTAGTAGTGTTAGAAACAACTATTAACGTTACCAAAGTATGCATATAAAAGGTCTGATGAGGTGTTAAATAAAGAGCTATCTAAGGATACTTTAATATAAGATATACTAACAACGGGTGTTGCACTAAGAGTGGAAAATTGAGGTGTATTATGTGATTTAGGAGCAATATAAGATGATTATTCATCATATCCATAGGTCACATCAACTAGAAAATAAGTAGAGGAAGCATAAACACTAGGGTATGGTGCAGAAAAACCTTCTTATTAAACCCACAAGCAACTTGGACTTGGTTAGAGGGATGGTAGCCCTTGTGGTGTCACAAAGCATTATTATAAGCCATATCTCTCCCAACTAAAGCAATAAACCCTAAAATTAGTAGGGGTGGAGATAAAAATGCCTAGCTAATGAATAAACAATCTACACCTTAAGCTAGGTAAAGGTTTTGAATAATAATGGGTTCACCAAAATGTATTATCCCTAATTTTATTACAAGAGATTAATCTAATTAATTTAAATCGATTGAATAATATGTTAAAGGAATAATAATAATAATTTATTCACAATTATAGAATGGAAACTAGGATATTTGCGAGCATGTCAATCAGATAAAGTAATTAAAAGTACAACTAGGGTTTGAAATGTAACTTAACTGATTCAGATCGATCTCTAACTGTGTCGCTGCTAAATCTAGAAAGTATGAAGAATTCTAAATGTTCATAGATTAATTGTTTATAGAAAAAAACCATTCAGGGACAAGAATGTATAAAAGATCAGGATCGTATCCCATAAACTAACCCTATTGTATTATCTTGGACCTATAAGTGGTAGAACTTTGATTTTTCCTATGTCGTTTGGTGATCACCTATGTTTCACTTTATTGTCTTCAGATTCACCTATAACCTTGGTTTTTACACATGTATATGTAAAACAAACCTAGCTTCTTGCAAGAACCTTACACACTCATTAGATCAAAAATAAAAGATACAAATGTTTGATCCAAACTAACCTTGGTAGTCACCCCATTTGTGAGTCACTGAGCACTACACTACATTTACACTCAATGTAATTCTCTTAGTGCATTGTGTAAACACGCAAGCAATCTAATACCCTTGACCTAAATTTTCCCTTGTGCTTCCACATTGATAGCGGGCTATGCTATTTTTCTCCCATATAAGAAACCCTTGTATGCAAATGTGTAAACCATAATTATGCCCTCTTGCATTGTGGTATACAATTTGAAGGTAATATTATTGCTTTCTTAGCTCAATAGTTGGTGCTTATATAGGTGTTTGATATATCATAAATGATTAGGGTGAACCTATATATAGGATTCTATCACTTTGAAATTTGAATCTTAGTGGCACGCAAAGATGATAAAAACATAAAATGTGAAAGACACAAGAGTAACAAAGAAACCCAATGAGCAAAAAGGACCCAAAAATAAAAAAGGTTAAAACCATACATCTAGGTCAAGACTATACCATGGTCCTAACCAATTTGTATGGATGTGGACCAAAATCACCAACAATAAAATAAATAATTACAAAGGATAGAGATATCTGTGACACAACATAAAAAACATAAAGAAACATCAAGTAAGTCACAAATCAAACATTATAAAAGTGAAACAACAAGGACTTGTGCCACTAAGACTTAATTTCATAATTTAAGAACCACATATATAAAGTATTCTAAAAGCATGATGCAATGATGATTTTGTGTAAATTTTAGTGTCTACATTTGAGATTGGTAGATTTATTATGTTCCTATACTTTTGGTTCTAAATCATAATATAACTAGTAATTATCTTAAATTAGAAAAACCCTAATTTCGTATTACAAGGGTATTATCAATAACCAAGCCAAGTATGGTTCTAATAAGGTAGTAATCACATTATACCAATATCCATCGTAAGGGTCAAGTCCATATCCCAAAATTTCATTATGCCAATAGTTGGTAGAGAACCATAATGCATCTCATAGGACCTCAAGTCCATTATTTATGTCATGGAAAAATGATTAAGTTCTATACCAAAAGTATGCTTTACCAAATAAGTCATAACCCATAATGTTCATCAAGTAAAACCTTTATCTTATTTTATAGGTATCATTAAAAAATAATCAAGTCAAGTTAAAACAATCAAATCATTGTCTCCCTTCATGGCAGTTGATTGGTCATTGTCAAACATTTACTTGACACATGTCATTGCTACCAACAAGGTCTTAGGTATCCTCAAGATCAATGTAACATCAAACACCTACTTTGAGAAGGGAAAAATGCTCGAGTTTATGGCCATTCAATCGTCAATTTTAGATACAACAAAAAGGGGATGTGATAAGTCTTTAAACAATTGGCCCAATATTTGGGTGCTTAGACTCGACTATATTGCCCTTTAAGGTGTAATATGCATGATAATAGAGAGATTGAGGGAAAAAATATTTGTGATTGCAAATGCGAAGAAAATGCCATATACTAATATTATGTGAGGAGGCTTGTGATCAAGTGTGAAGAAGGCCTTCTTTTGAAATCAAGAGTGAATCATCATGCTTATGGTGGATGCATAGAACCATGTATAATTAAATGGTCCGGATGATCTAAAAAACTACACTTTAAAAGAGAGACTCATTAAAAGAAGACAACACCACATATTAAAAGGGGGGATACAAGATACAACCTCAACATCTAGAACTAGTGAGGAAGTTAATATCTTAGAATAGTGACCAACTCTAAAATCCAATAGGTATAAAAATAATAACTATAAAATGTATTGTTTTGCAAGTTATATGTACTTCAAGAGTGACATGGATGTGTTAGTATCACATTTCTCAATTTAATCATTAATATCATTTAAAATTATATATATAAGGTAACTATTTGGTTTTGGGGGGACCAAAAAACACACAATACATAAAAGGAAAAAAGGAGCTAGACCAAACAACAACCTAAAAAGCAACAAGGGCCCAGATAGGGCAAAACAACTTGACCAACACGAATACCCAACAAAGGGCGAGGTAGACATCGCCTCAGATACATATACATTCTTTTATAAAGTCTCAAAACATAGACACAAAAGACAAAAAACAACAATACCAACGAACCAGTTCGCCAAGGGTCAATTAAAGTTTCTTTTTCTTATTGCTCCTAGTGCGAGAGCTGGGTCATTGATTCAGACTATCAGGTTCCTACCTAGGAGTCAGGTGCATCTTTTGCTTGTCGTCCTTGGTGCCAGAAACCTCCTCTTCATCATACGTGTTGTTGGGATCAAGCCTAACACTCCTCTTTTGTTTGTCCTACTTGGCCAATTGATCTTGCAAAATAGAGAATCTCTATTCTTGCATGATGAAATTTGCTTTAAGACAATTAATCCTTTTTTCTTGGGCAACAAATTTGATGTGCCATTCCCTCATATTTTGGACTAGATGCTTGGTCACCTTGAACAATGTATCAATAACGACCTCCATGTTAGCCTTCCTGACATCACTGTTGAATTCTCCAAGATGATCATCCGCAATACCCTTCCCTTTAGAAGACTCCCCCTTCTTTAAGTCAGAAAGCACCTCCACGACCACACCCTCGATGTCATTCTCCATTAGGTCCTTCTTTTTCGTCCTTCTTATCTTGTTGGCCAATACCTCGTCATCCGAGTTAGTGAGCTGTTGAATAGGGGGTAGGCAAGGTTTACCATTATGGAAAAGCAATGAGATCAAACCATGATGCAGGGGGGATTCAACTTTTTCCTCATCAAACCAAGATCAAACCATCATTTAAAATTATATTAAATAACAAAAAACTCAACCAATTTCAAACTAATTATTTTCCAAAAAAATATAAATACATAATCATATTAGAAAATTACTCAATAATCCTCGCTACACAACACCAATCTCAAATAAAATTAAATATAGAACATAGAAAATTTACATAAGATTAATCCTATACTAAAGAAATTCATTTTGTATTATTTTCAAATTATAGATCTCAAATAAAACTTAGAAGCATAAATTGAGCTAGCAAAACACTGTCACATGCACTTCACAGCTAAAAATTTGTAAAACATTATGCACATCTTTGAATTTGTAATACTTATTTTTTTTGTGATTGGGAATCCTAAGATCATATATTTTTAATAGATATTTGACCCAAATCAAATGTAAGATAACTAACAATACACCTTAACTATTTATTTCAATATAGACATACATACATCTTATGAAACTCAAATACACAACAAATAAGTAATAATTAATGTTTGTATTTCAAAACCATGTTATATTTTATTAAAATTCTTTTTATCCTATGTCAAGTTCTCATTTCTTTCTTTTGATCATTTTCTACGGGTCTTGTAATATTTTGTTTGCTAATTTTACTCTTTTATGTACACTTCCATATTTTCCATACATATCTATATTGTAGTCAACATTTGGAAAACTGTTCATTTTAATGCGAAATTCATTTCTCATTATTTTGAAATCATATCTCAAAACAAACTAGGAAGCTTACATTAAATTAAAAATTCCTACATACAAGTCTCACCGAAAATATTGTAAGGCCTAAATCAAATATAAGATTAACAATATACTTTGACGATTTATTTTGACTATTTATTTCTATAAAGTAAATCTCACAAAACTCTAAAACTACTCAAAGATTAAGAAAATGCAAGAAATAATTAAGGTTTGTATTTCAAAACTCTCACTTCTATTATATTAAAATTCTCTCTATTTTATGTCCGAGTTCTTATTTTTCTAAAACTATTTTCACAGGTCTCCATATTAATTTTAAATTTTCTAAATTAATTATGTATTTTCTAATAATATTTTGCCAATTTTCTACATTTTCTATACATGCCTATTATGAGACTCAACATTTGGAAAATTATCTTTTCATTCACTTTAATCATTGATAGGTCTTTTTCTTTGGTCTTTGTTCCAAATGGGGCTCTCTTCAACTATGATGAATGATGATTGCATAAGAATATATGAATCTATGCATTTATCAACAAGCCAACAATCTCAACGGGTCATTTAGCAAACAAATTTGGATTTTCTTTTCAATAATATTCACAAAAATCAAGATAGAGCATACATTCAATTAGAAAGTACAAATAACAATAGTCCGTTTGAGTTCATCACCATTACCAATAATGCTTCGAAAGGATTTTTCTATTGCTATTATATCTTATGCTTCTGGTTATTTCTCATACCATACATTGTGTACATGGTTGTATGCATCCACCATAAGCATGATCATTCACTCTTGATTTTTAAAGTTGGTCTCCATGACACTCTATGCAAGGTTTGTGAATCAATTACTCTAGTAATATTTTTGTTTGTTGGAGTGCGAATAGCAACCAACCAACCACATTTGCAGACAAAGCAATTCAACAACCCATTTGCCCTTGCAGGGATTCGTGATCATAAATTGATGTGACATTTCCGGAATTTGTGTCGATTAATATTTCAAATTTGTGTGCAACCATCCTTGTGAAGCCCTAGAGTTGATATACAAAGGTCACATGGTCGAAACCCAAACACCACAAATAATTATGGATATACAAAATAATATTAGCAATAGCATAAGAGTTACAAATTATGCTGAAGAGAATACATATATTTATATATTTATTTTGACACGGGAGAAAATAATATTATCAGAAATAGATTCCTTAAAAAATATTACCAGATTTTAACACTTTCAATAAAAAACAACTTCAATGGCAAAATATATAGGCGGAGACCCCTTAGGGTGTAATCTTGTTCCTAGAGTGGACAATCAGTTCCCAACTGGCCTTGGTAGGTGTCTTCTCTTTCAAGTTTCGAGTCTCCCTCAGTTTCAACGGATCCCTACCTTGCCTCGAAACCAATGCCAAAAAAAACTTCCTTTAGACTAACGTGCAATAACAGAAAACTTCCACTGTTCAGGCAAGTTACCTATTTGACTGTTAAAACTCCATTACTCCTGCCCAGAATCTCGGTCAATGTAATCAAATACCATTTTGCCACCAACTTCTCGTCTCATGAATGCCCTCCACTAAATTCGAAAGCATAAACTGATTTTTCTGTTTTTTCACTGTTTTTTAATCTTCTTTTTCTCTTTTTTGTTTTTGTTTTTTTGATTTAAAAGCAGTTTGATGTAACTGACAACCTATATACTTACCATGCTTTTCCCACTAAAAACTGAATGCACTTATGCAATCCACTACATCACGGTAATTGATTTCTTCTACTTGAGAATCCCACCATACCCACATATTTGAAAATACAAACCGTAAAGCACAGAGAAAGAACGAACACATGTGCTTGCCATGGCCATGACAGCAAGCTGCAATCATTGCATTGCATATATTTTTCTTTTCCAGAGGTCATCAGAGCTCTTTGTTAGAGGTGTGACAACTGCTTTGTCCGCCTTTATCCAAACAAAAGAGTTTTAACCATGCCCACATAACTCATTCATGCTTGCCTTCCATTCTTAAAGGAAAAGGACTGCTTGTAGTCAAAAAAGCATTTGGGCCTTTCTGTACGCATCATGTTCTAAGAACCCACTTTTGTTCTATAAGTTCACAGCACCACTTTTCTTTCAATACATGTTTTCTTTCTCCTCTTAATCTGTGCCCCTTCTTATAACAACAATTCCTCTGTGATTTTCCAGTCCTTAATGTCTTTAGGTTTCCAGATAGAAAGAATGTAGTGCTGCTGTTGGTAGCAGAAGCATATGCTTATTTCATCATCACAATGGAATGTGAGAAGCTGGGTTCCAAACCCGATGGCTTTGAAAGAAGAGGGCGAGCATGGTACGTTATCTCCATCTTTTCCTGCTCTTGAATTTTTGGGCAATGTAGCCTCGTTCCAAGCTTTCTTTTTCCTATTGATTTATAGGTCACACTGATCAAATCAGTCTAGGCAGCAGCAATGCAAGCTAGTAGATTTTGAGAATATGCATGTGATCAAGAATGTGTTTTACCATGGCTAGCGTGATTTGAGTAGCAATATAGATTATTATGGCCCTCTCCGCTTACAAATATTTTCTCACTGTGCACTCTAGGGAATCTCCACTTCAATGTTAACAGATTGCAGTTAGATACTTACATACCCACATACACAAATACCAGTTATTTACTCGCAATGTTTCCCCCGAATACCCACAAGGGCGGTCATGGTATGCTATCTTCATCTTTGCTAGTGTTTTACTCTCAATATTTCCCCTGAATACCATCCTTGCATATCCATGACGTCAAGCATGGTATGTTTATCTCCATCTTTTCTTGCCACTGTGTTTGTGGACAACATGGCCTTCTTGCAATGTTTCGTTTTCAACAGTTCTCGGATTGATTTTATAGCTCGCTTAGGACAGAGAAGTATATGGAATAACTGGGCAAGCAGGCAGTTTTTATGAACAGATTTTGTAGTCTACTGAGGCCGGATTAGCTTTTTATATTTGTAGGCCATGTGAGCTTATTGCAAGCTTTCTTTTATTACCTTTTTTGGATTGATTTGATAGTCAAATCAGGCAGGATAAGTCTATGGAATAGCAAATGCAAGTGGTTTTCATGGGCATGATCAAGAATGTGTGTTACTAAGGTATTCCTTGTTTATATAGAAATGTAAGATGACGTGCCCATTTCAGTTTAGACGTATCTTCTTAGTGCGCATTGCTGGGAATCTCCATTACAATGGAAGCAGATTATAGTTAGATGCTCACATACCCACATACAAAATATCAGTTTTTCACTTGGAATATTTTCCCTGAATAGCTATCAGACTAGAGAACGTCTGGCAGCATTCATTTCAAATTTTCAAGGGATAAATCACAAACTAAATAACACAAATCTTCACAATGGGTACCCAGTCATTAAATGAAGCTGACATGTCACATTGGAAAATTGAAGGAAAGGCATTTTTGTAAGTAGCCCACACTGCCTTCGGTGAGTATGGGAAGATAATGGTGCTTCAATCTTTCATATTCTTTCATAGTTCACTCAGACCAGATTAATCTATGGAACTCTACTTCAAATAAGCATTTGTTTTTCTGCATAATATGCGCAGATGTTCTTGTTAGTAAGACTGATGTATATAAAAACACTGCTTCTGGTGGATATGGGAAGATTATGGTACTTCAATCTTTCATATTCTTTTATAGTTCACTTAGGCCAGATTAATCTATGGAACAGCACTACAAATAAGCATTTGTTTTTCTGCATGATTTGCACGGATGTTCTCTGTAAGTAAGACTGATTTGTATATAAATATAAGTTGTTATGTGTTCATGGAAAATCCCTTTTGCCATATGAGAGCAAGTGCAGAATTACTACATCCAAGATCTACTTCTCGAGAAGTCCAGTTGCAATCAAGTCATCAACATTAAAAGTCAACACAATTTATCTATAGAATAAGAGTCCATATTAGCCTGGCAAGGGTTGCTTATGCAGAAACCAATTTGCCAAAAAGCAATATCTGTTCATAGCAGTCTTTGAAACATCATAAATATATGTATGAGCCAATTTCTATCAAATGCCATTTACATTATGCTTATTCCAGCTTAAAAGTATTTTTTATGCGTGCATTGTTGAGAATCTCCATTGCAATGCAAGCAGATTATATCAGATACTTACAAGTTACATACATAGATAACATGCTTATACTCTCAGCATTCAAATTTCCCTTGAATAGACTAAAGAATTTGTGACAGTATCCAAGGATTTTTTCAAGGGATGAATCACAATTTAAGTGACACAAGTGACAAACCCCAAAATGGGTACCCAGTTCATCAAATGGCATCATGTATGTATTGTATTAAAAGACTGAAGTAACCCTTGCTAAGTTATGGATCTATTTTTCAAGAAATATGTTAAAACATAGCTAATTTGTGTGCCTATAGCCTACAGCATTTTCCATGCTCCAGACCTAACACATTCTTGCAATCCATTGATTTGCCAGGTTTTGTACAACTGGACTGCCTAGTGACATTGTCATCGAGGTGGAAGAAATGTCTTTCCATTTACACAAGGTTTGTTTGATTTTCTAACTTCGGCATTGGGAGTACTTTGAAAGAAAGGTTACTTCTATTTTATGCAAGATTTGATTGGTTTTTTGGATGCAAAATAGATTTCAGGGTAATAATCTATCTTGATTTCACTCACAAATTTTGAAGCAATATACTTCCATCTCCCCACAGTTTTTTTATCAATTTTCTGTTTCCAAAAAAGTTCAAGTCTTTGCTCTTAGGCTGTGTGGTTCGGTTTGCAGTACTTCTAATCCATTTTGAGAAACTGATTTTTGGAGCAGTAACCTTCTATTTGCATCATGTATGATTTGTTTTAGTGTTTACAGACCTTTGTGTTGGACAATGTTCTTCAATATTGAGATATGTTTATCAAATTCAAGGATGCCCATTTTCTGTTTTATAATTTATTGTATTATTGCATTCAAGCTTGTTAAATATTGGTGAAATTTGTCTTGTGAACCATATTGGCATCTCCAGTTCCCTTTAATGTCAAGGAGTGGGAAGTTGACGAGGCTTATCACAGAGTTCAATGAGGAGGAAATCTGCTGCCTATCCTTATCAGATGTTCCTGGAGGTCCTGAGGCATTTGAACTTGCAGCAAAATTTTGCTATGGCATGAAGCTGGAGATCACACCCCTCAATGTAGCTGCCTTGCACTGCATTGCAGATTACTTGGAAATGACAGAGGAATTTGGAGAAGGAAATCTCTGTAAAAAAACTGAAGGATTTCTCATCCAAGTAGTGCTTCGGAGTTGGAAGGATTCTGTGCTAACTTTGCAGAGTTGTGACACATTCATCTTGCATGCAGAAAGGCTGCAAATAGTGAAGAAATGTGTGGATTCTATTGCAATGAAGGCCTGTACTGATCCTGGTCTTCTTGGATGGCCCATGCGAGAACATGAGGGGCTACAGAGTCCAGGAGGAAGCATTCTCTGGAATGGTATTAGTACAGGTGCAAGACACATACAACCTCAACCAGATTGGTGGTATGAAGACATTGCAGCCCTAAGCTTGCCCCTGTACAGTCTTGTAATCTCTGCAATGGAGGAGAAGGACATTAGATCAGAAATAATTGCCGGAGCTGTTGTACATTATGCCAAGAAATCAATCCCAGGGCTCACAAGGAGACAGGCAGGGGGTGCACATGGAGGTCCGCCACTGGGATCTGCTCCACATGAAACCACTCAGAGAGAGATTGTAGAGACTATTGAAAGCCTTCTTCCTGTGCAGAAGAACGTTGTTTCATCAAAATTCCTTTTTGGGCTCCTCAGAACTGGCATCATCCTCAATGCTTCAGAATCATGCCGGAGCAACCTTGAGAAGAGGATTGGAATGCAGCTTGAACAGGTCACTCTGGATGATATCCTGATTCCTAGCTACTCCTATAATGTGGAAACCCTGTATGATGTCGAATGTGTCCAGCGGATTGTGCAGCATTGCCTATTCTTTGATCAGCAGGCCCCTGAATCTGTTCACCAGGGGTTTGAGGAGGGGTCTTTCATTGGTTCACCCTCTCTCACTCCCTTGACAAAAGTTGGTAAGCTGGTAGACGCATTTCTTGCAGAGGTGGCTCCAGATGTGAATCTCAAGCCTGATAAATTCCAGTCGCTAGCAGAATCTCTGCCAAACTATGCGAGGCTTTATGACGATGGTTTATACAGAGCCATAGATCTATTCTTAAAGGTATGTACTGAACTCTATCCCTGATTACTCTAATTCAATGATCTGCAAATATGAGCTTGAATTATCTACTTCTGTTTTGCTTGGCTGAGTGGGCTACATGTTATTGCTATCTTTGCTTCTATTTGCTAAGATATGGGGTCAACTTGTTATTGCTTCCTGTATTTTTTTGGTTGGAGTGGTAGCATCTATTTTTTATTTACAAGACTGTAAATGTAAGACTTATTCATATTTCAGATTTCTAGTTGTAAGGGATACAACTATTGATGGTACTATCTATGACAAAAAATGCACTTTATGGAATGGTGCAAATCCACTCCCACATGTATGGAATATATCCGCACCACTCTATACAATGGTTTTTTTAATTTTTCCCTAGATATTGTCAGTCAGAAACGATCTGTGGACAGAACTGCCATAAAGACAAGTTAATAGCATTACATGAATCGTTCAAGTTCTATTGATAGCCACTTTTCATCCTTGGTACTTATTTGAAATGCCCATTGGATGCACTTGAGGTGGGTTAGTGGTCATTCTATCCCTTGGATAGTATTTACTATTAAACAAAAGGACTCTATGCAATAGGCTTAAATACAAAATCTATTTAATGCCTGGATCTTGCTGGATTTGACCGAATCATCCAAGACTCATGCCCTTAACAAATGGAATTCATTATTTTGCAGCTAAGACTTTATTCTTAGTTTGGGTCATAGGTATCAAAACTACCATAATCTTTTGGTTGTGTCAGCAAGCCAATTTTATGCCTTAACAGATTGTCAGAATCATTGAAGGATGGCAACCATCTTAAGTTCTTAACTAACTTGACATAACTGGATTCCAAAGAAAACCAAGGCAAGGGGAAATAAGTGCGAGTAGCTACCAATCTTCTGTCAACTATTTGCAGATGACTTACTGATGATAACCTCCATGCACAACAATAACTCAACTTTTTCTCAAACTCAATGACAACTCAATCCCATTTCTCCGGTGTACCTCCAAAGTTATGAAATATTTCACCAGGATTTATTTTATTGTGCTTGCGATTGTTCTAACTAGGTATATCGTCCACGATTCCTTGCCAATAAGGGAAATAATTATTTCATTTTCAATTAATTTACACCTAGGGGGTTTCCAAATGTAAAAATTCTTAATAAATATCATGACATAGATCAATGTTGGATTTCCCAAAGCTGGACGTAACTAATGCAGCATCTGGAAGATGGGAACATCTATTGTATCAGTGTTTGAAAATGAGAGAGTTTCAAATGAACACCTTTGGCTGCAAATTTAATCAATGCTTGTTGGAAGAGTATCCCAAGTCATCATGTACACTTAACCAAATCCCAGCCATGATAACATATCAGAAAAAAATCTAGCAGATGCAATTGTAGTCTTTATCATAATTTGTTCAGCCATTAAAGCTCTCTAAGCTTCCTTAACAAATTTATTCCTTCGATACAATGGTACCAGCTATTGGTTGCATACTTGTAACTGTTGACTCTGCTATAATCTACAGAAAAATTGGACCTTCAATTTCTTAAAATTGCCCATGTCCTTGTTATTGGAGGTATAGTGATCATGGTTTTACTATGGTCTTACTTATGATGTATGTGATTATCTGAATGAATATAATATGGATGAAATTGTTTTTCAATTGTTTTTTAGAGTATAGAGCCCTTGCGCATATCTAGGAGAAACTTAAAAAGATAGGAGAAGATATTCTAAAATGATAATTACAAAAGGGTACCAGAAAATCTGTCAGAAGGTGAAACATTGCAAGAAAAAATGTCCTAGAATATAATGGTAAGGGAATACGGGCTACTACTTATCTTTGAAGTAAAGGATCCTATGGATAACTTACCATTAGACACATGCTACACATTGGCAGATTATTTAAAATAGCATAGAGGGATGTTTGTCAAAGAAAAGTGTTGTACAATGAGGATGTATGAACCACTGGGACTTGAATAAAATCATCATTGGAGATAATTATCTACTTCATCATATCAATGATCTTCTAGGCAGTATAACAGACACAGTTATATGTTTTAAATTAACTTTAAGAAAGGGCCAAGTTATAATTTCTAAAAAAAATCTTTCCAAAGCAGCCTTTGCTGCCAACTATGAACACTAAGAATTTTTGGGTGATCTTAAATTTTACCATTTGGTATTAAAGCTGATTGGACATCCCAGAAGTTTACAAATGGACCAAAGAGAGCAGTTTATTGTGGATTTGTGACTTTCAACCTAAGGTTTTTTGATAAAGCTAGTGGCTA
This sequence comes from Taxus chinensis, assembly GCA_019776745.2. NCBI lineage: Eukaryota > Viridiplantae > Streptophyta > Pinopsida > Cupressales > Taxaceae > Taxus > Taxus chinensis. The sequence continues at coordinate 65,753,477 of CM034156.1, read as the reverse complement.
AATTATGCCTTGAGCAATTTTTTTGCAAATTTTGTAATGTCAGTATCAACGAGTAAAGGACCACTAACAAGAAAGAGCAATTGGGACAAGCTGTTAAGGTCATTAAAGAGATTGAAGTAATCAAGGAATGTGCTATATTGAAGAAAGACAACATTCCAATTAACAGTGACCACAACATTAGGCAGGACTCTGTCAAAACAATAATTTACAATGGATAAATCAAAGACAGTCAAATCTAGTTTGCCTTGGAAAATGCATGAATTGCATACACCATCAAGTTGAATTTCTTGCAGGGTGATGACATCATCATAAAAAACAATAGCATTGTAATGTCTATCAACGAGTAAAAGACCACTAACAAGAAATAGCAACTGGGACAAGCTGTTAAGGTTATTAAATTTTTCAATTGTTTTTTAGAGTATAGAGCCCTTGCGCATATCTAGGAGAAACTTAAAAAGATAGGAGAAGATATTCTAAAATGATAATTACAAAAGGGTACCAGAAAATCTGTCAGAAGGTGAAACATTGCAAGAAAAAATGTCCTAGAATATAATGGTAAGGGAATACTGGCTACTACTTATCTTTGAAGTAAAGGAACCTATGGATAACTTACCATTAGACACATGCTACACATTGGCAGATTATTTAAAATAGCATAGAGGGATGTTTGTCAAAGAAAAGTGTTGTCCAATGAGGATGTATGAACCACTGGGACTTGAATAAAATCATCATTGGAGATAATTATCTACTTCATCATATCAATGATCTTCTAGGCAGTATAACAGACACAGTTATATGTTTTAAATTAACTTTGAGAAAGGGCCAAGTTATAATTTCTAAAAAAAATCTTTCCAAAGCAGCCTTTGCTGCCAACTATGAACACTAAGAATTTTTGGGTGATCTTAAATTTTACCATTTGGTATTAAAGCTGATTGGACATCCCAGAAGTTTACAAATGGACCAAAGAGAGCAGTTTATTGTGGATTTGTGACTTTCAACCTAAGGTTTTTGATAAAGCTAGTGGCTAAATTATGCCTTGAGCAATTTTTTTGCAAATTTTGTAATGTCAGTATCAACGAGTAAAGGACCACTAACAAGAAAGAGCAATTGGGACAAGCTGTTAAGGTCATTAAAGAGATTGAAGTAATCAAGGAATGTGCTATATTGAAGAAAGACAACATTCCAATTAACAGTGACCACAACATTAGGCAGGACTCTGTCAAAACAATAAGTTACAATGGATAAATCAAAGACAGTCAAATCTAGTTTGCCTTGGAAAATGCACGAATTGCATACACCATCAAGTTGAATTTCTTGCAGGGTGATGACATCATCATAAAAAACAATAGCATTGTAATGTCTATCAACGAGTAAAAGACCACTAACAAGAAATAGCAACTGGGACAAGCTGTTAAGGTTATTAAAGAGATTAAAGTAATCCAAGGAGTGTGCTATATTGAAGAAAGACAAGGTTCCAATTAACAGTGACCAAAACATCAGGCAGGACTTTGTCAAAACAATAATTCACAATGGATAAATCAAAGACAGTCAAATCTAATTTGACTTGGAAAATGCATGAATTGCATACACCATCAAGTTGAATTTCTTGCGGGGTAATGACATCATCATTAAAGACAATAGCTAGGTAGAAGTTAAAGATGTAGAGACATAATTAATCAAAGTTTCTTTGATCAATAAGAATGTGTTTAAAGAGTTCAAAGGTCAAGTCTATATTGAATAAAGTCAACATTCTAGTTGATAGTAGCCTCAACATTAGGAAAGATTCCTTTGTCAAGTCAATAATTTGCAACAGATAAACTCAAAGACACGGTTAAATCTAATTTGCCTTGAAAAACAAATAAATTGAATAAACCATAAAATTGAATTTCTTGCAAGGCAGTGACTTCATTATCAAAGACAATAACAAGATGTATGACGGTCCAATCTAAGACATGCCACCTGTGCAGATACAAAGGTGTTCAAGGAGTGCTAGTGTTGTAATTCTCTAGGATATTAACCCTAACTCTAGGATAGCTATAGGTTTCCAAGGTCTACAACTAAGATAAAGATAGTTATCCTACTAGGATTCATATATAAAAGTAACTAAGAGGATGGATAAAGCCAAGGGGAGTAATATAATAAGACAAAGCAATAAATCAAAACAAACATACATCTACTCTAGTCTATAGCAATGAATGACCAACATACAACATGTAATTAAAAATACTTGTAGTGTGTGTGTGACCGCTGATGCATAATCCTCCCTAGAGACAACAACACCGAGAGAGAATCGTTATGGGAGGAGAAGTGGAAAACTCAACAAGAAGATCTCCGGTCCTAACTCATTATAGTGATCCAAATGCAAAAGAGTTAAGCTCCAAGACTCAAAAGTCAACCATTAAATGCGAAATAGTGGGAACAAGAACAAGTGTAAATGTAAACAAGTGATTGCAGATTAATTGTATTTGTGGTGGTTTGAAAAAGGAAATATGAAGTATATATACCCGACGCTATTGCCCATGGGCGATATCATCGGCTATGGCAAAACCAAAATATACACCATCGCCCATAGGTGATGGTGTTAGCCTTGGGGGAAACCCTAAGGTCAAGAGGTGAAAGACATGGGAATAGAGGCTAGAAGGGAAATGAAGGTCAATAACGAAGGTCCAGGGTGACCAAAAGCAAGGTTAATTGCACACATTAAGATTAGACAAGTAGACATGATGGGATAAGTAGACATAATGGGTGTAATGTGTGAACAAAGAGAATTTATGAGGCAAGGATACGGTAACAAAGGTGAAATAGTGACATCTCTCAAATGTTGTGGTCTAGCCCACATGACTAAGTCTGATCACACCCCAATCTCGGCAAGCCCCTTAAGGCACCCGCTAGGGAGGAGAATGCATCAGTAGTCCCTGCACAAAAGAAATGGTTAGCAAGTGTTAAAAAATGGTGTATACATAAGACATGAGTTAAAGATGTAGAGTAATATAATAATTCAAATATTTTTGGATCAATAAGAATGTGTTTAACGAGGTTTCAAGGTCAAGTCCTTATACTGAAATAAGAAATTACATTAATTCTAGTAAGCATTAGAGGTGGGAGGAGCATTGTTTACATCTCAAAACTACACGAGTTGAGGCACAATAACCAAGTGATAAACAAAGCATAACCATGAAGTAAAATTTGTTTTCCTGAGGTTGAAAGTCGACACGTTATCAGTGACGTAGCATTAGTGTTTGGCCATAAGTTAGATGCAAAAATAATATACAACAAAGATATTATCTGTATGTAGTTGTGTGATGTGTGAATTGTTAAAGCCTAGAGGTATTATTCTCAAAAGGAAACTTCTAAATGTTGAAAGTATGCCACCAACCATAAAAGTGGATTTAATTTCTATATGCTGCATGGTTGATTGAAAATAGTCATGGGTCATTTGAAAATCAAGTCTGTTGATTTGCATGTTAAAAGATGTGAATGGAAAGGTGGGTTTTGGCTCCTTTTGTAGGGTTTTGGAACCTCTCTTTGGAGAACCTTTGGTCTAGTCACTCTTTTTGAAGGGTGAGGATATTGAGAGCATAAATGCCTTGAAATTGGTTGAGTACTCTCTTGTTGGTTGAGCCCTCTTGCCTTGCAAAGTCAGCACAAGTGCCCAAAGTACGGTTAGTCTAAATGGAATTCTTGCTGAACGAATAATTTTTGTAAATAGAGCGTGTTTCCCTCTTGCACCTTACCTTTATGCAATTGCAGTAGAGCTCTTGGATGTATGCTTGAGGCAGTTTAGAGTGCGTGGCAAAAGTAAGTGGATCTTCTTATGAGGAGCTAGTCAATTAGTCAATGTGTGTTTTTTTGACAGTTCAACCCTAAATCCTAAACTGACTCACTAATTGGTAGACAACTTTGCTTGCTTGGACACATCCACTGAAATATTTGGCGTAGTTCCGAATGAGGAAAAAATGTGTAACGATACCTCTCTCTAGTCACCAAAAATACATCCGTTTTTTTTGGTTAATTATTAGTTGTACTTAACTTTAGATGTTTGTATGTGGGTGTTGGACCCCTTCACTTCCGCTATGCAGGTGCTCAGCTACTCGGAAGCTCTTAACTTGTTGTTCCAACGATTCAAATCACGAGTTTACATTGCAGGTTTGCTATGATTTTCAAATAGTGATTAGGTTGACACCTCAGCATTTGATCATATCATTTTGGTCTCTAACTTCTTGGGACCCTTTAATTTTGGTGATACTTCTTAGTGCGTCCATTGCAATTGGATTTTTCCCTATTTAAGGCTTCATCCCATCTCTAGAATAGTTTGCCAAGAACTTAAGTGTTATCATCTACTCGTTTCCCGATTATTGTTTGGGAGGGTCGATATCAAATTATCCTTTACCAATGGTTAACTTCTAAGCTTCACTTTATTAGATGTAATAAAGCAAAACATGATGATTATTCTATGCGAACCACCCCACCCCCACATTTTCTAATAAGGACAGATTGCCAGAGTACCAACATGGGCATTGAGCGTGGTGATTCTAGCTAGATTGCAATCATGAGTTACACCGAGGTGGTGATAGATCACACATACTAATAGGCCTAAAACCTGAGCTATAAAGGCGACCAGTTTTCTATTGAATTGGCTATTGCCTCCTAGAGTCAGAGTCCATGAAGAGTATTTGGTATAAGTTCTCATTCAAGCAATACTTCAATGATTTAGAAGAGCTCTTAAGTAGTCCTATATGTCCTTTTATAGTCATATGCAATTGAAAGTACCTGAGTTAGTTGCTGGCTATGAATCTCTTCATAAGTAAGATTAAACTAGGTTCTTCCATTTTTAAAATAAACATAATCTATTATGGGATTAGTAAATCATGCTCTTTTGCAAATCATTCAAGAGGGTTTCAAACATAAGATTGTCTATGGATCATTCTCTAACAGGGTAGATACAACATGATTCTTTTTCCTTTAATTCACTTAAGTATATACAACTCTTATGTTTCCCAGAATAACTAATTCGGAGGTTACTTATTTTTGTTATTGATAGTTAAACACCCACATATGTACAACTTGAACAAGTATAAGACAAGTTTCAAAATTTCTCCTTAAAAAGTAGATTGAATAACAATGCACAATCCCAAGGTTTGAAGATAAGCTTTACATCATCAAATTAGTTCCATCTCATTACTAGAAAACACCTTCTCAATTTATTCTGAGTCTTCCCACTGCCCAACTTTGATAGGCACTGAGAAGGGTTCTGTGACTAATCTCCTCGTTTAATCTCAATGGGATCTTCTTGATTATCGAGAATATCACTCTATCACACAACTTAAATAATTGCCATAGTCAGATCAGGTCATGATTGGACAATAATAGATACGATCATCATCAAATGTTGAGGTATTATCTAAGGATCAAGACCTAACATAGTTGAGTAACTGCCATGATAGTTCAGTTTAATCTACTCAACATTATCATGTAAGTTAATAGGTTTCGAGTACTAACTAATTGACAAAAAATTAGTTAGGAATTTATATGGTTCCTACCCAAGGAATCTATATGTCAGTCAAAGTCAAGCTCATAATAATTTGTAAGATTCAATGTTCTGGCATGAAGTTCTAGATCAGAGTGGTAGAGTCCTGCATAGTTACCAAAACCGGCAGGATCTGCACAAAATCCGGCCGGATCCGGATTTTTCAGCCGATCCAGATAAATTCTGTCCGGGTAGGCCCAAATTTAGGGGGAATTTTTTTTATTATTATTATTTTATTAAATTTCTGTAGTTTTCTGGGAAAAAACAGTCAACTATCAACCTTCTATACTAGCAATTACAAAGGAGTTGCAAATTACGCCGGAGAGAATCCAAATTTTTATATATTTATTTTGGCATAGGAGAAAATAGTATTGCCGGAAAAAGTCTGCTCGGAAAACATTACTGGATTTTGACACTTTCCAGCAAAGGCAACTTCAAAGGTGGACGCCTACTGGCGAATTAAAAAAAATAACATTTTGCATTCCATTATTAAATTTTTTCATTGTATTTGTCAAATTTTCATATTTATAAAATTCAACTCTAATATATTTCGGACCGGATTTTTTCGAACTTTTTCAAAAATTCTGGATTTTAGATTTTGGATTTTTTTGCCCTCTTGAATGGATGCGGATTTCCGGACCTGGTAACTATGGAGTCCTGGGATATGACCAAACACTCATTAAAAATCTGTACAGTCATCTTACTGAATAGCAAACTAAAACGAGGTAACTGACTTACATGGTTACGGTTTTGAGATCTCAAAACCCCCACTAAACCTTCATGATGTAAATGGAAGTCAAAGACTTAACTCAGTGTTTACTAGTCCCTACTTTGGCTTATCATCTTTTACAGGATGTTATAAGATCAGAACATTAAAGAGGGAAGAAAACTATCTTAGATATCAAAATAAAATATCCATAAATTCATGTTCTTCTTTATTAAGGAGTTACAACTATTGTAGCACATTAGAAGTATACAGATCAGAATTACTGATGAGTTTTAAAATCACATACCGATCGAGACACAATTTTAAATAGGCATGAGTTCCTGTTGCTTATAAAAGCTTGTGAATCCTCATGGACATCAGTTAGGGCAACCCTGATTTCAGACCAAAAATGTCTTGATTAGACCTAATCCAGTGTATTCCTTATCAAGCAAGAAAAAGTTTATGGTATAAGCTTAGACCAATCTTCTCTAACCTTATTTTAGAGACATTGGATCTCAAAGGCTAATGAAGGAGAATAAGTACAATTTTTAGCTCGTTAATATAATTAAGGATGAATGCATGCTTCTATAACTCATCCAATTTAAAGTCTCAAATTCGGTGGAGCCGGGCTAGCTTTATTTCAATGGCAGCCGGTGTAAGACTATCAAATAAATGAACAAGACACCCCAAATGAGATCAAGTGTATGTCAAGAGATTTTATCACTTATTTGGAGTTTTCCTCTGTCTATAGATAAAATGTAATTCAAACGCATAGACTTAGCAATATAAAATCAGTCATTCATGTCTTTGGAAAAATCTCTAACATTTGTTTAAGGTTATTTGTCATTTTCTGAGTTGTACACACATTTTCAAGAGATTTTATCACTTATTTGGAGTTTTCCTCTGTCTATAGATAAAATGTAATTCAAACGCATAGACTTAGCAATATAAAATCAGTCATTAATGTCTTTGAAAAATTCTCTAACATTTGTTTAAGGTTGTTTGGCATTTTCTGAGTTGTACACGCATGGGATGTACATGTTTATAATGGTGACCATTATGCTATAATCTAATCAAATCTCACAATACTTGATGAGAGTTTTTAAAATGAGAGCAACTTTCAAATTAAAAAAATGATAAATGCTACAACCTTCGACAGGAACTTGAGATTTCAGTCCCTATATTTTCAGTCTAAAATCAAAATAGCAGGTGTACTCATGTCAAGAAAAGCGTCCAAACCATCACACTCGTCATGGTCTAGCATATATTCCCTTCGTTTTTACTTGTCATGCCTGCTCCCAAATGAAAGTCAGGTTTCTCACAAGATTTTGATTGCCGACCAAGCATGTTTGTGGTATTGGTTCTGACACAACGGTCTATAATAAAATTATATTGAAAAATAATGCACACTTCTATCGGAGAAGTCAATACTTCTCACCTAGGATCTCTATTAGCAAACCATTACCGCAACAAAGCCATGATTACGCACATGAATAATCTGTACATTAAGTCTCTGTATTATTGACTCATGAACAATATGCAATCCTTGAGTTCCTCTCTCTACAACTTAGGAGACACCAAAGGGAGTGCCTAATACATAGGCCAGGGAGTTGGTTTCATGCAACAATAATTTGTTGCATGAAACCTATAATACATTGGACAAAATACTTGCACACTAACAATGTGTGTACAAAGATACGATCCAACAACTAACAAAATATAACTCCCTAATCAAGCTTAAATATAGAAGTTGGTGTGAACAATGCTAGAATCAAACTTGTTGGGAAATATCCCAAACTAGTAGACAATGTGAACACACAGTCCAACACCCTCCCTTAAGCGTAGAGTAGGGAGTGAGAAAGCAGGAAGAAAATAGACTTATGGGTCCCGACAACTAGGCCTGATGAGGTACCCATGTACAAATACACAGTGAAATTGAAGTGTCCTTATGGTAACCAATCCATCTTACCGGAATGCATGGATATTGAGTCACTGTAATTGCTAAGTCATATAGGAGCTAGTACTCTGTATGAGGCTTACTTAGAAAATACACTGATCAACGAATCTGGGAAAAAATCAGTCACCATGGATGAAATGTATCATTGCAAAGGTACAAAAAAACCAGTGATACAACAAAGTGGAGAGAGCAATAACATGTTGCAAGGCATCCTAAGAAGCATAGCTTAAAAATTCATACACTGCTGTAGAAGATGTTTGGTTTGCACTGTGGTCTGGATCCACTACTCGAACACAAAAACAAACAACTGACATTGTGATACAACAAAATAGCTCCACTTCAAAAGGAGGGCAAGCTCAATTACTAATTGAAGGAGACTGTCAAAAGTGGTGTTGATAATGCGAAGAATCACCAAACTTAATTCGATCTGCTGCCAAAAATGGTGTATTGTGAACCAAGAACAACAACCAAGGCAAGTACACAAGACTCGAAAGTAGGATTTACACCACAACCCTCATATTGCTGAATGGTTGGAGTGATGCAACAAATCTGTACAAGTTGTCAAAAACAACTACTCGAACATTGACAAGCTGATATTGGGCTTCACCAGAATAGTTCCACAACAAAGTAGATTGTCAACATGCCTAAAAAGTGCCAAAGATACAGATGGAACATACCTTTCAAGAAGATGGCCTTGGCGGCGAAGAGAAAGTCATGCAACTAAAGGAGAGAAAAAAATGCTCAAAATGGAGTACAACCACATGAAGAAACTTCATGGCCTTGTAGACTCAGTGCGACTAAAAAATGATCCCATACAAAATAATATTACCAAGTGACGCATAGGAACTCCAGAATGTTGTCAATCGCAAAGGATGCTCTTCAAATGCTAAAGAAAATAGGTCAAACAACAAGGAGCATTACAATGTAGGAGGAGCGATGAGCAGATCAAGAAGCCAAATGGTGAAGGAGCCATGCCTGTAGTGCCCTCTCTATGATTGCTTACATTTCTGCTACAAGTGATAAGAGATCCATCCCAAAAGAATACAGATGGTTGAGGAAGATGCTTGCATATGATTCGGTGCAAAGCGCCAACTGGGGCATGTAAAGGAACATTAAAATGTGTGCCAGGTTGATCATGTCTGACAGTTGAAATCTCAGGTTGCTCTGGCTTGAGTGAAGGTGTGGTAGAACTCATTTGTAGCTCATGATCCTCACTAAGAGTTGAGTGAACAAAAATAGGAGATCTGTCAACAAGTAATCCCAATGAATTACATACTTTGTAACTGATGTGGTGGCGAGAATGCCACTTAACATGTTGAATAGGGGAAGCAATACCATGTGAATGTTTGCCAATACATTTGCCAAAAAATCCCATAGAACCGAGCATGCGAGAACCAAATGCAGTAGTATGATTCTCAAAAGAGCCAAGCACGTAAGCATGACAAGTAAAAGCTGGATTCGTAAAATGTGTAGTTATAATAGACATGCCCTTAGAAACAAGTGCAACAACAACAACATGAATAATATCAAAAGCTGAAATAGGAGTAGGCTCAAAAGTATTGACAAATCAAGGTCAGTGAATGTGGAGCAATAGCTGCAAGTGGACTAGCAACAGGGGTATGAAGGTCCACAATATGAGGGTGATGCTGTAAACTAGCAAATTTCTAATGCAGGGAGTGAATGAGGACATCTTTTCTCTTAATGAGGGAGTGCAAAAGAGCATTTTGTTTCAAAAATTTCATCTTTTTTTCCTACAATGTCAGAATGGAAGCCATAATTTTGAAAAACTAGAATTAATAGCAAGTTTGTACGTGAGGGGTTTTGACGTCTTGTTAGATCAGACCTCATCTTCGGTCTTCAACACATAAAGGAACAATTTCTGCGAGGAGATGCGCCTAGAAGTATTGTATAATGGGTTGGGTAGCAGGGGTTTGGGGGTGGCAAACCCCATCGGGGTCAAGGAGCAATGCCCCTTGCGGGGTCTGGGGACAGTGCCCCTGGCGTGCTCCCTGTTGCGATACAAGGCGGGGTCAAGGGGTAACGCACCCGATGCTAGGCACAATTTGCCCTTTGAAATGGTCAAATAATCTCCCTCGTGAAACAAAAATTCCCTCTTTTTGCAAACAAATTTGCCCCTTTTTTCACATTAAAATGTTTTTAAAAAATATTTCCCCTTTAAAATATTTCTGCAAAAATAGCTTCCTCGTTTACAATAAAATGGTCCTTTTGTACAATATCTCCAAAAAATAATGTTCCCTTACTACAATTTTCTCTCTGTCGAAAAGATCTCCCCCCATTTTAGAATTTTTCTCCTCTTTTGTTTTAAATTCCCTTTGAAAGAAATTTTGTTGCAAAATGAGTCAAAGGGTTTTGAACCCTATACCTCATACCTCTTGCAACTCAATGCTCTATCAAAATTATATTACACAATCGCACTATAACTTTAGACAAGCACATGTATATGCAAATATTAATTTAAACTCTATCAGAGCAGAGAACGTTTTCTTAGAAAAATTAACTTGCCTACATGGTGAGTTAGGTTACCTTTGTAGCGTAGCGAAAAGTTAGGGTTCCCAATCTCGAGTTCTTTGGACGAGAGTTTTAATCACCTTTGAGCCACAAGATCTAACTTTCCTTCGTTTGTTGTAGCTGCCGTTAGAGAGGGGAGAGGCACGAGAAGGTCTCAATCCGACCGAGCCATGAATCAAAACATTGATTCAAATGCAATGAGCTCCGAACAACCGATTAGTAGAGGTTTCTTTCTGTCCACTTTAGGAGCCACCAAGATAGAGTCTTGAGGAGAATGGTTAGCATCATAGGTTGGAGGAGGGCCAAGATGTTCGAGGAGCTTGGGAAGCTCACCGTGCATGAAAATTCTAAAGATCCGCTTAGAACTAGGGTTCTTGAAGATCCAATTTGAAAAAGGTGCTAAGCTCATTTCATTCATTGTCGTAGGGTTTAGAAGCAGGGAGATCTCCAAGAATCCATTGGGTTGAGCGAGTTAGAGGAATAGCTGGATGAAGCTTCCAAATAGCTTTCCATTTTCTAATTCATCGAGGGCCGAGCTAGATTCATCTAGTTACGTATGATTTACCCTGTCGAGCAAGATCTAGTCTATCGAGGTAGAAGGAGAACTCGTTGCTTTCAACTGTTAAATTGCCAAGGGATAAAAGACCCGTGAGTTTGAAGAGATCTCAAGTCAAGAGATCAGGGAATGTAATGCCCCCTTTTCCCAATCGAAGACCTGTGGCCCATTTTGTCAACCTGATGGCCAAAGGAAAAATATAAGGGTGACTTAAGTTATAATAAATAATTATAAAGTGCTATAAAAAATAAAATAAAATAATTAAAGCACTTATATTAATTTATTTAGCTTAGTAAAAATAAATTGTAATCCCTATGGAAAATACGATTTGCCTTAAGGGGCAAAAGTCATTGTAAAGGGATTTATTATATTTGATTCCTCTTAGAAAGGATAATGGAGACTTGGGCCAAAGGGGAGTAATGAAGCCTAGGAAAGATAAAAACATAATTAATTTATGAATTTCCCCTAGAGAAATGTGACTTGTACTAGGAGGGAAATGTTGTTGGGAAAAACATTTAATATGGGAAAATATTAAATGTTTGCATAGGGAAAATCATGTGAGCTCATTGGTTGGTTTGGAGGTTGGTTGTTGGCCCTTTTCCTTTAAAAGGGAAGCCGACTTGCCTCTTCCATAACGGAGATTTTTATATGATATTTTCTCTTGCATAGAGCTTCAGCTTTTGCATTAAAAATTCTAAGGACGAAACCCCTTATGAATTCTACTTCTTGTGGACGAAAACCCTAAGAGTCTGAGAGGGTTTTTCACTCAGAAATTCCCATTGATTGTAATCAGATTTTCAGACTTATTTTCAGTCATTTCCAGTAGTGTAGAAACCCCTTATGAATTCTACCTCTTGTGGACGAAAACCCTAAGAGTTTGAGAGGGTTTTTCACTCAGAAATTCCCATTGATTGTAATCAGATTTTCAGAATTATTTTCAGTCATTTCCAGCAGTGTATTTTGAGGGAATTTTGGAAAATAAATTGCAGCAGTTCTTCTATTGGATCGACCCAGTTTGGGACTGATTTGGCATGTTCTTTGAGGTATTTAAATCTGATTTCTATTGTCAAATCATATACAGATTTTTGTGAAGTGAAGCAAAACAGTTTTATAATTTTTAGAGGGTTCTCACAGTGCTTTTCAAGCAATTTTATAAACAGATTTCAGATCTGATTTCAGATCATTTGTGGCTTCTAAAAATTCTGATTTTAATTTAATATATTTGGGCTTCAAAAAATATGGCAATCAATTTGTGAAAAGAATATAATTTTTTGAGAGTGATTTGCATTGGTTTCTCATGCAATCCCTAGTCGCATTTCCTCTATTTAAATCAGATTTGCCCTAGCTTTATTGTCATAGCTATCGAAAAGTATGTGTTTATATTTGTGATGGGAGAAAGATTCATTTTGGGCAAAAAGATCTATTGGGGATCTTTCAGGAATCTTTGAGTTGTATGAGCCGAACCGTAGAGTGTAGAGTAAACAACTCATTGAGTTGGATTCACAGTTTAGTGCTTAGATGGTAGGAAATATTCATAATTGCCACAGTTTGAATCACATCAAATACCAAAGAGATCTGGCGATACAGCAATATGATCTGGTTTAAAAAACACAAACATGCAGATCTAGAGCTTTTTCAATATATATATTTTTAGAAAAAACTACAAATGTAATTTTATGCAAATTTTTAGAACTGGAGGTGTAGAGTAAACAACTCATTGAGTTGGATTCACAGTTTAGTGCTGAGATGGGAGGAAATATTCATAATTGCCACAGTTTGAATCACATCAAATACCAAAGAGATCTGGCGATACAGCAATATAAACTGGTTTAAAAAACACAAACATGCAGATCTAGAGCTTTTTCAATATATATATTTTTAGAAAAAACTACAAATGTAATTTTCTGCAAATTTTTAGAACTGGAGGTGTAGAGTAAACAACTCATTGAGTTGGATTCACAGTTTAGTGCTGAGATGGGAGGAAATATTCATAATTGCCACAGTTTGAATCACATCAAATACCAAAGAGATCTGGCGATACAGCAATATGACCTGGTTTAAAAAACACAAACATGCAGATCTAGAACTTTTTCAATGTATATATTTTTAGAAAAAACTACAAATGTAATTTTCTGCAAATTTTTAGAATGGGAGATTTTTTTTTCAAATGTAGATGCAACTGCTCATTTTTTCAAATTTCTGCACATTCACAAACATTTTTTTCTGTTCAGTCTCTACAATGAAGAATAGTTTTTCTTTCAAAAATGTCTGAAACTTTACACATGATCTACAAACAAGATCAAAGGTGTTCAAAGGAATTTTGGCTGAATAATGGCTGCCAAAGCCTGCTTTGGTACCATATCGGAGAAATCAATACTTCTCACCTAGGATCTCCATCAGCAAACCATTACCACAGCAAAGCCATGATTACACACATGAATAATCTGTACAATAAGTCTCTGTATTATTGACTCATGAACAATATACAATCCGTAAGTTCCTCTCTCTACAACTTAGAAGATACCAAAGGGAGTGCCTGATAAATAGGCAAGGGAGTTGGCTTCATGCAACAATCAACAATAATTTGTTGCATGAAACCAATAATACGTTGAACAAAATACTTGCACACTAATAATGTGCGTGCAAAGATATTCGGTCCAACAACTAACAAAATATAACAACTCCCTAATCAAGCTTAAATATAGAAGTGGGTGTGAACAATGCTAGAACCGAATTGGTTGGGAAATATCCCAAACCACTAGACAATGTGAATACACACTCCAACAGCTTCCAATACTTTATTCATATCAAGGAGGTTCATATCCCAACTAGTAGGAGACCACATCTGGGTAATCTGATTTCACAAGTAGTCCTACATGCCCAACCATCATGCATTTACTGTCATTATCTTAGGTTTGATTATTTCCAATCAGGATCTCTACCATAACTATAATGTCTATATGATCCAAAACAAATAGCTCATTCTCACTTTAGCCCCCAAGGGATCAAACAACAATAAAAAACGAGTACATTTAATGTTCAAAAAGTCCATGTTCATTCAAATATCAACATCCAACATACTTCAACAACAATCTATAAGGTTGCATGCCAAATACAAGCAACACTAGCTCCTTAAATCAGGTCATATTACGTAAGTAATTGATCAATATTACGACTCCCACATGGCACTTAGGATGGGGTCGATGCTTCTTAATACAATAAGGTGGGAAGCCAAGAGAAACAAATGTCAAGGTAGCAACTGAAATGCCTAGCCCACCAACTCAATAATTATTCCAAGTAGCTAATGGTTAACCAACACTTGGATTAAAGATCAAATCATTCGAAATGTTTTCTATGTTACATATGCCAAGGTCCATAAGAAATCATTTGCTATTGCCAATGCCACTTTTCACGAAATCTTATGTTATACATTATAGTGCACAAGGTCCTTGCAAGCTCATATGCTATGCCACAAAGTAGAACAACATTAATCATCTTGCTTGAAGTCACTTCCAAGCAAAGTCCTCAAGTCAATGCACATGCTATGGCAAGATTTTTAATATCCCCTATGTCAGGCATAATCATAGAAAAGCCTTTGACTTAATGTCTAAGGGAGTCATCACTCATATAAAGTCTATACAATTATAGATCATTTCTTGTCAAGATGAGCGAGGTTTCATAAGAGGACTACAAGTCAGGTGCGCCTCAAGAGAGGTTGTAAAGCTACTTTACCTTGCAATAATAGTTTGCGTGGCACATGTGCTTGGGGTGCTCCCGTATTTATGGATTTTGTTTTTTTCTTGATGGTTGATATGACCTATCGATGGTCTTCCAACTGTCAATTTTAGGATTGACAAGGGTGGGATGTGACAAAATGAAGGTCTTTCTTACTGGCCAAGATGAACCTCCTTTAAGGATAAACAAAATAGAAACTCATAATGTCAAGTGAGATCATAAGATGCTTCGGTAATCCTTTTGGTATTCAACTCTCTATGGCTGAACAATGGTAATGGATAGTGTCTAAATTTGAATAAAAACTCCTATCCTAGAATAATAATGGTCTCTTGCTAGTCAGAAAATCACGAGGTTATATTCTAGTAGGCAGCATATATCTATTCTTCTTCTTGCTTTTGGCCTTCTCAAATAGATTACATAATGCTAGAGATTGTGTTTGGAAGCTTTATTGGGAGCAATGAAGGGGAGTTGGAATCCCTTTGATATATTGGTCCTTTTGCACTCTTCCAAGTTATCAAGGAGGTCAATGCATTGAATTATAGACCAAGGCACAGCTCTTGCAAGATATTGGATAGTTAATGTAGTGGATGGGGACGCTCCATTGCAAATATTGCTTTGTGAAAAAATTCAAACTGCCCATAGGATTAGACACGCTTAAGATAATCTTGGCTGCCTGACAATCCATAGTTTTGAGGGATGACCAATGCCTAGGATTTAGCATTCATCCCTGTATGGAGATTCCCCCTCTCCCACCCCCCACTCGGCGAGAAGATTGTCAAGGAAAGAATTGTTTTGTTGGGAGATCTTTGGAATTGAAAGTTGTAACAATGGCACACATGGTGAGAATTAAATTGTGCTGAAAAACTAAGAAGTGCAGACGAACCGACCTTGTTGGAGTTTTATAAAATGATTCTTGATCAAAGTATTTTCAAGTTGCATTCAAGGGTCAAGTCCTTCTTGTAGGGACTGGAACTGGAATAGTAAGAATTCTTTCAATAACTATGATACTAAAGATACATATGATCGAGTGAGACATGCCTCTGCTATAACTCCATGTATGAACAAATTGATGGGGGGTATATGATGGTAAAAGTCTTTTTGGAAATTGTTTATTTCATTTAAACACAGTATTGAGGTGGTTGGTGTTTCGTGAAGGCTTGGTGGTCAAATCAAGATATTGAAAAACTGGTATTTAAAATTATAGGTCAATTTCAACTATTTATTTATTGTGACTTTTTCCAGAGGTCTTTTAGGGAATACTTGGATGATTAGAGATGTTTGCAAAAAAGCTGTCTCGTGTAACATGGTTGTTTTCCATTGCCTTCGGTTGGAGAGAGTAAGATGCAAGACAACCTTATGGAAGATAGATCCCTCCTAAGCTTAGGAAGGTTGAATATTTTAAACCAAGATTTGGAAATGCATGTTAAAGCTATAATTGCGTGCTTCTGTGAAGATATTATTTGTTTCTTGGGGAAAGTGTTTGCATTTATAGGGCAACAATATCCTCCACAGTGGTTGAGGCTGCTGTGAATTACTCTTGTTTTACTCAATATATGTTAAACCTCTTATAAAAAAAGGGGCAACATTTTCCAAGTAACATTGTTGCTCAGGTGATGCAGCTTCTTTGTTCTGTAGTGTAAACATAAGATACATTTCCTTTAAAAGACACGATGGAACACAAGAAAACACAAAAAGAAGTGTACTGGAGCTATTGATATTAAACATACGAATATCAATATGATTTAGAGCTATTGATTTAGAGTGATATTAAACATACAAATCTTACGCTATCTCCTCACGGAGAACACAGAGATTGTGAAAGTGGGAAATCACAGTGATTGACTACGTCTCCTTCCATTCCATTCAATTTTCAAAGGAAAAATAGTTAACTTCTTGGAAGGCATTTCCTAACCTGTCGAAAAATGTGTGCAACAAGGAAGAAAGCTATACCAAACTCTCTCTTAGAACCAGAATTGCAAGGATACGGATTTGGATACAAATGCGGATTTTAAGACCCCCTGATATGGATATGGCACATATATAGATATATATAGACACACACACAATACCAAACTCTCTGTTAGAAGCAGAATTGCAAGGATATGGATTTGGATATAAATACAGATTTGAAGACCTTCTGATATATATATATATATATAGAAGCAGAATTGCAAGGATACAGATTTGGATACAAATGCGGATTTTAAGACCCCTGGTATGGATATGGCAGATATATAGATATATATATATATATAGACACACTCACAATACCAAACTCTCTGTTAGAAGCAGAATTGCAAGAATATGGATTTGGATATAAATACAGATTTTAAGACCCCCTGATATATATATATATATATTCATTCACCTCCATGTCCTCGGTTGCTGCCCCTAAAATACATTTTAAGTGTCTGCAGTTTTTTATTGCCTTTTTGTCCTTCAAAGGTTTTTTTTTTCTTTTTTGAGTCAGTTACAGCTACAGTGGCCTGTATACCATATCCAGCGGTATCCAATTCTGCCCATTTACAGACCAGTACATGGATATGACTGGGCATGGTGTCTGGGTTGTATCTGAGCCATGCTGTACCCGTATCCATATCTAGCCTGCAGATACATGTGCCCAAGCTGTAGGGGTAGCGTATCTAGCCACCCTTCTTATAAGATTCTTGGCGACTGTACTAAAAATTAAGTACAACAATTTTATCAGGATCGGCAAAGACTACTTAGCATAAGCTCAACCAAGTTTGATCTCAAACACCACAGACCAAGATTTGATTCACAGAAAATAGTAGTTGGAGTTTGGAGGTCATTTCCTCAAAATTGTCAGAAGAAATTATGTGGGATAAAATAACCAGAGCAAGGCTCTGTGTTTGACGTTAGTATGATCTCTTGCAGGGCGTGTTACCTGAATGGGTATGGTGCAAAGTGTTGAAGGGTTTCTATATGACAATATGGTGTCTAACTCTACCAACAAGGTCCTAGTCTGGCTGTCTTTGAGGTTTAAGACCTCAATTGTTCTTTAGATGGACTCCTCATCTACATCAACATCAAGTAAACTCTCTGATGTGCCTCCTTGTTTTTGCAACCCAAGTTTTGGTATGCTCCCAACAGAAAATAACTCTCTTTCAAAGTACAGAAACCACTCCCTGCCAAATCTTGCCTGATCCTTTCAATCTTGTTTCTCCTAAATGCTATTTTTATGTCCATCATGTAACATTGTCTCGATGTTGTTCTAATGGATTTTTTGTTTTGTTTCAAGTGGGATCTCCAATAACTGTAGTCCTTTTCATGGTTTCAGGCACATCCTTGGCTTACAGAATCTGAACGAGAGAAGCTCTGCAACAGCCTGGACTGTCAGAAGCTTACTCTTGAAGCTTGTACTCATGCAGCTCAGAATGAGCGCCTGCCCTTGAGGGTGGTTGTACAAGTCCTCTTCTTTGAACAGCTCCAACTGAGGAATGCCATTGCAGGATCATATATTGCTGCAGATACTGCTGATCCAGCACGCCCCTCCAGATTCAACCCAACTTCAGATTTTGGAATCTTGGGTTCTGTTATGCCAGGTGAAGGATGGAATGGTGTCCTCAGAGAGAATCAGGTCCTCAAGATGGATATGAACACTATCAAATCAAAAGTGACCGACCTGGAAAGAGAGTGTACCACTATAAGGCAGGCAATACGTAAGATTGAAAAACCCAAGATAGCAGTAAGTAGCAAGGCCCGGAATATCATATCAAAGTTTGGGTGCAAATTCAGGACGCAAGTTTGTGATTCTCAGGAAAGGACTATTGTTGCTGTTCAGAATCCAGATGGTGGAAGCATAGATACTCCAAGGAAGTCTAGACATCGGCGCAGCACCTCAGTTTCTTGAGTTCCCTTTAAGAGAAGTAGCCTTTTCTAATATGAAGCAGAACTTATGTGCCAAGTCCCATATATTCCATTGTAAAATATTGCTCTTTCGACTAATATATGACTTACAGGCAAATTTGAACTTGGCCTCGCTTGCAAGGTCTGATCAGAAGTCTTTAGAAGCTATTGTTCTTCATTGCTGTCTTGTTACATTGTGCTGCAGGTCCCCAAGTTTTAAATCATTTATTACCACTCAGCATAGCTTCATATCTGTCAGGTGACAAGTAGTCTTAGGCGATGATATTGAACATGTGCCTGTAAGTACCATGAATTTTTTGGAAATTTCTTTCTGACAATAACAAAGGAGTTCAAGTTTAGTGTTGCACCACCTAATGAGGTGGGAAAGTGAAGTTTGGAGTCTATATTTTCTTCATTGGCAGCAATTGATGTAACATTTCATTGGCCTTGGGTGATTGGAAATGTTTAAGATTCCTGCTGAAGAGCTTCGTCATTATGTGATTAAAAAAGCTGAGTTTCAGGATTTCCATTAGAAGAGATTGGTCTTTGATTGCAATCAAGAGTGTATTTTCCCATGTATGTCATAATTCTTTGCAAATGAATTACCTTCTTACACTAGACTGGATCTCTCTTATTCAATTACAAGATATTTATATCTTACTTCTTGCATGTACATTTGAGATGAGCTGCCCAAGGTCAATTTGACTGATAAATTCAAGCACTTAGGATTTCATTCTCAGCAAAAGAAAGCTCCAATTTTACAAAATTTGCCTGGTTTTGCTTATTGATGGTATTAGTATTAAAATGTTTATATACGTGCATACATACTGCTAGATAAAAATGTGTTTTCATTGTTACAGTTCGATTTCGGGTTCATTGCTTCGATTTGTTCAACACAAAGTTATTAAACTAATTTTTGTTCTTTAGATAGAAGCAGAAGAATTTATCAATGATCAAACCAGTGAAATATCAAGTTGTATGACCCTCACAACTACTGTTTGATTAAACAATATCTCATGCCCAAGGGTTGTGGGTGTGATAAAAGTTTTGTTCTAGTTCAATTCCTTTCAGTGCATTAAGGCGATTCATATAGATTGTGGATATGTGGCATGGTTGTGGCGTAACAATTACTGATACATTCAAGCATAACCAGCCATGTTCACAAATTTCATGAGAATGTGATCCAGCTTATCTCACACCGCACTAAAGGTGATCCATAATCTCACCAAAGATAACCAAGCAAAACCAAAAAACAATCATGAAAGTCACTATTTTGAATCACTTATACAATTTTATGTGCGAATATAAGGCACTATATCTTTCGTGTGAAGTGCCTTGTTTCTACTTTGAGTCAACTATGTAGTTGCATTATATTTGCTTCAAGATCTATTTTATTTTCTTACTAGTTTTCCATCATTATGAGTACAACTTATAGAACAATTTGGGTCATACAATATCTACTTTCGTTTTTCTTAATACACAAGTTTACGTGTCAAATCAAACTCTTTAATAAACTCTGCTTTGGTTTTGAAATTATTAACCATCTAATCTCAATTTAATCTTTTCAACACAATACAAGAAAATAAGGAGCACAATATAATGCTTGAAAATAAATAATACTTGATCTCAATCATTTTTTAATGTTTTAAATTTCGCATGAAAATTATAAACTATCTTCAATGTTGAATGGTATAGGATTCAAAGTATATGGGAGGTGTGTATATCAGAGTTAAAGATATTACAATGCAATTCTTGCTTAAGAGTGACAACTGCAACTGACATACCATGATTGAAACCAGATCTAAGATTTCTTATCAAATACAATGCCATATCCAAAAGAATAACCAGGGTTGAAACCCACATATTTGAGCCATAGATCAAATTCTTTTTAGGAGAGATATTCTAAAGACAACTTGGAAGGTCAAAGTGCTCAATGTACTTATCATCCCTTAATTCTTCTTTTTCTTCGTTCTCTTTTGAGATGTGGATGATTCTTGCAATGGTTGTTTACTTTGAAGATGAATTAAGATGGATTAAATCTGTGTTGTCAAATGCAAAAAAGTTTTATTTGTCATATTCACTCCTAGAGATCTTGGACTACAAAGGTACCATCTCATGAGTATAATCTTCCTTCTATGTTCATTTGGTAACTGTGTCACCATTTTCTTCTATATATATATATATATATATATTGTTTTCTTGTATTTCAAGTCGAGGGGATTGTACCTAGGATAATAGCTAATGGATTCCCTTGTCTGTATTCAATTTATTTTTCTTGAGACTTCAATCACATCAATAGGGAAATTTAGTCAGAAGATTAGAGTACAACAAACATAAATTCACTAACGTATTTTTGATATCAAGAAAAGCCTTAAGGTTGTTAATCTATCTTTTTTAAAGTTAAAACATATGTAGGAGAGTGAAGATAAGGTAATCGATTTGGATTTGAATTTGGATCTTCCCTATGGAGTACCAAAATTTTCATAAGTCCTCCCAAGGTGTATTGCAACATTCAATCTTAATACTAGCAATTATTTGACTGAAGATAAGTTTTTTCTTCCTAAAAATAAAATTTTATTTGTATTTAAGAAAACATATAAACAATTCAATCTAGTTTAGATATAGTTTAATCTTTTCACGACTTCATCTCTTCTTTTAAATCAAGAGCATTCTAGACCCATTTTATGTAGCATAAAAGTGCAATGCTTTTATTAAAGAATGGTGGATTGATATCACGTCTCACAAGACAACCACATCAAGCATGGACAATATAATTTTTTTTGTACTAACCAAAATTTAGCGCTTTGATTAAAAAATCCATGTAATAATGAAAATTGTTATAAACAAAATATATATCAAGAAAATTAACAAGGCCACTATAACATGACAAAACAAAACATTTTCAATGACTTCATTACAACTTCAAATCCTAAGCTACAATACAAGGTACGAGCCTCCTCTCCCAAAACATCGACAGAAGACTTTGATCATGCTAAAAAGATTGGACCACCTCAACACCATCACCGCATATGAAGAGAAAAATTAAAAACCTAAATCACGGATTTTGTTTCTCTCAATAAATTCAAATTCATCTCATGAAAAGTCACATTGCTTGCTCGCGAGTCTCCAAGAACCCAAGAAAATTATGTCAACACAACAATTGCATCAAATCGACCTAACAAAACCCTTCTCTACATGGTATGGTCCCAACAATTTATTTTGGTGGTATGCTAATTGAAGTATAAGCATCCAAGTTCACTTGTAATCTTGCATTGCTATAAAGAAATAGAGTTAGAAGAATAGAAGCTCACAGAATTTTGCATCGCTTGCATTTGGTTGCTTGGAGTAAAGGCAACAAGCCATGGAGAGTTTGAGGTTTTGTGTAGTTTAATGAAATATTCCGCACTGTAGTTGTTTTGGAGCTTTTTCCTTGGGTGTTCTTATGCATACACATCGATGGGTATTGTTCACTTTTACGCATTTGCAGAACTTGTAATCTTTTGCACACCTATCAACATCAACAAAAATATCCCTAATGCAGGCCTTGATTTGTTTATTTTTCTATCTAGATGATTGAGTGACCTAATATATTTTGATTGAATGAACATGCTCCCATGAGTGATTACTTGTTAACCAGATGGATTGAATCAATGTGATATGATCAAGTTGAGAAATCCTTGCAAAGGCATCTTTACCCCTCCCTCTGTATTCTGTAAAAAGAGGGAGCAATGTACGTTTAGGGTATTTGGGAAGAGAGATGAAGAATTTTTAGAATAATGAAGAGGATTCCGAGAGATCAAGAATTTTTAGACTAATGAAGAGCATGCCGAGAGATCATAGAGCTAACATAGTGAATTTGGGAAGTATTTAAGTGCATATAGAAGTGATGGGGAATAGATAAGGTTGAATTATAAAGCTTCATTGTCAAAGGAGTTGAATCTGGTTCAATGAAGTCTTTCATGTTACAAGCATAACTAGAAAAGGTCATAGGGATTGAAATTTCTTTTTGGGAATTTTTACAATCTATTACAAGACTAGCAAAATGGGAATATATTGTGCCTAAACCTATAATCTTTTCCTCATTGATTAATATGAGTTCTATATTGATTCCTATGAGCTACATATGGATCTTGCTTGTGTGAGAACTTTCTTTGAGAATTGTGGGTTAAGTAGTCTACGACATCTCCTAATTAAGACCCTTAACCACAACCAGATCAATGTGGTATTAAAGCGGGATTTTAGAATCTTGTATGTGAGAGAAATATAGTTGTTTCTTTCTATACTTGTGAGTGCAGGTAGAAAATAGTTGTAGGCATCTTCCAACATTTGGGTGTTGGGTAGAAGGTGTAGACTATAATATTTTGTTATTGTTGAGTGTTGAGAGGAAATTGGGGTGACGCACAAGAGATATTGTTGCCAAAGTGACAAGAGCACCTAGAGGGTCAAAACATGTTTAGAAATGATGAGAGAAGTACAAACCCATACAGATGCTATGAATATCACTCAATGGAGAGGAGTGTCAATGGATGATGATGCCATGAATGATGACATCACCAAAGAAGCCCCTGGAGACCCTTAATCACAACTAGATCAATGTGGTATTAAAGTGGGATTTTAGAATCTTGTATGTGAGAGAAATATAGTTGTTGCTTTCTATACGTGAGTGTAGGTAGAAAGTAGTTGTAGGCATCTTCCAACATTTGGGTGTTGGGTAGAAGGTGTAGACTGTAGTATTTTGTTACTGTTGAGTGTTGAGAGGAAAATGGGATGACACACAGAGGAGACATTGTTGCCAAAGTGACAAGAGTAGCTAGAGGGTCAAAACATGTTTAGAAATGATGAGAGAAGTACAAACCCATACAAACGCTATGAATATCACTCAATGGAGAGGATGGGCAATAGATGATGATGCCACGAATGATGACATCACCAAAGAAGCACCTGGAGACTAGGATATTGAAGCAGAGCATATTGACACAGTGATCGATTTTTGCTTGCAATTACAAGGTTAAGTAGCATGTTAAGGTTGGATATTCCAAGTTATTTGGGATTCTGAATCCCAAAGAGCTTGTCGACTAGATCGTTGAGATAGAGAAGTATTTCGAGTATGAAGTTGTATAAGATTCCAAGAACGTGAGGCTTGCTGGTACTAAATTGAAAGCTCATGTATCATTGTCATGGGAACATGTGCAGAATGAAAGATTAAGTCGAGGTAAGGAGAAGATAAAGAATTGAGATAGATTGGTTGTGAAGCTGCTACCAAATTTATGCCCTTGGATTACTAGATAATTTTGTTCAAGAAGTTACACAATCTACATCAGAAGGAAATGAATGTAAAGGAATACTTCGAGGAGTTATATAGACTCTCTTTTAGAGCGGGTCATATTGAAGATGATAAAGAAAATATTTCAGGGTATATGAATGGATTGTGCCTATCCATTCAAGATGAGTTTGACATGATCCCGACATGGTCAATTGAATAATCCTATCAATATGCACTGAAGTAGGAAGAAATTTTTTCATGCAAATAACAAAGCAATATGTGAGGGCAATGAAAGTTCCCACACAAAGGTGGATGAATGCATAGTGATAAGTCAAATCACACACAAGAAAGGGACACAAGTTCCTTGCATGATCAAAGTCATGCACAAAGAGAGGCAAATCTTATTTCAGAGGTAAAGGACATGGAAGGGTAGATGATTCAATGGAACATATTATCATTATGGATAATTCAAGCATCATGCATTTGAGAGTTAAAACACATAACAAAATAGTGGCATGAGGAAGAATTATGCCACCAACCACATTGCACATGGAGATACAAAGAATATTGTGTCTAGTGGTGTAGAAGATTTAGAGTGTGGAGAAGCTCTCATGTTGAAGAGAGTGTTGATGAAGCTATTTAAAGTGGAGAATGCACCCGTGCAAAAGAAAAATCTATTTAAGACCATTTACAAATCTAGAGGTAAGTGTTGTAAAGTCATTATTGATAGTGGTAATACTAATAATATCGTCTCTAGCAAGATAGTTGAGAACTTTGCTCTGTAGAATATTATGCGTCCAAGTCTATATAAAGTGTCCTGATTATTGAAGGGACATTAATTTCTTTTGAATGAGCAGTGTGAAGTGTGCTTAAATATTGTCACATATAAAGATTAATTCTGTGTGATATAATGCCCATGGGTGTAAGCCAAGTGTCACTTGGTCAACCTTGGAAGTTAGATAGGAAAGTGCAACAAAATGGTCTAAAAAATACTTACACCTCAGTGAAAGAAAAAAGGTAATACAAGTGTAGAAGTGGAGAGAGGTTCAAAGGTGTTGTCGGTTTCAGGAAAACAATTCCTAAACGAGACGAAGAGGAAGAAATAATGTTTTACATTCATTCCAAAACTTGGACAAAAGGAATATGCCACGACACAAATTGGAGAAATTTCACGTGAAGTGGTGGAGATGCTAGGTGAGTTTGCAGATATCATGTCACAAGATATTTCGTATGGATTACCACATATGCATAATATCAGTCATCATGTGGAATTGATTTAGGGGTCTAGTGCATTAAATGAGACCACATATAGGTTGAAACTAATGGAAAATAAGGAAGTGAAAAAGAAAGTACAAAATTTAATTAAGGAGGGGTTGATCAGAGAGTCTCTCAGCTCAAGCATGTTACCTGTAGTATTGGTGTTGAAGAAAGGAGCTAAGTGGGGGATATGCATTGATTCTAGATCCATCAACAAGATTACCATCAACTATATGTTTCTATTGCCACACATGGATGATTTCATGATTTTTTTTAGTGGAGCATAGTACTTCACAAAGATTGATTTGAAGATTGGATATCATCATATTAAGACAAGAGAAGGTGATATGCGGAAAATTGCTTTTAAGATGCATGATGGATTGTGTATGCATGGTTAGTCATGCCATCGGGGGAAACTAACGAGCCAAACACTTCCACACCACTCATGAACAATGTTAAAGCCTTTTTCTATGAAAGTTTGCCATTGTGTATTTGGATGACATCCAATTTTTTTGGAAGATATAAGAAGAGCATGTTGGGAGATCATTCAGGACCAAGTTTGACCATGAGTAATATTTTGGTTGAATCATAAAGCTTGTGTAATGTAATAGTTATATGATTTTGTAGTAAAAACATAAAAAGAAGGATGTATCACTCTTGGAGAAAGGAAAGAATAAGAAAGGACTCATTGGGAACCCCAATGAAATGTTGGTAGATGCCCGCATGATTATAAATCTTGTAGTATGGCTCACACCAAGATGAAACTTAATCTATAGAGATAAAAATATATTACCTTGAGAATGAATTGCAAAAACAATTTGCCAAAAGTAATTTACAATGTGCATATGTGAGGGTATATATAGCTATAATAAGAGTTATCTCCCATTTTCTTATTAGCCCCACTAAATTTGGAACCTCCAATAAAGGTGGTACTCTAATAGATAACATTAATTGAATGCATATCTTTATTTAGTTTAAGATTAGACTTAATGTACTAGCTACAAAAGCTAACTAAATTAACTTAACAATTCTGTGCATATAGTATATTGGACCAACACCCCTAGTAACTGTGACTTAGGGGGGTTTATAGCAAAGAAACAAGAGGATCATAATCCTTAGAAATGGGTCACTATAATTAAGGTATGTTCAAGTACCCATGTACAAGCTA
Source organism: Taxus chinensis (assembly GCA_019776745.2). Classification (NCBI taxonomy): domain Eukaryota; kingdom Viridiplantae; phylum Streptophyta; class Pinopsida; order Cupressales; family Taxaceae; genus Taxus; species Taxus chinensis. Next base: position 65,726,912 of record CM034156.1, on the reverse strand, counting down.
AATAATGAAGGACTCAATATGAATCCCCCCAAGGAAAAATTTCTTCACCCCAAGCATCGATCACAACTAAAGATAACAAGGTGATGCTAAAGGTTTAGTGAAGATGTTAACAACCTTCCCCTCTGAAGGCACAAACTCCAACCTAAGGACACCATCTTGGATGAGCTGTTAAACAAAGTCACAAGTGCATGTGGATCTTAATGTGTTTGGTACGCTGATGCTCCATTAGGTTGTGCAAAATCAGTATGGCACCCTGGTTGTCACACCAAAGAGTAGTGGGTTGAGTATGTTTTTTCCATAATTTTTGAAGCCATAAAACCTCCTGGCTAGCTATAACAACACCTCGATACTCAACCGGTGATATTAAACAACATATTACTTCTTCAAAGGAAAAGTGATAGGACCTCAATTAAGATGATAGATAAATCTATAAGTAGTCTTTTGATCACCGACATCACTAGCCCGATCTGAATCAATGAATCCCACAAACAGTGAAGAAACCCTAATGTGTAGTAAATACCAAAGTGTGTAGAGCCCCAAATATATCTGAAAATATGCTTGGTTGTCTGCCATTGAATGTCATGTGGATCGTATGAGAAATGTGAGACAAGGCCAACTACAAAGGAAATATTAGGATGAGTATGTGTCAGATACAAAAGACTTCTAGCCAACTTCTTGTACAAAGCAGGATCAACACTAGGTGTAGTGTATGTGGCTATCAATGTGACTCCTGATTGAAATGGTGTAGGGCCAGGATTGCAATCAAGCATACTAAAGTGATGAAGTATGTCTCAAGCATACTTATCTTATCAAATGGAGATCCCATCAGAAGACTAAGTGATTTGTAGTCCAGGAAAATAATTTAAAATTCCCAAATCTATCATTCAAACTGCTCCATCAAAATGTGTTGTACATCATGGATCATGGAAGAAGAATTGCATACGAGAATGAAATCATCAAAATAGAGAACAAGTATCAAATTATCTTCTCCATGTCTCTTGATGTATACAATAGGTCTGGAATGATAACAAGTCAAAGAAAGAAAGAAAGTGTTCATCTTCTCATACCAAGCTTGAGGAGCTTGTTTAATACCATATAGTGAATGACAAAGCTTACAAATAAGTGAAGAATCAACATCATCATTAAGAAGAGTGAACTAATAAAGATGTGAAGAAGAGGGAGTAAGTGAAGGAGAAGATGTAGGAGAAGACTCAACGAGGGTGAAATTATCATCAAAATGGACATCCCATTGAAATAAAACATAATGAATGATAGGGTCAAATAAGTGATAAGCCTTCACATCCTCACAACATCCAATAAAAGTGACTGGTTGACTCTTCTTCTTCATGGATTTATATTTTTCACCTGGAATAAATATGCAAGCATCAATACCTTAAACTCGAAATGTGGAAACATCAGGCTTGGTATGAGACCAAGCCTCCTCTGGTGTCTTGTTCTGCAATGCTTTGTGGGGCATGTGAGTCTTAATGTAGTTGGAATAATTGAACGTCTCAGACCAAAATGATGGTTACATATTCTTGGAATGGATCATGTAATTGGCCATCTATCTCAAGGTCATTTTTTCCCTCTTGAAGATGTCATTCTGTTGAGGAGTGTAGGGAACTATATACTGTCATTGAATACCATGTTATACAATTCCTGAAATGCATTATTGACATACTCCCCTCATTATTTATGTGTAGATTCTTCATAGGAAGTGAGGATTAATTCTCAACGAATGCCATGAATTCCTTGAAGTGGTCAAATACTTCACTCTTGTACTAAAAAAATTACACCCATGTGTGACGTGAGATGTCATCAATGAAAGCGAGGAAATACTTGGCCCCTTAAAAATAATGAGTAGGAAAGGACATGAGGTCACTATGCACCAACTCAAAGGGACCCAAATCTTGCAAAGCCTTTCCTTTAGGAAAAGGGTCACGATGATGTTTCCAAATACATAACCTCTACACATACTATCAATAAAAGACACCTTAGGCATGTCGAGCACCAAATTTTATGAACTCATCTGCTACAAATATCTATAGTTTAAGTGTGCAAATCATTCATACCAAAATTTTCTCAACGAGTCAGCATGAGAAATGAGTCATGTCCTTAAAGGAGACTCAAATCCATCAAACACATATAAGTGTGAACTCTGATCAACACCACATGAAGCAATCACCACTATTCGATTCTAAAAATCTCTAGCCAAAACATTATGAGGAGATAACTCCACAGTCTTCCCATTTCCATAATGTCAAATATGATAGATGGAAATAATATTGTTGGAGATATTAGGAACTAAAAGTACATCATTGGTACACCTATCCTACATCTAAATAGTGTATGAACATGAAACATTGAAATATGTAGTCCCTAATGATAATATGTGAAGTACTACTAGGAGTTTGTGAAGTGAGATGCTCACGTCAGCGTGTCATGTGATGATAAGCACTTGAATCTAAGATCCAACTATTCTTAGCTACAATCGATGCACGAGATAAAATTTCCTTAGCCTTTTCCTTTGAAAAAGATGAATAAGTAAGAAATGAAATGTGGTTTTTATTTGATGATATTCCAACATTGTGTCTCTGAATGACCTGATCTGCTACAAAATGTACACTTCTTACTAGAATTCGTTTTTGGTCTTGAAGGATGAATCTTTAGACGTAGAATATGTCTCAGTTGATTTGGACGTGAACTTAATAGAAGGTTGAGTGGACTTTGTCTTGTCATAGGGTTTTGAATTTTGGTTTTGCTTAACTTTTCTCTTAGGCATGTTGGCCACAAGTTCCTTTGAACTAAGGAGAACATCAAGTTCAGAAATTTTTGCTTGTTCCCTAGTGAGACACTCACAAAAGGTCTCAAAATGCATGTTATAGGAATTACCTAAGGCATCCATAATGAAATAGAAGGTAGAAGAAAATACTTGGTATAAACCCTTTAACTCAGACAAAAAAAATTAACATTGGAAAAATAAGGCCTTACCACAAGCTAGCAACTGTGAGAGAGTGGACCTTAGCTTAGTAAGAAAGCCTTTAATAGATAGAAAGTCACTAGGTGAAAATGAGGACAATTCAACATCTAACTACAAAGTTATGAATTCATTCACCTTCCCAATCAATTTCTCAAGTTTGTTCCAATATTCTTTTGGAATTTTACAATTCATGATGTGAAACACAAAGCTATCAGAAACATGCATACCAACAAGCCCCATGGCTTCATCCTATTTGTCGTCATACACAAATTTCTTATAATCATTTTGAAAGTTTAGAGGTGTATTTTGCAATGTATGCCTTAAAACCTTTGATGGCAACAATTGTTTCATTTTCTGCTCTCATGTGTGATAATTATGTGGAGTTAAGAGATCTATTGACTTAGAATCATCTATTTATATGCAAGATAAGATGCAAAACCCACAAGGAAATGATATCACCCACAAGAAGAAGGAGAACACAAGAGACAATGGACACCTAAATTTTTCCTTGTAATCCCCTCCCCCCAAATTCTGTATTACACTTAAAGAAAGAACCCCAACTAAAAATAGGTGGTACTTTATAAATAGTGTGATACAATTGTTTTTACAATGCATTTTTTTGAAAACCTCGAAAAAATTATAGTTTAGTGACTAAAAATTATTATATAACATCCCGTCTAGGTATAACAATAAAAAATAAACAAATTTAAAAAATGACACTTGAATCCGACGTACGAATCAAATTTTTTTGTTGTTTAAAAGTTTACAAAAAAAGTATCATGCTCTAAAAGAATTCAATTTTCTGAAAAACTTGGTTGTAGATGAAGAATATGTAGATAAAGCAATGCGTAGATCTCATAAAAATAGTGAATTTGAAAAAAAATTCACCTTCACAGGATTTTGCAAAAAAAAGTTATGCCCTTCACAGGATCACTACTCAAGTCAAGAATCTTGTTTGGTGAGAGATAGGCCCTCGGGGGCTAGATTTCCATGTTCGATGGTCTTATGAGAGTCTAAGTGCAATGCAAAATTTGTCAAGCTGAAAAAAAATCAATACAAATTGTGAGGGTCAAGATTTGATCCCCAAACCTCTTGGTCACCACAAGCATTAATATACTCCAACAACTAACACACACAAACTTACAAGTTAATAAACAAATAAACAATGCTTTACTTACCAAGAAAGAGCACTTCTAAAGAGGATTTAAACAACAATAATGGAAGATATATAATTTGGTCTTACTAGAGAAGCCCTTATATGGCTGAGGGCTTAGTCCTAGTGGATGAGGAATAGAGCCTTCCAAATAAGAAATCCAAAAAGAGATGTACAACTTCAAATCTCTGCCATGGGTGACTCGTTTCTCTGATAGGAGCAAATTAATAGACGTTGAAAATATATTAACAAGACATATATGATGGTATATGATTGGTTGGGGGATTTTTTAAAAATATGTAAATTTTGCTAATGTTTTTCACGAATCTTCATTTTTCTTGTAGATTTGGATCTTCAAAAAACCATAAAAAATCACCACAAGATCAAAATATTCTTTTTTTTTTAATTTGAATTCTTTCAAGCACTATTCAATAAATAAACTTATCGATCTCATAAAAATAAAATATGTCAAAAAATGGGAAAATATGCATAAAAAATCCTTATAAAGTCATATTTGGCTCAAACAAAAAGAAACCAAAAGGTTTTTTAAAAACCAAGTGTTTGGGTTGTCTAAAATTGTTATTTAAAGGCCTAAGGAGTAGGGTAAGAATTCAAATTTGATTAAAAAATAAAAAACTGACAACTCACACTACAAAATTCAAGGCTCTAATACTATGAAATGTTGGTAGATGTCCACAAGATTATAGATCTCATAATATGGTTCACATCACGATGGAACTTAATCTGCAAAGAGACAAAAATATATTGCCTTGACAATAAATTCATGACTACATATAGTGCAAATAACATCATGAACTATGTCGATTTCACATCATTTTTGAGTGTGCTAGATAGTCTATTTATGACGCAAACATGATGTCAATATGTGGCACAAATTTTAAGCCACATTTGCATGACATTTGCACCATATACTCAACAAAAGGGCACCTCACATTTCCTATTTCCATTTAATACTAAATTATGTCACATCGTTTTTCCCCTTATTGTAAAATTCTCCCAGTATGAAGTTAGAGCATCTTTAAGCACATAATAATAAATTAGGGTTTATGGAAATCCATTTTGCTCTTGAATCACACTTTGCATTTGCATGGGGGAAAAATACTGCTGAAATTCATATTACAAAGTGGAGGGCTATCTTTTTTTACAATAAGGTGATAAATTTATTGTTTTGACATGATTTCTTAAAGAAGATATTCTTCCAAAGATTACAAATTTGTTCTTCCAAACTCTTTTTCTATATTGTGCATAAAATTTTAAGGTTATTAGATTCTTTGTATACAAAATGAGTTCCTTGGGTTCATGATGTATGAAATTGGTGCTCTTTTGGAAAAATATGCAGACAATAAAATGTTAGGAACTTAGACTTGCATGCACATCTCATTCCAACCAAACAAAACCTAGAAATTATGAAGATAGGGTTTGTTGTTCTCCCTTGAAAACTATTTTTACAATTTTATTTTGTTTTCACATTCACATTTAATATTAAATAATGTGACATCTATTTTTATTATTAAATCGCACAATACAAATTTAAAACATCTTTAACTGCATAATTGGAAATAAGGGTTTCTAGAAAAGTCAAAATTTCTCTTGTTATCACACTTTGCATTTTTGCCTAAACTTATAATTGTTTAAACAAGTGGTTTACTATTTTCCACATGCTATGTCATCATCCAGTAGGTATACATCATCCCCTATATAGATGTCTATTTTAACAGATCTAATTTCTTCATCTATATTGATATCTACTTCCCCAGAACACAATTCTTCATCAACGAGTATAGATGCTATGTATGAGTTGGTAAGTAATTGTAATTTTGCATAGAAATTGTATTTTGGTGTTAATATAAATTATTATTTTTCTTGTTATTTTAATATTATGTTAATATAAGTTTTTTTTAATAAAATTTTATGTATAGGGAGAGTCATCATAATCTCGTTGTAAAGGTAGAGGTTGAAATAAAAGAAGTGGAAGAGGAGGAGGCATATTAGATCGAGTGATTATGGAGCCACCCAATTCTTTCTTTGAGGTAAATTTAGTTTTTGATATGTTCAATTCAAATGAAACCATCATAATATTGATGCATTCTTTCTGAATATTTCACTAATATTAAGTTATTACGCAAATATCTGAGACTGAAATTTCAAATAGTGACTTTGATGTTGAACGGGTTTGACTAAAGAAAAATCCAAAGTACATCTTCCCATTGTGTCATCTTGATGATCAAATGCATCTTAACAAAATCACAAGGGCTCATAAAGCTCATCTAAAAATACTTTACTCGAAGGAAATGATGGTGTGTTGGGAAAAATAAACACCTTTTCCTGGAACTTCTTATGAAGATGTTTTAATGGAAGAGAACATTAAGGTTCAAAACATGGTTCACCATTTAGTTGATCATGATCATGCCTATCATCATCATGAGGATGATGAAGAACAACATGATAATGATTATGAAGAGTAGGATCAGGAACAAGAGGATGATTTTGAAATTTTCTCAAACTCCTTTGTTTGAGCAATGCGAGTCCAAAACATCATTGTTGAGCGCTATATTGGCATTAATGGACTTGAAAGCAAGGTTTAGTTGGTAAAACATCACTGTGAATACTTTATTGAGGTTAGATAATAATTTCATAACTATATTTTCTATTTGATACATATTTCATATGGTTTACATTAGTTTTTAATTTGCCTTTTCTTTATTTTATATTGTAGCATGCTGAAAAGTAGTTTGTTTCCTTAAAAGAACACACTTCCCTCCTCATATAGAGAGGCAAAAAAAAGTAATCAAATTTAGGGGTTTTCTATGTCAACTATGATGCATGCACAAATGATTGCATTCTATTTAATAAGGAATATGAGAATGAGATTATTTGTCCCAATTGTGGGGCACCACAATTTCAACAAGAAGTGAGAGGCATCACCATTCCAAATAAGGTATTGAGACATTTTCCAATAATTCCTAAGCTCATGAATCTTTTCCATTGCAAGTCACTTGCAAAGTTAATGTCATGACATCATAAGAATAGAAGCAATGATGGATTTTGGCATGTTCCTTCGAATTCAAATGCAATGAGGCACATTGAGTAGTTGTGTCCTAAAAGATTTAGAGAGAGGTCACACAATGTACTGTTTGGTTTGGAAATGGATGGTGTTAACACCTTTTCTAGTATGTCAACTACCTACTTTGTGTGTCCAATAATTTTGATAAACTATAATATTCCCCCATGGTTGATGATTCGTAAGAAGCATTTAATGTTGTCATTTTTGGTACCTTGGTGAAGCACCGAATAAAAAATATGGATGTGTACCTAGAACCATTAATTGATAAGTTGCAAGAATTATGGGATGTCATTCTAATGTATGACTTTTCAAAACCCATTATTCGGAGAAAGTTCACATGTTATGGTATATTGTACTAGACTATTCATGATTCTTTGGAGACAATCATAGATCACCAAAAGCATTTTCTTGGGATGACTATTTTTTCAGGTATTTCTCATATGTTAAAGTTCAAAAATAAATGAGCATATGTATGTTTGTATGTGTGTGTTTTTTGCATTATACAATGAGTTTGTTGGTCGCTTCTATAAGTAGGTCTCTCAACAAAATCAATATATGTTTTTCTAATGTGCGGTGATCAACTATGTGGAATGTCGTCCAAAGATCTAAAAAAAATTGTATATGAATGCCATCGACAGGCTCTTGCCAATGGAGCATGAGTACCATGTTAAACATAAAAGAAGTTTGATGGAAAACCTGATATTAAAGAACCTCCAAAACTTATATCAGATAGAGATTGGTATAACACCTTGACATAAGCATGCATAATATCAAATGTGGATATTCCTCCATACTAGTGGAGAGATTGGGTATGGTTGTCTGAAATTAGCCACATAGTTGAAATGACTGCAACAAAAAAACTATCTGTATTCTATAGTCTACCGTATTGGGAGGATTTATTAGTTGTGAATCTTTTAGATCTAATGCATAAATTTAAAAATGTAGTGGTTTTTATATGGAATCACATATTTAACAAAGAGAAAGAAACTCCAAGTTCTATATTCGATCTAAAAGTCAATGGGCAAAAATGTCTGAAAAAGGAAAAACGGGATCCATGGATATCATGTAAAGAGCAAGTCAATTTGGTGAATCAAACAATGTAAGAGATTCACATATCAAATAGTATGGGTCCTCCATGAAACATGCATATATTATTGTGGGCACATCATAGGCCCAAAAACACATGATTGGCATAACATTTTGAAGGTATTCATTTACTTTTTGTCTTAAATTATGCAACATATTTTTGTATTCATATTTAGCCTTTATAACTTATTTCTGCAACATATATTTTCGTTGGCTTTAAGGGGGTTATTTTGTAATCTTCCACCTGACCTACTAAATGCAATATATCAACTTTCAATTTTTTGAGATAATATGATTTTTGCTTTCAACTACAACTCATCCATTTGTATGAAAAATATTATTATATTGGTAGACATAACTGTACCATTATGTAGTCACAAAATCACACACTTAGCTATTATTTAGTCCCAGTCTCATACTACTATTCATATGGTTTTTGAGTGAAGAAAGTACTAATTAACCTCCGTCTTTTCGCCATTTACTTTGTTTTATGTCATTATTGTTGACCTCTCACACATGCATGCCCAGGCTATTTTTGTCGTTCTATGTTATTTTTCATTTGACTGGAACGCCGACAGGTGCTGTGGTCCCAGTCGGGGCGCCCTGATCCTTTTCCCACTTTCCTGCCACTTTTTGGGCACTTTCTAGTCGTTTAGACATTTCATATTTCTTGTGGTTGACCTCTTCGGGGTTAATTATGAAATTAGAACAAGATAACCATATAAATATAAAGCTATGAAACCATAATGAGGTACCAAACACTAGTCACTACTATCATCACCTAAGGTTGCATCCATCAAAGGCTACATTTTCATCCATCTAGCTCCATCAAAATTTTTTTGAAGGATGGTTCATCTATTCATCACTCGTAAGCATAGGAGGGAAGTTTATTCTATTACATCCACCATTCTATTACATTTATACACGTAGTTATTGCTTGATACTTTCAAAAAGTGCAACTGACATAAGAGCACCTAGGGCATGATTGCACACACTTGCACATAAAACTACATCGGGTTTGAGATGTAGTGCAATGCTCAATTAGTAAGTCCACCATTGTGGCAGCTGAGGTCAGTCTGACCCCTACATATGCATATTTATTTTTTAAGGGTTTGATGTCCATCCTGGGGTTTTACAGGTCTATTCTTCATCACTGACTATTAGCGACATCCAACGCAGCTCAGATACATTAGTGTGACAAACAACGAAGGCTTAAAATTATATAGCAACCTTGTAAATATGGTTTTTATACCTCCTACATAGACCAGGGTGCCTAGAACAGAGACTAGGGTGCCTAAGGGCGCCCTAAGACTCTCCCAGGTGCCCCAGTCCACTCAGATTGCCTGGATATGCAAGTTTATGGACCTCGACATAGTCATTTCACCCTCATGTTTCTCCAGTTAGCTCTGCAACATAGTTCAACAAGTTTTCCGAATCAGCTAAGCTCTTTCCAACCCTTCATTGCATATTAGGGTTTTTATTTTCATTAGCCTAGTTGCTTGGGTCACTTTCTATATTTATTTACCACTTTTATATATTGTTGTTCCTAGTTAGATTAACTACCATATTACCACATTTTAGTTAGTCACATTGTTTGTAAAATAGGTGGTTGTCTTCAAAAGAGATATCAGAAGCAAGGATTGAGAAAAAGAAATAAAATACTACATATATTGTTTACAAATTGGAAAAGGAACTTACTACCTCTTTAATGGATTCTGAAACTCATATATTAGTGCATTTGGTCAATGATCTTCAAATGGTAGATGTATTTAACGCATGATGTGTGTTTTGGCCATAAAGGTACATGAAGACTAGATAAAGGAATTTGTAAAATAGTAAGCACATCTAAAGGGATCTATGGCTGAAGGATATATTATTTAGGAATTTTTTTCTACATGTCATAATATCTTGGGGAGGAATTTACACAAATACCACACATTTGAGATTCTGAGTGTGAAAATGAAAAATTGGAGGAGAACCTTCTTGGAACAAGAAAATTTGTGAAACTTGGTACACATTGAAATTCATATCAAACATATATGATGCATTTTTAGTGTGTGTAGCCATTAATTATTTATTTGCATGTTTTATTTTCAGGGCCTATTGAAAAAATATAGCATTGAAAATTTCATGTTATTGAATATTTCAAATATGGTTGTGCAGCTTCAAAAATATAAAGAACGAAAGACTAGCCATGAGAGCCGAAGGATGAGATAAAATCATCCACACAAACCACTCTCAACCGATCTACAAATACCATTTCCAGAACAACCTCCTATTGAATGGATGAATTCATATTTAAAAAATCTTAATTCCATCAATCGAAGGGTAGTGACACAAAAAGCATTGAACATAGTGTGAGGTTGTAAAGAATTGGTTGTTGCAATATTTTTCTGTACATACGTGTTTTATATTTTTTAGAAATCTATTAATACTATCTTAAATGATTTGAAATAATGAAAATGAGTAAACATTTGGCAATGTGGTTTGAAGGAAAATATTTCCGTGTGGAAAATATTGACAAGAAAAGGGTACTTATTATTGTGGAGTTGTTCCTTTTGAGTAGGTTAGCTGAGCTAGTGCCAATGACAAGAATTTGGTCCAAGGGAAATTAGAATATGTTAGAAATAATAAAACTCAATTATAGAAGTTTTGAAGCTATCATATTTAGGTGTACTTCAAGAAACTGTAGATATTGAAGATGATGGTGAAATTAATATTCCAATAGGTAGATATTTGGATAATGAATGGAATATTCCCATAACTACATATATGGAGAGGAAGAAGAAGGGAACATTATTTATGATTACAAATTCAAGTCATGTAACTAACGAGGAGTTGGCAGAAATACAAGAAGATGAAAATGAATAGCTGAAATATTCATAACACTATTTCTTGTTGTGATATTTTATTGATTCCAGGTTTTATCTTGTGTTATCATCTGTCCCATTACATATTTTGTCTTTTTCTTTGTTGAGATAAAATATATTTTTCCATTTATGGAATTTGAATTCAACTCAATTAATTTGTAAATGTAATGGATTTTTTAAAGTCTACCCTAATTTGGCATATCACTAATTTGGTATAAATGAAGTAAGATATGGATGATTTATTATTTTGATCAATGCCAAAAAGACATAATTTGGTATATTAAACCTACCCTATTAGCATATTTAAGTGGTACTGAGATTGGTCTGCTTGTCATGAATACATGCATGAATTGGAAAAGTATAAGGAATGTTGGTTTTAGAAGTTAAATGTGATGGTTGACCTTGTCTATCAATGAATTTTTGTATGGATGTCATCCTATTAACATTGTTATTAAAAACCATTTTAATGTTCTTAGTAAAAAAAAATAACATTTAAAAAATAAAAACATCAACTTTTTTGAAAGATTTTTAAACAAAAAAGGACATCCCCTGTAAGTCCCCAAAAAAATTTGGGACGTCCAACACATCACAAAAATCTAGGAACATATTCCCCCATAACACTGTAACATACATAATACATAATATATAATACATTATACTTATATAATACACACACATAATAGTTATATATATAATGTGACGTAAATGTGGTGCAAATTTACATCATGTTTACACCACATAATAACTTAGTGATCCAGAGGACATTTCAGAGGACAAAATTGCCCTAAACCTCCCAAGATTGCTATGGTGCAGATAGACTTCGCGAGCTTTCCGAAGACTACAAGAACATGGAAAACAAAGCCCGTAAGAAAAAGTTGTGGCTAGTCAAAGTTTGGCCAACTCTTAGATGAGACAGGGCCAATTAGCAAGTCACATTACGACAAGTGGAAAAAATGTATCGGGTGTAGGTGGTAAGTTCAGGTTTGGACCTTCAGTCTTTGACACTCGATTATAGTCATCTTCGTGAAACGATTGAAAAAATATTGCCATGTGGTGGGTCCTCAGGTCACCACGTGGCATGCCACCACATTGCTAGAGTACACCAAGTCATCTATCAACTCGACGATCCATGGGGCGAGTTGAGTGACCGAGCTCGAACGACAAGGTACTCGGAAGATGGAAAGTTAAGTTCATACTTGGGCGAGTTGTGCACCAACTCGGTGTACTACAACCTTACACCAACCCAACCAAGCTAGGGGTGATCTATTCCGATGACTCAGTGAGTTGATTATATGTTTATGAGGAAAAAGGGGGATTACGTGGCCATAGCCACAACAAACCATATCCTCGTGGGATATATAAATCACTTCTTTATCCCACACCCCATGCATGTGGGATAATATTCTCACCTCGATGAACGACTTAGTGGACCTGGGCTCGACATAGCAGGAAGAAAAACGACATGTCATGACAGAATCAGGGATTGTAGATGACATGGCAAGACACATGAATGCGGTAAAATCCGGCGTGAATGTTGACAAGGTGATGTGGTAACAACACAATGGTTGGTGATGGGTACACAACAAGTTGAAGGGATGTAGCATGGGCATAAATAAGTGGACATCCCGTGTGGAGAACAATGGATGCATATGGTAAAATAAAGTACAGGAGAGGGTGGGGGAGTCAACCCCGCAACCCCCCCTACTCGTGAGGCTCAACCAACCTACCTAGCTCGACGGGTTGGTAAAAGATTAAGCGATAAGCTATATAACGAAGAGCTCGGTCCACCTAAAGGATATATAAATCCTTTCCCCTTCATTCAATGAACAAGCAATTCTCCAAGCTCGAGCTTGGGAGAATAAAAGGTGAAGGCCGAAGCTTATAAGAAGTTCGAAGGCATTATGGAGAAGTCCTATATTTATATAGGAATTATTGAAGAATGAAGCTTCCTCAATTGAAGCTCCTCCATTTCAAGCAAGGCCAAGGCCTAAGGGGATGAAGGAGAATTATGAATGTCTTAAGGATCTCAAAAGCCGTTTTGGAGAAAATAATAAGGCCTATTTCTTATTATAGGCACATGGAGGAAAAATAAAAAAGCCCTATATTATTATTATATGCATTATTTTATTATATGACCTATATTGTATTAGTATGGGCATATGAGAGATAAGTCCTATATTGTATTAGTATAGGCATCATCGTTATTGAAGTATGATATTATTTGTTATCGACATGATGAAAAATAAGTCCTATTATTTAACAGGCACATGCAAAAAAATGTGGGAGTTATTATTTACTCACCAATTAGTGCAAAGGCCAAATGATGCCTTATTCTTGTGTTAGAGCCGGGAGATGCCGTGGAGCCAAGGGATGTGACGAAGCATTAGAGAAGCACTAGAGCTTAGATCCTTAGTACATTGGACGTATTGCGAGATCATTTGCTTTGGAGGAGGGTCATATTCACCATTGAGCTCATTGATGACATTTGATCCACTTAGCCCTGTGTAGCAGTAATTTTACCATGCAACACAGTGGAAGGAGGTCATCATCAACACCCAACATCGGACCAGTCTCAGATCTACATATAGGCCTATTCTTGTCGTACAACAGAGTGAAGGAGCATCCTTGTTGTCTGCTGATATTAGGAGACTTAACACTATACATCGGAGGCGTTGAGGTATTCTAAAAGGAGACTTAGCACCGTACAACAGAGGCATTAAGGTTTTCACTATTACGGGAGTTATTGTTAACTCTCTGAAATTGTTGCAGAGCACCTAGATTCTAGTTTTGGATCCATAGGGTATTTTGCATAGGAGATCGAATCTACTGCATAAGCCAGGGTATTGTCACTTTGTGGTTGTGGAGGAGATTATTGTTCTTCTAGCATCATTAGAGATCGAATTTGTTGCATAAGCTGGGTTGTTATTATTCGGTGATCGTGGAAGTTATTATTCGTATGGACTCAGGTTTATTATAGCTTCACTTGTGATTTTGTATTAGAGTTGAAATTTATAAGTGGATGATAAATTGGTTTAGTATTATGAACCCAGAGATGTAGGCATCTGCCGAACTCCGTTATCAACACTTTTGCAGTGTGGTTCTAATTCTTACATTGCATTTGATTAAATTTGATTATAATGGGATAAATTTGGTAAAATAATTAATTACCTATAAGGGTCCGTGGTCAAGAAAAAAAATTATTAGCCAGTTTTCAGATCATATTTGGTATTAGAGCAGGTTATTGCGCATATAAGCTTGTTAATATCTGAGCAAGTTGATATAGAAAACTGGGTGTTGTCTACAGTAATAGTGAGATGGACATGTACCAGTTCACACTATAGCCCAGAGAAGGATTCTCAATTGAGGAAATGTCTACGGCTCGTGGAAGTAGAAGAAAGAGCTACAAGACAGGTTTGAGTCTCCAATATAATTTGGGTATTATTGTATTGATATATTTGCAATAGTAAGACCCTCTTGCAAGGGCAATATTTTTGTTGCAGTATATCGAATCTTCTTGTTGACTAATCTGTCCAGAAACAATAATAAACTAGTGTCATACTTTGTAGAGAGATTGATTGCATAGAGTAGATGACATCGAACCAAATCCACCAAGTAAGTACGCACTATGTGACAGGGTTGTCATGCCTAGTGTGTTCTTTCAACATTGGTAATGAAATCTCTATCTAAAGTCCTCAAATACCAGAAGGAGATTAGTCATCTTGATTTGGCATCAAAATGGTGCAGTAGAAGGTGTTGAGCCCATGTGCCATAGGTCCCAGAGATCGAACCAAATGTACTATTGAAGAAGTAGCAGTTCAGAGACTACGGTATCAGTTGTAGAGATCTCTTCACAGATAGTGACAGGGTTCATGATCCAGGAGCGTAAAACAAAATATTTTTGGGAAAAAACCTTCCTAGTGGGGAGGTGTGGTATGGAGGATATTTCGGTGGACGGAAGTTCCCTAAAGCTCCTAGGATTGCTATGGTGCAGAAATAGACTCCGTGAGATTTCTGAATACTACAAGAATGTGGAAAATGGATCCTACATGTGAAAGTTGTGGCTAGTAAAAGCTCGGTCAACTCTTGGATGAGACAAGGTCAACTAATAAGTCACATTATGACAAGTGGAAAAAATGTATCAGGCATAGGTGGCAAGTTCGGGTTTAGACCTCCGGTCTTCAACACTCAATTATAATCATCTTCATCAAATGATCAAAAAAATATTTCCACATGGTGGGTCCTCAGGCTACCACATGGCTTGCCACCATATTGTTAGAGTGTACTGAGTCATCTATAAACTTGGTGAGCCATTGGGCGAGTTGAGGGATCGAGCTTAACCGGCGAGATACTTAGAAGATGGCGAGTTGAGTTCATACTTGGGAAAGTTGTGCACCAACTCGGCATGCTACAACCTTAAACTAAACCAACTAAGCTAGGGAATATCTATTCTAATGACTTAGCGAGCTGATTATATGTTTCGGCGGCAAAAGGGGGATTACGTGGCCTTATCCACAACAAACCATATCCCCGCAGGCTATATAAAGCCTTGTCTTATCCCACACCCCACGCATGTGAGATAATATTCTCACCTCGACGAAGGACTTGGCTGACTTGGGATCAAAATAGTAGGACAAAAATGACATGTCACGACGGAAGCGGGGGTCGCAGATGACGTAGTGAGACACACGGATGCCGTTGGAGGGGTTAAAGCCAATGTGGATGTCGATAAGGCGATGTGGCAACAAGGGAGTGGTCGGTGAGGAATACACATTGGGTTGACATGATACATCATAGGCACAATGAAGCGACAAGCCCACGTGGAGAACAATGGATGCAGACAGTAAAACAAAGAAAAGGTGGGGGCAAGGGAGTCGACCTCGTAACCTCTCCCTACTCGTGAGGCTCAACCAACCTGCATAGATCAGTGGGTTGGTAAAATATTAGGTGATAAGCTATATAGCAAAGAGCTTGGGCCGCCTAAAGGCTATATAAAGCCTCCCCCCTCCATTTAATGAACAAGTAATTCTCCAAGCCCGAGCTTGGGAGAATAAAAGGTGAAGGCTGAAGCTTATAAGAAGTTCGAAGGCATTATGGAGAATTCCTATATTTATATAGGAATTATTTAAGAATGAAGCTTCCTCCATTGAAGCTCCTTTATTCTAAGAAAGGCTGAGGCTTATGGGGATGAAGGAGAATTATGAAGGCCTTAAGGAGCTCGAAGGCCATTTTGGAGAAAATAATAAGACCTATTTATTATTATAGGAAAATGGAGGAAAAAATAATATAATCCCTATATTATTATTATAGGCATTATTTTATTATATGACATATATTGTATTAGCATAGGCATACAAAGAGATAATTCCTATATTGTATTAGTATAGGCATCATCATTATTGAAGTCTGATATTATTTTTTATTGGCATGATGAAAAATAATTCCTATTATTTAATAGGTACATGTAAAAAAATGTGCGAGTTATTATTTACTCATCGATCGGTGCAAAGGCCAAATGACGCCTTATTCTCATGTTGGATCCTAGAGATGTTGTGGAGCTGAGGGGCACGACAAAGCATCAGAGAAGCACCAGAGCTCAAATCCTTAGTACGTTGGACATATCATTAGATAGTTTTCTTTGTAGGATGGTCATATTCACCATTGAGCTCGTTGGCGACATTTGATACAATTAGCCCTGTGTAGCAATCATTTTTCCATGCAACAGAGTGGAAGGAGGTCATCGTCAACACCAGAAATCGGATTAGTCTCAACTCTGCATATAGACTTATTCTTTCCGTACAATAGAGTGAAGGATAATCCTTGTTGTCTGTTGATATCTAGAGACTTAACACCATACAATGGAGGCGTTGAGGTCTTCTGAAAGAATACTTACCACCGTACAATAGAGGCATTGAGGCCTTCATTATTATGAGAGTTATTATCATCTCATCAAAACTGTTGTAGAGTGTAGACACCTATTTTTTGGTTATAACACCCCTCCGTCATCTCACATTCATGCAATTTCCATTCTCGCTTCTCTTTTTCTTAAATTAAATGAAATCCTATCTATTTGCTCACATTATTTGATTAATTATCAAATGGGCTCCATGTAGACCCATTTGATAATTCAAATTTTGGCATATCCCCATCCTTCATAAATTATTCAATCCATGGGTATTAATACACCCATCCGACACCCTTTTTTTAAATGAAATATTTTATCTCACCCACCATGTCAATCATGCTCCCCACTCCATCTAATAATTCAAGCCATGTTCCCCACATGATCACATCATATCCCTAACTCAAGTTACTTTACTTAACCCTGGTTACATGTTAACCCCAAATCTAAACTCACATCTAAGCTATAAATATGGGTTTCTCCCCCATATTTCAGGGACTGGGAAAAAAGGGAGGAGGATATATTTTTCAAGAAGAAAAGGAATGAAGACTTAGAAAAAGGAGGAGGATATATTTTTCAAGAAGACCTGGAGATACCTAGGCCTAGAGAAGAGAAGAAAGAGCTTAATTAAGTTCTGCTAGTTTAAGGAAGAAACCTTTTCCATGGTTCATTATCTTGCCATCTTGATGCTCGGTTCATCTCCATAACAGAGCACAAGCTAAGTTCCCTTGTCATTTTAGTTACTTTTCGTTTTATATTCCATTACTACTGTTCGTGATCTATTATTATCTTTTCTAACACGAGGTTGACATCCTTCAAGGGAGTTAAAATATTCTTGGAAGGAGGTCACTCGTCAACACCTAACATCATATCAATATCAGCTCTATGTAGAGGCTTATCTGTCTTCCAGTACAATAGTAGATCCAAGGGGTATCCTTATTATCATACCAATATCATGAGACTTAGAACTCGTATGCAGTGGAGGTGTTGAGGTCTTCTGGAAGAATACTTAAGCACCATGTATACTGGACAGTGTATTAGATGTATTCTTGAAAGGAGACTCGTAACACTCATGTAGTAGAGGCATTGAGGTATTCCTTATTGCTAGAGTTATTATAAAAAACTTACCAAAACTGTTGTGGAGCGCATGAATTTCTGACTTTGGAGCCATAGGGTATTTCACATTAGAGATCCATTGGAGATAAAATATTCTACATAATCCAGGGTATTGTCACTTGGTGGTTGTGGAGGAGGTTTTTGTTCTTCTATCCTAAAGTTTATTATAGCTTCAATTGTGATTTTGTATTAGAGTTACAATTTAGAAGTGGATAATAAATTAGTTCATTATTCTGAACCCAAAGATGTATGGATCTACCAAACTCCGTTATCAACCCTTTTGCAATGTGGTTCTAATTCTTTCATTACATTTGATTAAAGTTGATTATAATGGGGTAAATTAGGTAAAAGAATTAACTGTTTATAAGGGTCCGTGGTCAAGGAAAAAAATTATTGCCCAGTTTTTAGATCACCTAGAAACATAAAAAATAAAAATACAACCACCCAAACCTCAAATCATTTAATTTATTTTTTCCTTGAAGAGCAACATGAGAGAAATCGACGATCAAAAGAGGTAAAATAGTAGTGAGAGGAGGAGAAATTGAGAGGATTTTCTTAAATTTTGTGAGTAGAAAAAAAGTATGACAAACATAGGTAAAAATGAGGGGAAACAATAAAATCTCAATTTACTTTATGGAACAAACAACAACAAAGGAGGGGGAAGAGGAAGAAGAAGAATGTGTGGCACCTCTTTATAGATGACCAACAATAGAGGTAAGTTAATTTTCCATTTAAATCATACATTTTTTCTATAATTGTAAAAAATGTATTATAAATAAAAAATCCTAGGTTTTTTTGATACCGTAGTCTAAACTACTTACAAAATCTAATTATGGAACCATTTGGCCACCAATACCTTGTAAGATATGGAATATTGACTAGTAAATTAGCTACTAAAAAGGCACCACATACTCAAATATATTTCCATAATTATAGAAATCACCATAAAACCCTAAATTGCCAAAAAATATGACCAAAACACTTTAGGAATTTCTAATTTCTTGACTTTACCCATTCACTACACAACAAAAGTCACAAGTGTATCATAAGATTTTCCCACTCACTACAACCCTATCACTACCCTAAAATTCACTTATATCAAGTTTTCCCACCCAAAACAATCACAATATCCCCCGCAAACTATAGTAATTTGATATTCCAAAAATATGGTGGGCCACTACAACAACTAGTCTAGTCATTATAGTGATCCAATCATTCGCTATGAAAGTCCCACTACATGCTCTCTTTTAACGCACATGCCAATAATACCAATTCACTATTAAAATGTACCATGCCCACATCATTATTCAAATCACACAAATCATCCACCAATTCATTTCTCCAAATTTGTTATTTCAAATCACACTACCCTTTTAAACAGTCTTATAAACATAATTACAAGTTAAAAAACACAAAAACAAAAACATAGTGGTTTTTTTTAGCAATCCAATTGCTTTCTATGACAACCTATCCAACCATGCAATACTTACACCAGATATACCATTATCTCACTACCACTATACTTATTTTACAGACTAACCACTCACATCCCCCATATAATGAGCTTGGATTTCACTAATATAACACTTCACATAAATATCTCTACAAACACCTAAATCACAATAACAACCTATAGAAAATGCTAGGGTGATTTTAGATGTTTTCAACCCCCACTTTAGTGCCTTCATATATACCCATTCACTATGCACAAAAAAGGGTGGGTGATCAGGGCTTGTTTATGTTGGGAGGGAGAGTGAGGGAGGTTTGATGGAAGGGAGGGATAAATTTTTGGGCATGTATAGTGATTTGAGGAGTGATTTAGGCTGGAAGCAAAGAAACAATGGTTAGTTATATGAGGTAGATATTGTGTTTTAGTTATATGATGACATAATATCAAATAAGGGATAGAAGAAAACATTAATTATTAGGAAAGAGATAATAAGATTCACAACATTATTTATAAATTAGAAAATTTCTATGTGCAAGATAGATCACTAGGAGTTGAGAACTGACAAAAATCATGCAGTGGCATATAACGGATTTGACGTGTCCACTTTTTCAGCCGAATTTACTCCTCTTGTAGATGGAATTACCATGCGAACATTTCATATCGTTCAAAGGAAAGGTGATTATTTTTTGCATAGGAACACATTTCCTTTCAAAATAAATCAATGTATCTTTTCACACGCTAATCAGTTTTGAGCTTGATGTTATAATATGAATTAGGTCAATTATTCTAAATAAGGTCCATTTAGGTCAATTAAGTAAATTGTGTCGAATTAGGCAATTTTTGTCAAATTAGGTCTCTTTAGGTCAATTATTTCAAGTTTGTTGAATTACAACACAAATGACACAACCCACACACAATGCAACAACCTAGAGTCATTACGGGGCTGAACATGTCCTGTTTGAGTGTCTCATGTAATAAATAGATGATTAGTTACAAAAGAAAACAAGGCCATGATATGGCAAATCCTGCCGAAGAATTAAGTTTTGTGGAGTGGAAGAGGGCTTTGTTTTTCATGTAGAATGCAAGAAAAATGTTATGTCTAGCATCTTTTTATAGCTTTATTGAAGATAAAACAATAATTAAAGTAAAATTTATAATGTAAATAATAGTTACAACAAGTTACTACTGGTAAGAAAGACTCGACATTGTGCATGGTGTAGCAGAAAGGAGGTATGGATGTGCAGGGATTTTCAGAAATCAGGTGTGAACCTCTCCCTCGCGACCCATATTTTCTTGACCCGTCCCTGAACTCATCCACGACTATAGCGGTATCAATAAGCCGCACACATATGCCATCAGATTTGGCTTGTAACATGCTTACACACTTTGTGAGCCATTTGGACAAACAAAGAAAGACAATTCTTCATTTTTAAGAACAATTGTTAAATCAAGATTTGTTTTATGTTCCAGCAGGCATGATTTATGTTTTGGGTCCATTATAGAAAACAAAAAACTCTGGCAACATGGTCAAAATAAACATGGCCCGTAACAGAACCATGCAAAACACTTAATTTCTTCGTTGAGAGTCAGGGTCAATATGCCAATTCCAAGATTTTGAGAAAAACAAAAAAAATACTTCTCTGTTAATTCCTCATTCATAACAGGAAAGATAAATTGAATGTAGGACTTGGGGCAACACCCATTCAATCAATCAGCTTTACACATGTGGAAAAATTCTTTGTTTATTTCCGACTGTGTGTCCTATGCTCCTAAGTTAATGCAATATTTCAATGACTGCCTTAAATTTCGTAGATAATGTTACTAGAAATCATTGTTCCTTTTGTTCTCACAGAACATATTTGTCGGCAAGAAAATTGTCTGACTGCTAAATCGTTACCAAAAAGCAACAAGTTTGTGGAAACCAAATTGTATGTAGAAAGTTTATAAAGTAATGAAGAGAAATGAATAAAAATGAAAGACTATAGGGAAGACAATAATCATCAATAATAACCACAATAAAAATATGAAAATATTATAAATAAAATTGAAGCAAATCATTTTTTGAATAAGACATAGCACAGTTAGTGCATAATTCAAAATAAAATGCATCTTCTCATTCGATCTTCTCTGCCAGTGTTAAGAAGAGTTTTTTTGTTTATAATTTTACCCATTCGAGTAACAATGGATTTCGAAAAAGGTCTCTTTTTCTATCTATCGCCCCCAGCCTATTCCCTTATGGTCTCTCCTTTTTTTCTTCACATAGTTGGAAAGCAAAAAAAGTTCAGAGGACTTTCATCATAGGATGTTATTTACATAACAAATAGCATCCAATACAAAGTTGAAAAATAAAAGCACCGATTTCAGTGAAAATGTTCTAGGGGTGTGCTAAAGCATGTAAAGAAAATAATTTATATTACAGTCCAGTGCACTGACAATGAAGAAAAACTAACATTGGTAAGTATAAAAAGTTCAATTTTAGAAGCATGCATAAGGCATGGAAACCATTTAACAAAATGACTAGAATGCTTCCATGAGCTGCAACAATTGCAGGACATGCAGAAAATGGTAAAAAGAGTAAACCCAAAAAATTATTGTCTTTGTAAACTGTAATATTAGCCATATTCACATTACCATACAAATGTAAGCACATGTAATAAACAACCTGCAAATATGAAGGAAGCAAATACCATATTTGAAGCCCCAAGTTTTCCCTGAGTAGCAAGCTTGTTTCTCAATACTTACTCATCGAACAAATCTGGATCTTTGTGGTGCATCAAACCCAATGTCATGAATTGCTCTGACATATTAAATGTGAGGTAAGTCAAGTAGTCAGCTCTATCTTTTTCTGCAGATCATCATATATTTTGAGCCCCGTGCTCCTTACTTTTAAAATTTATGTAAATTGCTAGATCTTATAAATGGATTTTTTATTTTTTAGAAACTATAGTTTGGGAAGAAAATTTATGTGTCCTCGAAATTAGCGAGTAACAAGTGTAGACCAGTTACAGACGAAGTAGACGAAAGGTAGTGCTTGCATTATCATTCAGATGTGAGAAGCAAAAACTCAATTTCTGCTCACTGGTAATAAAGCTTTGATTGATTGGTGATTTGTAGAGTATTTTGTGTTGTAAATTAAATGGCAGGTGAAAATTAGGAGAAGCGAAGAGGGGACATTGAATATTCGTGTGATGTGTTCAAGAAAGCCAGGGTTGCTTCTATCCACAATGAGGGCTCTGGATAAACTCGGTGTTGAAGTCAACCAAGTTGTTATTAGCTGCTTCAATGGCTTCTTGCTCCATGTTTTACAAGCACAGCTAAGTGTAGTTTAATCTCCATATTACAAACCCAATGCCACTGCATATTAATTGCTATATGGATTTTGTGGCAGCAAAGCATAGGGAAGACATTCTAGCTGAGGACATCAAAGCAGTGCTGCTAAATACTGCACTCCAAGACCATACCACTCTTCCAATCATTGACGGACCATTTTCTTAATATGGGCATTTCAAACATATTGTCATTCAATAAGTAGTGCCTGCCCAAGAGAAAAAAAAATTGACAGGATCTTTTGTACTTAAGTAAATGTATGTTATAAAATTGTGACTAATTTATCCGTATTTAAATAAAAAATATTAGTCAATTTTGAGGGGAGTAGAAGTAGGAACTGGTAAACCAAGCATAAATCACGACTTTCTTTCTAATCTCACTTCCTTTTTCACAATGGTTGTTCCCCTCACACAAAGAAACAAATGAGGCATAGATAAATAAACATGCATTGGAATAAACATGGACTAGAGCTGGATATTATACCTGAGGTTTATTTGTACACTTGTATAGAAAAAATTATACACTAGAATAAATTTAAATCTCAAAAAAAGAATGATAAAATATTGTAAGAAAATTAACAACTGGTCATTTTAAAAAGGTGACAATAAGACAATTTGTATATAAAAATATTAAATTTTTGGCGAGGAATGATCATGAGAAACCCTATTATATACCATCCTTCCAAAAACCCTGTTTGCCCTCCAGCGCCTGTGAATATTGTGGCGGCGCCACCACAGGAAGTGGTTGCTGGTAATATCTGCAAAAACGGTTCAAAACCTTAATACAATGTTTAATACAAGACTGTACAGATTAAATGTAATTTGGAGAATAGTTACGGGATTATGAGAATTCAACGACTAAACTCCTCTCACAGAACAAAATAATCCTATTTTGCAAAAAATCCATGTCTAATTTACTTCCGGTAATCATCTGTCACAAATAATAACCATCATTAATACATGCGATATTTCTGTGTTATGATTAATTTTACAATTAACGTAGCGAACAGTATAGGAACTCACCTGGAGATGAAAAATGTGATAGAATCTGTTCCTGGAAAAAAATGAAGAATTATCGAGTACCTCCAATCACTCGTCTTCTATTAACACTAACAAGCTCGATAAGACAAAAGCAATTGTGCATGCATAGATTGTCACTATTAATTCCCAACTTTTGAAAGCTGCACGGTTTACTGAAACGACAGGCGCCGGAGAGCACATTAAGCCATGATCATGTGAGTGTTGTCTACTTGCAGGTTTATATTTTGTGGTAACCACCAAGCTCTCAAAATTTCGATTAACAAATAATAATCTATCACGTTGTCTGTACAGCTTCTCGATTTCAGTTTGCAATTCTGGAATGTATTTTAGAACTCTCGAAACGGTATTGGGAATGCTCGGTTTTCTCTGGACATATCAATTCCCAAAATGAGTATTAGTTATATGTTACTTACATTCAAACCCAAATCAAGAAACTATAGTTGTTTAAATTGGAATGATTAGACTAAATACCATGGGATTTGGGTTGGGAAGCAATGCTCGTAATTGAGCGTAAACTGAATTCAAATTCTTTCTCCTTTGTCGTTCGTTAGTGTTGTGAGAGAGCTTCTTGATGCACCATGGATTCATCTCTGAATTACCCACTAATCCCTGGGCTTGCTGTAAATCCGTCGGTGGAGACAGAATTTGATCGTAGTTATGTGTATCAAATATATTCGTGAAAGCAGACTCCATATCAAAGAGATTATCTAATCCCCAAAAGTATAAAGCCGTGTCATCCACAGTGATATGTGCCTCGAGCCACTCAAAGTCCATCACATTTGTAGGACAAACAGTTAATGCATTAAATGCTTCACAGCATATCAACATTTCCTTTCAACAGTGCCAAATAAAGGCAATGACCAATGGATGGTTGCCAACATACAAAAATCAAAACCTAAAACTATAGTTCAGCCCCATTTAAATACAGATGTCACAATATGATTGAAAACAATGCAAATGTTTAATTGGTAATGTCAAAGCAATATCCATGCCTTTCGGCAGGATAATAACACCAAACAGGACATGTTAATGAACGGTAACACCCACATGTTCTAGGGTTTGGCAATTTTCATAGTTTTTGACAATAATTTTCGTAAATAGAAATGGTGTTCGCTGCTTTCTCACGTGCTAAACCTAGCTCAAACCTGTGTAAGTTCGGCTCCTCTCTTTTCAATGATCGCGACGAGTCCATTGCAGGCTTGGCCGATTCCTATTCTGAGTGGGGTTTATGTTTAGCGGAGGCACTGAATTGCCCTCTGACGGTGCTTCCTGCGGATGATGTTTCTTCTCTCTCCAGGTCGGTTTTTGGGTCACATT
Organism: Taxus chinensis; assembly: GCA_019776745.2. Lineage (NCBI taxonomy): Eukaryota > Viridiplantae > Streptophyta > Pinopsida > Cupressales > Taxaceae > Taxus > Taxus chinensis. The sequence continues at coordinate 65,701,589 of CM034156.1, read as the reverse complement.
GTTTGGGAGGTGAAGGCCATGGATCTTTGGCCACAAAATTGGCCAATGAAATGAAAAATGAGGCTAAGTTTGAGGACTCATGTTTCAGAAATCCATCCTCAGTTATCCCAGAAACCCTTGAAATTTTTGTAGACATGATACAAGTCCTGGTTCTGTCTCTACAAGCTAATACCTTATGCATCCAGTTACACAGTTTTGATAGAGTTATTGATTTGAAATCCATTATTTCTCAAAAGTTATGCTATATGATGGATCATTTTGGAGTGGTTTTTGCTGGAAAATATCTTGCAGACACCCCTAGGCTGCATGCTTACGGTATAGGCACAGATTAGATGATTTTTATGAGTAGTTTTCTTCTGGGAGGGGCCAATGATCATTGTTTTACCTCTTTTAAGGAGGTAATCTTTAAAAATGCAACTCCTCTGAAATATGTTGCTGCTCCTCCTCCCCTGCTTATATTGTTGAGCAAGCCTATGAAACTTGGTGCAGGAAATTAAATCAAAGGTCTTGATATGTAGATTTAATGGTGTCTGGCCATCATCCAATGTAGTAGTGTAGTGGATCCACACATTTTGGACTGATAATTGTAAATATTTCCTATGTACTCAGGGTTTCTTCATTATTTTTTTCAATGAACGAGATGACTACCAGAGGGTTATTGATGAGGGCCCTTGGTTCTGGGGCTCATCTAGACTTTTCACTGCCCCTTAGTTTGCAGACTTTGACCGTAATACTTTCTCTATCTTCCGGGTCCCTGTTTGGGTATGTTTACCAAACCTTTTCCTGCATTTCACCTCCTCTCTAAAGGACATTAGTAACCTCCTTGGAAATTTTATTAAGGTTGACATACAAAGATTGCAGAGTGGATTGTATACTTACGTTCGAATCTACGTTGAAGTTGATCTCAAAAAGGGGTTACCAGATAAAATCATCCTCAAAATGGGTGATTCCAATTGCTCCTAGAATTTACATTATGAGAATACAAATTTTAGATGTAGAAATTACAAAATGACGGGTCACCTTCATGCTGCCTACCCTCAGAAGAAAACTCAGGATCTTCGAAGAAAAGGAAATACTTCCAAACATTGGAGCCCACTAGATCTAGCAGAAGTAGACGTCTTTGATGATGAAGAATATTCTGACTTGCAGGAGCCAAGAGCTACAACCAATGCTCCTTCAACTGCAACTACAACTCCTTTTTCTGCTACTGATGTCTATATAGCTACAGACACTTCGGATTCAGCGCCTTCTCAAGTGGCTGGGCAGCTATTGGTTATCTTTCCCTCTTTGGAAGTAACTTCGCAGGCTCCGAAGTGGCCCCATGAATCTGATCACTCTGATTTGGATAAGGAAAATGGCCTTCCCCTTGTTGATTCCTCGATCACGGACTTAACAGATTATAACCCTCTCATCTAAGAGATGTTGCCGCAGGATAAATGGCAACTTGTCCGTTCTAAGAAGGGAAAGAAGGGTAGACATTGATCTCCCTCTCTCTCTTTCCCTCGTTGTCTTGTGGTTTCTCTTTTGTCTTCGGTCTTGTAGCCTTCTCTGGATGGATCTTCCCTTCTTCCTCTGCTTCTCTATCTTCTGCTTCTGGTTGTATTTGTTCTTGGTTTTCTCTCCCCTTCTTCTTTGCTACTTCTAGATTCAATGGTTGTTCGTTGCTTCTCCTTTGTTTCCTCTCTTGGGTTTCTTCTCTGCTCTTATTTTGGCTCTGGTTGGTCCCTTGCTCCTTTTTCTTTCGGGAATCCTCTCCTCTACGCTTTATTGTTATATCTAGCCTCTGGGGATCTTTGTATCAGGATGTGGGTCTTTTCAACACCCTCAAATTTTACCTTTATCCAAAAAACAATCACATGCTCTGAAAAATGTCGAAGAATGATGGAATGATTGTGTAACACATGTCACATCAATTATTGGGTGGACATGGGTTGGATGTGGGTTTCGAAAGCCTTAAAAGTGTCCTGAGGTGAAAGTGAAAACTTACATGAAAGACCCCACTATTTCAACCCATGTCACTCTTGGTAGATAATAAGCACAAAAAAATGAACTTCTTATCATCAACAAGAAAAAATTAATTAAGAAAAATCATTCAAGTCATTGTAAAAAAAATGTAATAAATAAATTAATTAAATATTGTTATTATGTAAATATATATAATTTTAAATGTTTTGAAACTTTATAATCATATTAGAAGTGTTGTATGTTTCCAATCTCATTATTCTTATTTTGATTTTTCTACATGTTTTATTCATATTACAGACGATGTCGATTTATGGGTTGTTTGATTGGCACATTTATGTGTGGAACATCTAGCGTTTGTGATTCAACACGACATGACATAAAGGAGGAGTTAGATGCCCCAACATGATGACATTTCACATTTGCACATCCTTCAACCTCCATGCACCCACTATAAATGTATTGGTTTACATTTGATTTTCTAATTAAAAAGTATTTATTCATATTTACACATGTTAATCACACAAATTTATAATGACAAGTCTACTAGTATTCGGTAGCATCTTCATAGCAGTGGTTGTGCCTGGATATCCAAGGATCAACCAAAGAGGTATGATTTTATAATTATTTAAATACAATTTAATTTAATTTGATTGATCAAATTTAATGTATTTTAAACTTTAAAAAATAAAATAAAATAACACTTCATTATGAAAGGTCTACTTCACTAATGAACTTGGATGAGGATGAGGGCAATGGGAGTACACACCTTTTGATCAATCAAATTTAATGTATTTTAAACTATAATTTTATTGCAGGTCTAGTTTGGGTGCAAGACCCTCTTAGCCTACTCGAGCCAAAACAAGAAAAAGAATTCCACAAAATGTTCCCCAATCTAGCCTCAATGACATAATCCTGAATTCACTAAGGGGGTATGAAGATGAGGAGGACGCGCTAGATCCACCATCTTCAGATGACAAGACCCTCTCACCTTACCCAGGATAGGTATCGAAACAGATTGAGAGGGGCCTTGGAAATGACTCTGTATGTAAATAACACTAGTGAAATACTATATGATGTTCGAGGAAAGTATGCAATTTAACATGTTTTTTTATTTAAGCTTCTTAATCATTTTTTAATTTATCTTTTTACTAGTTTCTGGTAATGTCAACTTATTCATTTTTTTATTAATATTAATAAATAATGATATTTTAAACCTTTTTTAATTTTTAAGTTTCCGATTTTTGAAAAAAAGAATTGTTGATCGAATGCACAACATATTCAAAACATAGTATCATAGAGAGTGGAGTGAAATCCCAAAAGAAAATCACAAGAGGCTTATTGAGTTAACTCAACTCGATTTCGGGACTGTGCACTATAAAATGGGGTCTTGTTTAATAAAAAAACTTGTAACACGAGGGTTTAGGAGAATTAAAAGGCATATCATGGTAATTTTATTGTGTAAATGACACATTAAAATAATAATAGTTCATACTCTTTTACTAATTATTATATATATGTACTATGTAGCTAAAATATGAAGGAAACACCGATGTGGAGAGGAGACTTCTTTGACCGTCCAATGTACACCCAAAATCTTGGGATGGCCTTTGCGAAAAATGGTTACAGGAGGATAATAATAAGGCTTTAGATTAATTAACTCAATTTATGATATCTAAATTTTTAATTCTATATATTAATTAAATATTTAGCAAATATTATAATTAACACATGGAGGAATTCAGTAACCAACTATTAGGTTACAAAGCATGAGTTAGAAAATGAGGAAAAGTGACTCATCGAATGGGACAACATAGTTTAACGGAGTTAGTAAAAAAAATTGTAAGTTCAATACGAGTTATTCTACAATTTTATTTCATTATAGAAATTCTCTTACATAAATTATCAATACTCGTATTTTTTTCATTTCACTATTTTACAGGAAACCCACTATAATAGACATGTAACAGAAGAGGTGTAAGCAACATTAAAACCAATGGGTTGGGAGTTAATTGAAATCATCAATTGGGTCAATGAGAATGGCTATGTGCCAGTAACACACGTTTAACTAGTTGTGAGTTATATAAATTTTAAATTCAAACAATTGTAATATGTCATCATTAGATATTTTTAGGTTGATAGACAAACAAAGTTGGAAGAGGAAGGAGGCCAAATTTAGTTAGAAGAGAATCACATGAAGGAGAAAGAAGAGGAAGATGAAGAGGATGACTAACACCTAGGCACATTGATTTGTTTTGTAATTAAAAATGGAATTGGTATCATTTTGTAAATACCAAATATAATATACTATACATTATTGTATAAACAAAATCACAATATAAATATTGTTTTTTATTATGTGTAATATGTGTTTATTGTACATTTTTTATATGCAAACCATATTATGATATTTTTCTAATTTTTATAAGAAACTCATTTCATTTTATATTAGGAATCTTCAATACAATATACAATATTAGGAATATTCAAATCAATTTCAAATAATAAATTCACACCAAATCAAATAAAAATCTATTAAAAAGAACACTATATAATAATTTTTAAAATAATTATTTTTAAAAAAATTGTTAGTCAATGTTTACGCCACATAATAGGCGGCACAAATTTTGTGCAAACTAGATGCTAATGTGGTGTAAAACTGATGCAAATTTGACTCATTTAAAAATGTCTAATTGTGTCAAAATTGCGTCACATTTATGCCACAATTTTCAACATGAATTCTTGGCAAAAACATGTCCAAAAAGCCTTTAGAATGTTATTTTTTAACGCAAATTTGACCCAAATAATGGTGCTATGTGCACATGTGAGGATATACATAGCTACAACAAGAGTTATCTCCTCTTTTCATATCAACCTCACTAAAGGTGGAATCTCTGCTAAAGGTGGCACCTCCACTAAAGGTGGTACTCTAATAAATAGAATTAATTAGATGCATATCTTTATTGATTCGAAGCCTAGACATAATATACTAGCTATAGAAGCTAAGTAAGTTAACTTTACAATAAGGTGCATATAGTATGTTGCACCAATACTAATGAGTCACAATAAAATTTATAAAAAATGTATGAATACAAGCGCAAAAGGTTGGTTCTGTTATAATAGTTAGATTGCAATATTTGGTAGTTTCAATCAACAGAGGTCTTATTTCCCTAACCTTTATACATTGCAATTTGGTTTATATTGATCATTCCTATAAATATTATTAGGTAAGATCACATGTATAGTTTTTTGTTTGTATTTATGTTTTTTTAGTGCACATAACACTTACTTCTTGCCGAAACCTTGGGTGATTAAGTCCAATGCCTAGGATACAATTGTAGCATGTATTTATGAGGAATTTTATGGTAATACCTATTTTTTTTGAGATGAATACCAAGACAAAGGGATAAAAAAAGTGGATAGAGGAGAAGATGAACCATTTTTTAGAAGAAGAAGATATTAAGATAAATATACCTATGAGAAAAATAGTGCAATAGAATATACAAGGATATTTATGAAATATTTTGGTGTAAGTTTATGGAATTTTTATCCACGTGATTAGTAATATTAGAACACTATTGCTTCATATTTAGACGATATGAAGAGTTCAAGTGGAAAAGAGAGAAGCTTGAAAAGTTGCACAAACTAGAAATCAAGTCGAGATGAGTAGTGGACTATTGGATGCAAACAAAAATATATGGGTATGTAACTTAAATTTATGTTCAAAATATTGTGTAGGGAAATTTTACTAGAGGGATAAAGGGAAATTTCATTTGAGAATTTCCTATGCTAGTAAAGATGTTGGTAGTGGAACATGTCATGGTTATGACTCCCTCTAACATGGAGTAGTAGGGTAGTTGGTATGGGGGTGTAATCCAAAGGAAAGGGAAATGAAGGGGAAAGTATCTACAATAATTATGGGTTTAGAAAGGCTTAAAAATAATAAAAAAGAATAAAATAAAAAGTTATTCAAAGCTTAAACATATTTGAGGCAACATAGAGGATGAGGAAAAATAAGTTCCCTTAAAGAACGAGTGAAGAGTACTGTAAGTAGGAGTAGAATAGAAAGAACATACGAGGAAGGAGGAAAGAAACCTATAGTAGAATCTGAAATAGACACAGAAAAAAAGAAACCGAGTGAACATAAAATAAGTAAAGAGAAGATTTCCCCTAAAAGGGAGAGAAAACAAGTGATCGAGGAAGAAGGAGAGTCCAAAGAAGTATAGTAGTGTGGTGAGTAGAAGAAAAAACTCGGTATGGACCCTTCGATAAAATGAGAAAAATGCACTCATAATCCTTGTTACCCTTACCAAAAATTTTTAATTATGAGAGAATAAACTTAAACTTGACAAGAAATTCTTCAATGGATGGAAAGTTTGTAGATGAAAGTGAGGACAATTCAACATCTCACTTTAAAGCTCTACATTCATTCATTTTCCCAAAAAATGTGTCAAATTTATCCCATATGGATTTTGGAGTTGTACATTTTGCGAAGTGAAACAATAGAATACATAAAACATGCATACCAATGAGTTTCATAGCTTGATCATATTTGTTATCATACACACATTGTTCATATTATTTTTGAAAGGTGATTTGTGTTTCTTTCAACATAGACCACAAACCCTTATAATACAATAATTGTTACATTTTGTGTTTCGATGTGTGATTATTGTGTGAAGTTAGGAGACCAATAGGATTATATTTAGCCATTATATAGTGTAAAGTTTTACAAAAAGTATATAAATAGCCCAAAATATTTTTATTTTCCTTTTTCCTTTTTAATTTTTTTTACCAAATTTTTAGATGATAAAAGTACTACCTAGAGGTTGAATCATAACGTGATTTAGAATAAAAGTTTGTTGTAGAGGATGAGATCTAACAATGAGTAAAATTTAGATCAAACGGAGAACTTCTATTTTACAAAAAATTCAAATCATCCCAAAAGTATTGTACTTGTGCAACTCAAGAGATACCTTCCTATAAAATTTCATGTTTATACGAGTACTTTAAAGATTTAAAAATATTCCATGGTGGCCCAAAACTGTTATTTAATAGTTGATTTAACATTTGATGCAAAAATATTATTTGTTTTATAGGTTGAGATCTACCTTCTAGTAAATTTTTAGATTGGTTTTTTATTTAATTTTCAAAGTGACTCAAAATTGCCTAGATTGGAACAAAAAAGTGTTCTATCCAAATTTTCTATGGAATTACTAATATAGGGTGTGTTTGATATTTAGGACCATCTTTGATATGCTTATCATGTTCGTAAATAGAAAACTAGACCAATTTTTCAATCCACTAATTACCAAGGATTCCACAATTATCATAACTGCACTATCCCCTCTATAAGATACGTAAAGAGTAAATTTTGATGGTTAACCATTTAATGGGTCACCAAAAAATCAAATGATTAAATGGATTTGTATTGGGAAAAAGAAAACAATTCTAGTCACTTCCTAAGTTCCAAGAGGTACATGGAATCTAAAATTTGGATATAGTGTTGTCTAATGGATTTAGTACTGGGGATGTACCATCCACATATAGCTTAGGAAATTTGATTACCAATCTACTCAAAATGATAGCTCATGTAGAGTTTTATAACCACTAGAACGCAATTCTTACCTAGGGGAATTCTAAAAAAAGAATTAAATCAAACACTTAGTACTCTACCACTTTCTCCATTTTTTTGGTCAACCAAGATCATTTGCAAGGCGAGGTGATAAAATAACATTGGTTAATTGCAATTGGAAACTAAATCGGGATTGAATATGCACAAAAAATGAAAAATTGTTGTTGATATGAATACCTACAAAAAATATATGAAAAAATATAGATCTAATATTTGACCTTGCATGCAGAAAATACAATACTTTCATTGCTTTTATACCATATTGGATTTCTTAATATTATCTAGAATCTATATTAACAACCACAATACATATACCCACATATATGCATATACTATAAATACATGAAATATTTAAATAAAGACATAACATAATTTGCAATTAAGTAACATTACTAACTCTTTTTACTAAAAGCGATGGCTTGAATTCACCAATATACCCATATTTTTCTTCCAAAATGAATTGCCTCTAATACTAGCTCTCTATGCTTTTATGAACACAAGCATAGGCTACTATTAAGGTGTAAAGAGTAAATATCTTGCATATCAAGTCTACTTTAATCTATTAATACAATATTTTAATAACGGAATTCAGTCATGTCAAAAACTTGATTGATACTGTTATCTATTATGATATGGATAAGTGTGCACTAATGGGTGAATCATCCACATATTATATAATAATTAAATATTAAAAACACATATTAATTACATACAATAGTGTATATGGTTAATTAAATACATCAAAAACAAATTTCTATAGAGAAAATGTTTTAGGATTGATTATTATGCATATTGACCAAATAATATAACACAAAAAGGGAGACGTGGAAAATATTTTAAGTGTGTTAGATCTATTTTTAGAGAGGAAAATAATTATGTGAGGGGAATTTTAAATTCCATTATGGGTTCAATAAATAATAAATGTGGTAGAAATAAATAGTCTCCACTAAAAATGGATTTCTTGGATATTGTATCAGTTATTTTTTTATTCAATCTCTCCCAAAATATGGGTAGATATATGTGGAGAAATAGGTGTAAAGGTACAACAATATAATTAAGCATCTTTATAGATCCCTAATTTATCCAACATGGTTAGAGGAGGATTTTGTTGGGAACTCTACTATTTTTTATGTATTTAATTTTAACCTTTCCATAGTATCCGTGTCTATAAAGACATAAGGTTATAGAAATATGCCCCTTCAAGTTTGAACTCGTGGCTCATACATCTGGATTTTGAAGACCAATTGAGGAAATGGTGAGAAGGTTTGAATCCAGACATAGGTTCCCTAATGTTTAAATTTTCCAAGAAAATAAGACTGCTAAAAGAAAACTTGAGAGTATAGAAAAAGGGTATTTGATAATATATTTGAATAGAGTCCTTATTTGAATATAAATTAGAGGTATTAAATCCAAATAATCAGTCCTATCCCTGATGGGTGAGTCTCTCCAAGAAGAATTATAATTGTTCTGCAAAATTCACGAGGTTTACTTAAGAGAGGAGAGATCTCAGAAGTAAATGTCCAATGATTTATGGATCAAGGAAGCTGATATGAATACAAAATTATTCCACCAATCAACCATGGAAAGGAGATACATATATAAATTTTGTAGAATTAAAGATACAAATGATTTGATTTCGGAAGAAATGGAAGTGATTAATAAAGAAGCATCTAATTTTTGTAAGATGCTACAAATAGAAGATAAGAAGATATATGTGAGGCTATGCATAGCTTCTTATCCACCAATATAAGATTGATATCACCTAGTCATAATGAAGGGATAATCCAACCATTTTAAAAAGAAAAAAATTAGGTTTTTATTCTTAATAAATGCTTTTGACTAGAGCTACAAACTGGAATGCATTAATATCCAAAATAAATAAGTACAATCAAAGTATGACTGTCATCATAGAGATAAGGATCCAAAAATCATATACATACTTCTACAAAACAAACCATTAGGGTATTCAATACAAACTTTTACATATTATGGTGGTGACTAGAGACAAACCTAGACATACAAAACAAATCAGTCTAAAATAAACCCAACCAAAATATTTCCAGCCCCATTAAGTACACATATGATTGCATACAACAAAAAAGGCACATCCGCAACCGTAATAAATGTGGAACAATATTTCTATTTCCTTGCAATACATTCACTAATATCCCTCAAATCACACTTGGGGACACAAGGAGGGATAAAAGGAAATATGAGGACTTTTGCACTATCCACCTCCCTCTATTTCTAAGATTCATATACTTCATCTATATGCACGGGTTACTACGAATCCACAATTGGGCACTAGATATGAGGGATTTGAAATCTAAGTCCCACCAACTCCTCTTTAACACACATAATGAATTGAACAAAAATAAGCATCCTCAGGAGGGAAAACAACATGTTCTGAGTAAAGTATGGATCTCTCAGAAAAAGGTGTTCTAGAAACAATGGCCAATATTGAAAGAATAATTTATAATCCCTAGTAATATCCCCTAAATCCAAAGCCACGTACCATTCAACACATCTTCCCTAGCCTGTAAAGAAAAACTGTTGAAAGATTCATTCTCCATGTTCCCTTTTAAATCCAAAATCAATTACAACAAACACATATGCTCTCCTCCCAGCCATGGTGGATTTTATAATGTTGTTAGGGAATAAGATTCCTTTTCCTTTTTCATCACTCTTTCATTACAAAAATAATCCATAGAATCCATAATAGTAAGTTCACCAACCATATGAAAGGGGTTACACCTAGATTGACTAGGAAAAGACAAGGTCATGCAGATATGCCTTGCACAACAATTATTTTTATAGTTTTAGAAGAGGCCCAAAATACCTACAAAAATATTTTGGATTATTAATAACTAGAGGATCACCTTCAAAATATCTTATTAGCTTGAACCAAAACCATTGCTCACAACGAAAAACAACATAAACCCTCCCCAGTTATGGGATGGAAAGAACCCAATAATTCATACTAATTTCCATTTTTAAATCCTCCCCGAGCCTTTCAAGTTCCGTATCCTTGTTCCTTACCATAGCCCTCACCTCATCAAGCTCTTCAAATAAATGTGTGAAGGAATCCTTGTCAAAATACCTCATTTCATCTCCCATTAATTCTTTTACATCAATAACTAGGGAATCAAGGTTAAGATCCATAGAGGAATAATCTTCCTTAAGGAGATGCACCTCTAGTTTGATGTAGGATCATACATGGTAAAGAAGTAATATTACATCACCAAAAACTGAGTGATGTTGTTTTTTTTTTTTGGGTTTTGGCTTTACATGGTGAATGTGTTCCTACAAGGAATCATTGAGAAGAAAGCTTTTCAAGGAATCATTGAGAAGAAATCTTTTCCAAGAATCATTGAGAAGAAAGCTTTTCAAGGAATCATTGAGAAGAAAGCTTTTTAAGGAATCTTGCTCGAGAACTTTCAGTTTTGGTGTTTTACTAAGCCACATGGAACTGTTGTCACACAAACAAAAGTTTGACTTTTTGTTGACTAAATGCTAACCAAACACTTGTAATAATGAACATAATTAAAGAAATGGATTATTGAGATAGTCATTGATATGGGAAACATTTCTTGGTTCCTTGAGGCTCTAAAGAGACCCACGACACATCAGTAACGAGGGGAAAATTAATCTCAAAGGGAAAAGAGGGATATAAAAAAGCTTTTCAAACATGAAACTAGAACATGTCTTTGTGCACTAGTCTGGTTAGGTTTGGCTGTAGCTATTTCATTCTCAATGTTTGTAATGAAATAATCCTATAGATGCATGTGTGTGAATAATAAAGTGTGCTCAAGAGTGTGTGTATCAGTTGTGTAATGTATTCATTAATGAGAATAATTTATTGAGTTATGCCAATGTTTTGGGATGCTCATATATGTCCATGGAAAAGTAATAACCCTTGCATCATAGAAATAGAGGTTGTCATTAATTGGAACCCCTGTAATTGCTCTAATTGGTATCAAAGTAGGTTTGAATCATGCTCAGAGTTGTTCTCCACATTTTTATGGGTAGAAAACAAGATAAGAAATATTCCAACAAAGAAGAGGTGTTGGGTATAAGGTGTCAATAGATATGGTGCAATCAAAGTGAGTTTTGTTATAGGTGTGTGAAAAGTACTATAAGTATGTGAAGAAAAAAGATATTATTGTTTGAATTTATTATAGGTTGTAAAAGAGAACCTACATGTTGAATATGTGGCACACAAGAAGGGATGAGCATCGTTTATAGAAGAGTTGGTTGGGACGTTGAAGGATGCCCAAGAAATATTTGACACGATGGAAGATGCACATGGTGAAGATGTTGCATCAGTAAGTGAAGAAGAAGAGATAATGGAGATTTTTTTATCCATACAAGAAAATTTAGATGTGTTGGAGATAGGACAAGATATAAAAGAAAAGAGAGTAACAAAGGTCATAGAGAAGGAAAGAGGTAAGCCTACTTGTAAATTTGTTTTCTTAAGTGGTAAAGAGAGCACACGTGAGCTCACAAGATGGATAGTGGAGTTATAAGTTCTCTTCAAGGAGGAGAACATTGAAGACCCCAAAGGAGTAGTGGTTTCATATAAGAGGCCACATGGAGTTGTAACTATTTATTGGATAGATCTTCAAGAGAGGAGACAAATGAAGGGAAAGAATAATGTGAAAAGTTGGGAATGTATTGTTTCCAAGTTGATGGGGGTTTTTTTGCACCCAAGAATACAATGATAATGGTATAAGAAGCTTCATGTCTTGAGGCTTGAGAGAGGAAGGGAGAAATTTGGCTAAAAAATTAATAGTAGAGAGAAGGATATCCTCTTGAAAGAGGATAGAGATAGGATATATGATGAAGAGAAGTGTCGTATCCGTTGACAAAGGTTCTAACCAAAATTTATAATGCAGGATAAGACCACATTCATGGTGAGCTGAAAATAGGAAAAGAGAAAGTGGTCACTGCAGATCACAAATGTGATGATAAATATTTTGATAAGCTCATATTTATAGCTGAAGAATGTGGAGTTGAACAAGATGAATAGGGTGACCTGATATCACAAGTTGTAGCAATAAAAAGAGAGCGACTAGAGACAAGTCAAGCCCATGATAGATAAATGGATAAAGTATACATCATAGCATTTGATAAGATAAAGATTAATGAATAAGGAAGTGAAAAGAGTGACACAAGAGGAGATAAGGAGAAAATTATCATTGTGGAGGATAGAAATATGAGATAGGAGCTGAATGTGTGATTAACCCACGAGGGATAAGAAGGTATGATTTTGTAATCAATCATGGAAAGAGTAGTTAATCTATAGATGAAGCAAGAAGTGAAAGTTTCTTCACTTGAAAAATCTCTAGAGGGATCCAAAAGAATGAAGAGTAAATGAGAAACATGTCTCTTTGTAAACATAAGAGACGAGGGGTTGAGGAAAAATGAAGAAATCTTCATTTTGGAAGATGAATTAGTGAGATGATTCTACTATAGCAAAAAAGAAAAAGAGTGTCTCTTTCAAGACATTATGGAGAAAAAATGAAGGAAAAATATAGTATAACTAAGAAGGAATAAGTACCATTGAGGAGAGTACTTGAAGATGATACCTTGCTTCAAATTTTTTATTCTAAGTATGTTTTATGTTATGCATGTACATGAATGAAGGAGTTGAAAGAAATTTGTAAAGTGCATAAGAATGAAGAAGATGGGTCACTTAGAGCGATCATGATAAGTTAAGGAAGAGATGATCTATTTGAGCTCATAAGAGGTGAAGATAAAGAGCTTATGAATACTGAAAGTGGGTTACTTAGAGAAATCATAAGAAGATATAGATATGAGATATTTAAACCCATGAATAGTAGGGCTGAAAAATGTGTAGAATATTTTCTTATGACTCTCATAAATGAGAAGAGATGGGTGTGTGTTGAAGGACGAGGAAGAGGAAAGAAAGGAAACTGATATAGAATTTAAATTAATTGAATTAGAGCTATATACACTCTTAAAACATGTAGAAGAAGAAAACATAGAGGAGGATATACTTTATGAGATCATGAGACATGAGAAGTGTCCATGTGAGAAGCTCAAATCTATTCCTAGAAATAACAAGGAGAAGGATATGAGTGAGGAGGAGAATTTTTTATTGAAATACCAGCAGAGCACGGGGTTTCTAAGTGGAGATCCCAAATCTGATTTTTCAGAACAACAAAGAGAAGGAGGTTTGTGAACAGTCCATAGAAGAAGAGATCTTCATGAATGAGGATGTAGAGGTGATAACTTGTGAACCAGAAGGAAGAGATCCATTATTTGATGATGGGAAAGTGTTTATGGAATCCCATAATTGGGAAAAGGATGAATTTTAATTGAAAATAAAGATAAAGAATTTCATATTTTTCTTTTGCAGGAAAGAAGGGTTGAGGACATCAAAGAAGAGTTCATGTTTCCATGAAGGAAACAATGGGTGTATCTAAAGTGAATATTAGTTCACATGAATTGGGTCTAGTTTAAGACCATGCATATGAGGAATACAACAGAAAGAAGAATGAGAAAAGAACAACCACGGATGTTGTTGAGAATGGGGATTTTGGAGTCCATCATATGAGCACAAGTTGTGAGAAGAATGTAAGAAATTGAGAAAAGTTAAAGAAAATGTATAAGGTGTGATGAAGAGCTGGAAAAATTATTTTTTGGAACTCTTGATTCCCTTAATGTGTTTGTTGTGTGTGTAGGTCAAACAAAGGTAAAAAATGCAAAGAAAAGGAAAAAAATATGGTTCAATCCAACATACTCATATGTACGAGAAACAAAATGAAGATGTAGAAAAAGAATGTAAGGTTGTAAAAGTAGTTGAAGAACTATTTTTTAAGGATTTATTAATAGAAGAGGATTATCTTCAAGTCATCATGGAGAAAAGAGAGAATAAAAAATGGATGGCACAAGAATGTTCTCAAGAGGACATACAAGAGGGAGTTCATTTGCAGCAACTACGGGCGGGAGAGAAGAAACTCACAAGGATAAGAGGAAGATATTGGCAAGATAAATAATGTCACTCATATGGTATAAAAAGCAAACAATAAGATAGATATGGTGGCCATGTTTCTACCAATAATAATGAAGGAATACCATGGTGGTAAATATGTTGGATCAACCCACATAGGAGTTGAATAAGAAAATATTATGAGTCAAGGTATGCATTGTTATCATATGGAAAAGGGAAGTGTAAGGTTATTTGCACATGGAATGGATGATGTGAAGAAAGAAGATTGCAATTGACCTATAATTGATGCAAAGAGTTTGAGCATAGAAAAAGTCAAGGATGATATAGAGTAGTTGACTTTGTTACCGGTCCAAGCATGTGATGAAAATTATAAGGTTGCAACAGGATAAAATTTGAAGATGATGGGATGGAGGAGATGCTTCTACAGGCCTTAGAAGCACATGGTGAAGAAGGTAAAGAGGATGATGAGACTTGAACTGGGAGAACGTTCCACAAAGAGATGGTATTTTTGAAGACACATTAAAGGCTATAACTAGTGAAGAAGATGATGTTGAAGTAGATTTAGAGGAGTTACCTGACATAACAATGAGGAAAATGAGAGAAGAGAAAGATTTGGTATCCATGAGAAAAGAGGATTTTCAAAATCCAACAATAACTTTGATAGTAATTGAACACAATCTACAAAGCTTTAGGAGGTGGTCAAAAGGTAGTGGGTACAAGCCCAAAAGAGAAAGAAAGGTGCAAGAAGGAGCATCTTGGTGGAGGTGGTAAGATGAAGGTGGGTTTCAACCCACAAGAAGATGAAATAAGAAGAAAAGAAACATTTGGTGGAGGTGGTTAGACTATAATGGGTCTAATTCCACAAATGAGGAAAGAAAGAACATAGATATAAAGAAGAGAGAATATTTGAAGCTAGTAAGAAGAAGTTGGAAATGGAAGAGAAAAAAATATAAATTTAGAGTAGGGACAAGAAACTCCATGGTCATCAATCTTAATGGCCAAAAGAGCGGTTTTATCACATAATCCACCCATGTGAGTAGGAGATCACAATTTAAATACCATGAGTTTCTAATGCAAGATAATCCATCGTGAACAAGTAATGTTGCATCACCAAAAACAAAGTGATGTTTATTTTTTTATTTAATTTGTCTAATTTGGGTTTTTTATTGACATGGTGAAGGTGGTCCTACAAGGAATCCTTGAGAAGAAATATTTTCAACAAATCTTGTTCTATAAATTCTAGTTTTGGCATTTTTCAAAGCCATGTACAACTACTTTTATTTAGAAGAAATCTTGACTTTTTATTAACTAAATGCTAACCAAACACTTGTAATCATCAACAAAGTTAAAGAAATATATTATTTAGTTAGCTGTTGATATGGGAAGCTGGTGGTGCAAATTAAATCACAACAATTAATATATTGTTCACTAATCAACAATCATTTATTCATCAGACCTAGGGATGTAAAATTTCAACTCTTCAAGTGTTGTATACACAATTACAGGCGCTCAAGAGGTGATAAACTAATTTTTCTTTTCACAAAAATTGGAAATACATTACTAGAAATAAAATACGTTGCAGATGACAGTAGATGCTACAGCTAAGTAATAAAATAGATAAAAATATAACACAAGTAAAGGAATGAACTACTGCAATTCTAATCTATTCATACAAGGAACTAAAACAACAAACAAAAAGGAAAGGGGATCTAGCAAACCACAAGTGGGCCCTGACTTGGGTGCTAACCCTTCCTAGGGCTTGTGTCTAAAAAAAAAGATAGAACTCAATTTTTATTCATCAGCATGAAGATTCAAAATGAAACTTACAACAATTCCTCAACTATGGATCAATATCTACTATAGTCTCACCATTCTCTTTATATTCAACAGATACGCAAAGAGACTCATTCAAACTAATAGTTACATTTTGATTAAGTACAATATCATTACTAAGAAATCTGTATATTCTTATGCATGCAATCAAAATTGAGAAAATGTGTTCTAATACAACAACATAACTATTCATTCTAACAATCAGCTATCAAGTTAAATCAACTGGTTCCACAGTTGAAGTTGCAAAGCATAATTAGGTATTGGCGTGAGATCTGATTCTTGTTGTCATAAATGCTTCTTTATTTATATGCAAAAACTCATGTGAAGTATCCACATTGATCAAGCTTCCCACAATCATGGTCTTGTATATGTGCGTGTTCTCCTTTGGCTGCAGGTGATTTTTTGCGGACAAGTCCCAATTTTTGCAGACAAGTCCCTTTACATTGTGACAAAGTTTATTCAGCTGCATGTTACTGGCAACATATAACAACTTCTTGGAAACAAGTATGGAATTCAGACAAAGCACTATTAATCATTTCATTGTATCAAAGAGATTAACATGCACATTCAAAATCCACAGAAATAGAGTAACTTAGTAATAGTTATATTAATTAATATAAGTGCCATAAGTTTAAGTTCAAGTGGAAATGCCTGACAGGGTAACTGAGTTAAACAATGCAAGGGTATACAAAGTATACAACAAATGAGACAATTAAAACAATAATTAAAGGGTCTCATCACACCCCCGAACCTAATTTCTTGAATGTCCCTATTCAAGAATTATTTGGTCTATTCTTTCCTTTCTTGGAATCAACCTGCATTATACTGCATAGTCACCTTAAATCCACTGGGAGTGAGATGCCTTCTGGTTCTGTAAAGAAATATCTTGCATTCCTTTTGCACTTTTCCATTACCCTTTCCTGCAGTTCCTCATTCATTTCTTCGTTCCTAGACCAATGAGGTATTGGATAGTGGAAAATTGGTGGATAATATCCAATAGGGAACCAAGTTTTTCCACATCCCCTTGCTACCTCAATATATGCATTGATTCTCTGGAAAGTTGGGATAATGTTTGGATAGGAATGCATTTCTTTTCTCCTGAGCTCTGGTGACATTTCTTCCCATATTCTTCTATATGCATGTACTATTTCCGCACTGTTGAACCTAATGTAATCTCTTGCCTCATCATGAAATTATTCTCTCATCCTGTATACCCTATGTTTTATTTTTTGCTCTTTCATAAACTTACCATACTCCTTAATCATCTCCTTGGTATTTCCTTCCTCTGCTCTAATCATCAGTGGTTGTTCTTTGCACAATTGTCTATACTCCACCATTTATTTCCATGTATAGCTCATTGTTGAAGTGAGAACACAATTCCCAAATTCGTACATCCCAAATGTAGAGAATAGGGATCCAATATATGTCACACTCTAAATCATAATTATACATATATAGTTCACAAAGAAGTAACTGGATCTCATGGGGAATTTTTTAGATATATTCTGAAGAAAGGTCTAGGTCCATTGATATCAAATGGTACGTCATTGTTGATACAAGTGTATTTCCATTGCAACATTTTCTCTTTCAATAAGATAACATAGATGTTAGATGGTGTTCTACATTTGAATATTTCATTTGTCACCTCTACTGTAGCTTCTTGTTTCTTCTTTAGCCTTGGAATTTCATTGTCCTTGGCTTTGAGTTGTCTATATTTTTCCTCTAGATCCCACTAATGTTGGAAGATTAACTCTTCCTTATCCCTTTCCCACCTTCTTTGTAGCTTGTTAAAATAATTCTCAAACTTCTACACCCAATAGTCGGAAGTGGTTTGGGTTGCCATATCTCTACATACTAGCCTAGGAGGCTCTCTAAAAAATTCTTTTATGACAACCTGTGGCTGCAAGTTGGACGGTGGCATTGGTGGAGACATAGGTTCTGTGATTACATGAGCTATATATGGGGAAATTAGAGGTTTCTATGTGCATTGGCTCAATAGATTCATCAATAGGTTATGTATCAAAGGTTTGGACAATGTTTTCAATTGTTTCTTCTATATCAAGTGGAAAACTTCCTTCAGTATCCATGACATTGGTCTGTGTTTCATGTACTAGTTCTACTAACACTTCCCCAAGCTATTCTTCATTATCTGTAGCCACAGTTGTTACTTCCTCTCTTTCCTTTGTCATTTCATCTTCTTCATGCTATGCATGAACAACCTCTATTTCATCAGGGTCTTATGAACATTGGTCACATCTCTAATTTCTTCAACTGACACTTATTCTTCATGTTGAATTTGGGTTTCCCTAGCATGAACACCCTTTATTCGAACCTCAATTGGTGTAGTAGGGCTCTCATGAGCAGGTTGTTCACCTAACTATTCCCCCTTTTTATTTTCCACTTCCCTCATTTGTTCCTCCATGACTATTTCTGCATTTGTGTCTATATGAACTTCCTACTCAAATTCCATTGGAATAGATTCCTCATTATTTTCTAGTCCTTCTTCATCAATATCTAGAAAAAATTGAATGTTTCTACTAGGCCTTGAGGTTTTTGTATTTTTAGTATTAAGCCTATTTGAAGTCCTAGATGGCTCAAAGACTTTAGTTGAGGCTTTCTGTTTAACTTTGGAGGAAGAGGACTCTAGTGTTCATATATTTAGCAATGCTTCAACAACCAAAACCCTGTCAAGAGAGATTGGCCTAGGGCCTTGTTTTGGAGATGGAGGTTTGTCATGGATGGGTGTTTCTTCAAGTATGGAAACTTCTAAAGGAATGGGGGTTTCTGCAAGAGTATGGGTTTCTGACGGAATGGAGGTTGCAACTAAGGGTTCAAGTGAAGGCATAGAAGAAATAAATGGGCTTCTTCTCTTTTTCTTACCCTTCCCCAATGGATCATTAATATGCTTTGCTCTAGAAAAATATTCCCATTTGATTATAGGATGTTCAGTTACTAATGCACATTTCACAATTAAAGTGACAAGAAAATGGTGAGACAAGGCATGCCTTCCCCTTTGTGATTACCTACTCATCTTCTTCAAAATCTCATGCAAAATATTTGGAACATTCACATGTCTACCATTTTTTAAATGATTGAGCAGTTTAAAATGGACAGTATTTAACCGTGAATACTGACCCTCACAGGTAAAATATTTTATAATATAGTTTGACACATTTTCCCAAATGGGTTTTAAATATTTTTTTAGAGTACCTTGTCTGTCTGTCATAAAGTTGTCATCCTCATCTACAAACTCTGTGTGAGCTTCATCTAGATTGGATTTTACAAGTTACATCTTGCCTTCTGCTGGTTGTCTAGTGACTATAACCAATATTTCATCATCAAACTTAACTTGCAAACCCTTGACTATTTCATGCCCGTCCTTGAAGGTGGTGGTGAATTCTATGACCATAGACTCATTGAAACCTTGGAATTTATTGATGTAATCCATCCAACCACTATCATGAAAGTATTGTAGAATTTGTGGTTGATTCTGAAGCCGTGAATGGTCTGTAGGTTCGTTTCTTATCAAGTTTCCCCCCATTGTTAAGTTCTGCAACTTCCGTAAGCATTGTAAAGCAAGAGGTCTTTTACTTGGAATTGATTATGCGAAATTCAAATGAACAAAATAACTCAAGTGTTTACCTTTTCAAAATTTGCGACCGATTTTGCATGTAGCTTGAAAAGGTAAGAATTAATTTGAATTGAAGGATATCTGTATGTGAAGTGAGGATTTGTGATATCATAGGGTAATGTGCGAGACATGTCACATTATAGGAGGCGACATAACATTATGGTTTATAACATTTATTGACAAATTGGCACATATATTAATTAAATATAATTATTCTAGCGCAACTTTATTAAAGGAAATCGAGTTCACTTAACTTGAGATGTATGAAGAATTATTGTGACATGTGCCTTGTTGGAGTTCATGCCCTTTGATGCATGCATGAGGCTGTATGTTGAGGCACTGCATGGCTGCAAGTAGTATTGTTGCAAGTGCTATTGTATATAATAAGCTCCATAATGAATTCAATTAATTCTTGGAGAGGGAAGATTGATATTTTTAGTGCTAACTATCTTCATCTCTTTGTGCTCATTTAGTTGGGTTCTTGATTCTTCATACAATCTTAGGTTCTATCAAAAATGAAAGAAAAATAGGACTTTGGCTGCATTTTTCTATAAGTGGACGTTCTAGTCTTTACACCACCTCCTTTCATTAGAGAGTATGAACTCCTTGTTAAAAATGCACCAAATCCTGCAAAACAGAAATGCTAATGAAATAAAACCTGTTAGTGAGTAGTTTTGATCACCAAGAAGGCTGATCACATCAATTTTATTCCTCCCTAGGGTATCCAACAAGTTGGATATACCAAGGCCACTAAATATCTCATTCCTCTAAAAATTTAGAAGATGAACTGGTAGGTTTAACTTCTGACCTCAATTATGATGTTCTCATTTCCATCCTGCTTTGGCCTCCTTTGAACTGTTGGATGAAGGTGTTCTTATCAGTTGGATTTTTGTACAACCTCAATCTATGACCATTTACCAGTAGTTTTAATCTCACATGATCAATGGTGGTGAGATTCATAGCTCCATTGGGAAATATTTTCTCAATCTCATATGGACCTAGCCACCTTGTCCTAAGTTTTCCCATGTGGTACTTGTATTTAGAGTCAAAGAGAAGTGCCCAATCAACTTCTTGAAATTTATTTGTTTTGATGAACCTGTCATGCCACTTGATCCTTTGTTTTTGTACCACCTCTGTATTATGAACAACTTGCCTCCTCATTTCATCCAACTCATTGAGTTGAAGAATCCTTTGCCTCTGAGCTTCAAAAAAATATATACCCAATTCCAATGCAGTTCTTAATGTCTTGTGCTCAAACTCAATAGGGAGAGCAATAATATTACCATATAATAGCTCAAAATGTGTGAATCTAGTTGTTGTCTTCCATGTGGTATTGAATGCCCAAACTGCCTCTAGAAGTATTTCTGACTAATCCCTTCTATGCATCACAATAGTATTTGTGAAGATGGCCTCAATTTCTCTGTTTGTTACTTCAGCTTGGCCATTGAATTGTGGGTGATAAGGTATAGAATTACTATGCGTTATTTCATATTCTGTAGCTAAATCATCAATAACTTCAATAGTGAAGTGGGTATCTTGATCTATGAAAGTATCTCTTGGCACTCCATACCTTGTAAAGATGCGGTCATATAGGAATTTTATAAATTTTTCACTATTATGATTTGATAATTCTTTCACTTCTGCCCATTTGGTGAGGTAGTTTGTGCACACAAGAATGTACTCTTTTTGTTGAGACTTAGGATCAATGGGACCAATGAATTCCAATCCCCATTTGTCAAATGGTTACAATACAAGTTGAGGTTGTAATGGAATTTCATCTGATTTGGTAGGCTTTCCCATTCTTTGGCACTTATCACATCTTGCATACAATGATGCATCCTTGTGTAGTGTAGGCCAATAATATCCTGTTGTTGATACTTTCTGCATTGTTCTTTTTGCAACAAAGTGTCCTCCACATGGCTCACTATGGAAGGTTTTGAGGACATCATATATTTCCTCATCATCTATACCTCTTCTCATAACATTATCCTGCCCTGTGTGGAATAGGAAACCAACTATCTAAAAAAAGTTCACACTTTTCTCAACAATATATTTATTTTCAGAATATAGATAGTGTGGAGGTGTCTTACCTGAAACCAAATAGTTGGCTATATCAGCATACCAGGGTGTCTTGGTGGAAATGGAAAACAAGTGTTCATTTGGAAAAGAGTCATCCACTACTACTTCCTCATTATTATTCTCCATTCTTGAGAGAAAATATGCTACAACATTGTCTTTCCCAGGCTTATCCACAATTGTTACATCAAACCCTTGTAAGAGAGAAAACCATTTGATTATCCTACTACTTACAACTAGTTTGTTGATCAGATATTTAATGGAAGCATGGTTAGTGTGGATAAATACTAGATATCCTGTGATATAGTACATGAACTTGTTGATGGTGTATACAACTGCTAAAAATTCTTTCTCGGTGATTGTATAGTTAAGCTCAGTGTGCTGCAGGTTCTTACTGACATAATAGATTGTATAATTGAGTATCCCATCTTTATGTCCTAAAAAAACTCTAATGGCATGATCTGAGGCATCAGTGTGTATATGAAATGGAAAACTCCAATTTTGTCCTCTTAAAATAGGTGCAGAAGTTAGCATTTTATTCAAAGTATGGAATGTAGCTTCATATTTCTCTATCCATATAAATGCAATATCCTTTCCGAAAAAACAATTAATGGTGTTGAAATTCTGCTCAAATCTTGAATAAATCTCCTATAATACCTTGCATGGCCCAAGAAGCTCCTTACATCCTTATGATTTTTAGGTGTTTGCAGGTTTACAATCACTGATATTTTTGTTGGATCCATCTGGATTCCAGCAAATGATAGATAATGGCCTAACACTATCCCCTTAGACATCATCATGTAGCATTTTTTTATTTTTTAAGGATAGGTTATGCTCTTTGCATCTCTCAGGAACCTTGTCTAAGTTATTCATTGCTTCATAAAAAGTACTTCCATGGACTATAAAATATTTCATATCTACCTCCATGTAATCATTGGTTAGATATGAGAAGATGCTAAGAACTGATCTCTAAAATGTGGTAGGTGGATTGCACAAAACAAAGGGAATAATAGAGTATACAAAAGTTCCCCATGGGCATGTGAATGTCGTCTTGTCTTGATCTTCTAGTGCAATTTGAATTTGGTTGTAGCCATTATAACCATCCAGAAAAGGAAATAATTTTTTCCAGCAAAAGCATCAAGTACCTGATCAATAAAAGGGAGTGGAAAATGATCCTTCTTTGTTGCTGCATTCAACTCCCTATAGTCTACATAGATTCTCCATTTTCCATTCTTTTTAGGTACAATGACAAGGGGTGATACCCATTGACTGTCTGAAATTGGATATATGAATCCAACATCCAACAATTTCTTTAATTCTTCTTTCACTATATCCCTCACTATGGGTTCATTCTCCTCTGTGGTTGTCTTATTGGCTTGCAACTGTCTTTGATGTATATCTTATGAGTACAAATTTTAGGATGGATTCCATGCATGTCTCCATAGTCCCATACAAATGTTGTCCTATGATTTTTGAGAAGAGAAATTAACAGTTGTTCTTGCTGCATGCTCAATGTTTTGTTCACATTGAGTGGCTTTCCCGGTGCAATCTCCACTTGCTTAGAAATATCATTCATGGAGCATATGCTTCTACTTACAGAATTCAAGATACAATCATGTGGAAGAAGCTGTTGTAGGATGTGGTTCTTACATGGAACATTCATAGTGCTCTACTAAGGAAATATTTGTCTTTCAGGACAACTTATGCATTGCAATTTTCCATCTTCTTCTTCATTCTTACCATAATTATTCTTACAGAATTTAGAAAGAACAACAATCATCCTCCTCATGTTCTTCTATTATGCATGACTTCTCCAACATCATGAGCTGCTGAACTGAGCTCTGGTCTTCTTCTGGTTCTTCCACCCAAATGGTTTGGTCTTCTTCATTGAATGACTATGCAGGGGGTAGAGCATAAGCTTTTTGGTGCCACTTCCATTAGAGATGATCATATTACCAAATCTGCATCTAATGAATGCATCGGCTGGTGCCAACCATGGTATCCCTAGGATGATATGATATCCTCCTAAGATTACTTTTAGCTGAAGAACAATGAAGTCAATAGGGTACTCCTAGGAGTTCTACCACTACTACCACATCCTCCAAAAATCATTCAGGCTTAACTATTGATCTCTCTGCAAGCTGTAAGACTGTGGTTGTTGGTCTTCATCCTTCCAATTTCAAATCATCCATGATTTTTTTTATCATTACATTTAATTGTTTCCCCCAAGTCAATCAGTGTGTTTTTGATCACCGTAACATTGATTGTGATATTTACTAGAGGGCTTCTTGGATCTATATACTTGGGCATAACCGAGTTCCCAAGCATAATATCAGTTAGTTTTCTAATGACCTATACAGTAGATGGTTCTTTCCTCTTTTTGCATGGCTTTTTAATGCATAGGTTCTTAACTAGTTTATTGTAGATGGTCACATCCTTAATATCTTAGATCAATGGTATTTTGACATAAATATATTTGATTTGATTGATAAAGTCAAAATCAGATTCTGATCTGAGATCAATCTTATTTTCTTGTAAATTTTCAAGAAATGGTGGATCATTACCCTACATTTTATCCTTGTTGGAATTCTACACAGGTTGATGCAGATCATCCTACAACATCTTATGTCCTTGCTGTGGGTCATCATGCAACAATTGTGGTTCTTGTGTAATTTCAGTAGTGGTATGTCCAGCTGGTAGAGGATGTAATATTTCTAAAAGAAGATGTATATTCTTGATATTAAGAGAATAGGTAGGGTATGAGCTAGTTTAGTGGAATAGGCTGGCTGAGTAGCTTTATTGTTAGGATTAGGCAATGGTTGAGTAGGTAGTTGTGTAGATTTTGGTTGGGATCCTGATTGGGGGTTAGGCATCAGAGCTTGTTGATGCTACTAATAAGGAGGATGTTGATAAGCTTGTTGGTAATTATGAGGTGGGTTATTCCACTACTGTCCCCTCCAGGGCTATTGCCATGATTGGGGAGGTTGTTTCCATTGTTGTTATGGTTGGCCTTGGTATTGAGGTTACCACTGTTGTTGGTATTGGTTAGGATATGGGGCCCATCCTTGAGGGTTAGCCCAAGGTGGGGGATGCATATATGAATTATTAGACCAATTTTGAAATGAATGCATAGGGTCTTGTGTCATACCTCCTTGCCTTGGTGGCCATGGTTTTCTTTGACCAACATAGAAAACTTGCCCATCTTCTATCTCCAACATTTTAAAATCAGGTGAAGTCTCCCTTTCTTGAGCAATGCTAGCTAATTATCTACATCTACAGTCAAATTTCCTTCTTTTGCATGTATGATAGTACTATGTGAGTGTTGCGTCTGCATCTTCTTTCTTCTTTTTAGCGTGTAGAGCATCTAGTTGATTGGCCATATCATTGACAATCTCCTGCTTCATGTTTTTGAACATGCTAACAATCTCTGACTTAGAGATGTCCCCCATTATTTTGGTAGATAATCCACCTCTTGATCTTACATTCATTACCCTCTTCATGGTAGCTCTTGAATAGTTTTTACGTGCTTCACAAATTTGGTCAAAAGTAGCCTTTGAAATGTCCCCTGCTCCTATCATATCTAGAACATCCATGTCCTCCTCACTGAGTCCCTTAGGTATGTTAGTGGTGTGTTTTGAATTCTCAACGCAGAACATGAACTGTTCCAAATAGTCCTCTAATGGTTCATCCTCTTTTTGTTGCATTCTGTAGATTTCATCACCTCCTCTGGTGCTTGGTATGCAATAGTCTTGGTACTTATTGAGGAACTTCTCCTTCATTTGTGCCCATGTGGTAACAACATTCCTTCCCAATCCCATGAACCACCTTAAGGCTACATCTTTGAGTGTTACAAGAAACAATTTCAATTTATGTGCATCAGTGGTATAATCATAGCTCTTGCACAAAACATAAAACTCAAAGAGAAAGGTGTTTGGATCTTCTGACATAACTCCATAAAAATTTGGTAAAGATGACAGGGAAATATTCTTCATTCCAGTAGTTGCATTTTTTTCAGTGATGGGGAAATCAAAGGTGGTTGTCCCATTTTGAGCATTCTGGTCTACTTCTGCCATCGTGAGCTGCTCATGAGCAGCTATAGAACTTTCACTTGGGGAATTGTCTTCAAAAAGAAAACCAAGTACAAAGGTTTCTTCTTCAGAATTTTCAAAATCTTCAGAGGTAAATGAAGATATTTTTGATACTTGTGGATTAGGTAAAAATGTACCATGGGCATCCCTTGGACGATGCATGAAACAACTACTAAACTCATTCAATGGTAATTAGTTGGGAGGTCTAATTTGAGTTGAATTCCTAAAACCTAGACTACTTCTAAGAAATGAAAAACCCTCATAAAAACCAAATGACTTAATAGTGTCCCCAGAAACGACGCCAAAAATGTTGGTGCAAATTAACTCGCAGTAATTAATATGTTGTTCACTAATCCAAAGTCATTTATTCATCAAACCTAGGGATGTAAACTTTCAACTCTACCAGTGTTGTATACACAATTACATGTGCTTAAGAGGTATACACTAAAATATTGCTATCACAACAATTGGAAATAAACTACGTTGCATATGAAATTAAATGTATAGCTAAGTAAAGATAAAAGCATAACAAAAGTAAAGGAATGAACTGCTGCAATTATAATCTATTCATGTAAGGAACTAAAAAAAAAGTAAAGGGGGTCTAGTAAACCACAAATGGGCCATGCCCTGGGTGCTAACCCTTCCTAAGGCTTGTGTCTACAGAAAAATGATAAAACTCATATTTTATTCATCAACATGAATATTCAGAATGAAACTTACAACAATTTCTTAACTATGGATCGATATCTACTATCATCTCGCCATTCTCTTTATATTCAGTAGTGATGCGAAGAGACTCATTCAAACTAATTGTTACATTTTGATTAAGTAAAAGATCATTACAGAGAAATATGTGGATTCTTATGTATGTAATTAGAACTGAGAAAAGGTGTTCTAATACAACAACATAACTTAAATGTTCATTCTAATAATCAATTATCAAGTTAAATCAACTAGTTCCACAGTTGTAGTTGTAGAGAATAATCAGGTATTGGCCTGAGATTTTCTTCTTGTTGTCATAATTGTTTCTTTATTGATATGTGTAAACTCAGGTGAAGTATCCATGCTAATCAAGCTGCCCATAATCACGGTCTTTTATATGTATGTGTTCTCCTTTGGCTGCAGGTGTTTTGCTGTGGACGAGTCCCAATTACTATGTGTCAGTTGTTGCAGACGAGTCCCTTTACATTGTGACAAAGTTTCTTTGGCTGCATGTTAGTGACAACATATAATAGCTTCTTGAAAACAAGTATGACATTCAGACAAAGCACTATTAATCATTTCATTGTATTAAAGAGATTAACATACACATTCAAAATCCATAGAAATAGAGTAACTTAGTAATAATTATATTGATTATTATAAGTGCCATAAGTTTAATTTCAAGGGGAAATGTCTGACAGGATAACCGGGATAAACCGTATAAGGGTATACAAAATATACAATAGATGAGACAATTAAAATAGTAATTAAAGGTTATCATCAGAAGCACTTCTTGTTTCCTTGGGGTTCTGAAGAGACATAATACACATCAATAAATGAAGGGAAAATGAATCTCAAATGGAGAAGAGTGATATCAAAACATTCTTTAGATAAGAAACCAAAAACAGTCTCTGTGGATTGGTCTAGCTGGGTTAGGCTATAGTTATTTCCTTCTACACGTTTGTAATGAAATAACCATGTAGTGGCATGCATGTGAATAATAGAGTGTGCTCAAGAGTATGCATATCAGTTGTGTAATTTATTCATTAATGAGAATAATTTATTAAATTGAGCCAAGGTATGGATCAAAATAGAGGAGAGAAACCTACTAAGATATCAATAGCTGGGTGAGAAGAGGTATGGATCAACAATAGATAAGGCAAATATGCACAATATAACTAAAATGAAAGTGGTGTAAACCTAAGCAAATGATCATAAACAAGATCACTTTGCTAACTAACATTGAAACATATGTACTACTAAGCTAACATAACACAATGAGGGAAGGGAAGAGAACTAATCTATGTAAAATGACAAAAGATAGAGAACTCACCTTGTACCTGTAGGATGGTTATTGATGCATCTATCTCTCTAAAGAAGTAGCACACCAAGAGAGGATAACTATTAGGTGGAAAAGGGGAACACCATTCCTATCCTAGACTCACTATAGATGACCCAATAGTGCAAGAAAACCAACCAAGAAGAAGAGTTTCAAATGCAATCCAAGCAAAGTGCAAGATGAACCAAGAGCAAGGTGAATAAATGTGAAGATGACACAAAATAATAGATAATATGGCAATTCCTAAAGTCCAATATTTCTTCTTTTTTAATTTCAAAATGAGGTGATTATTTATAGGATGTCATTGCCCATGGGTGATGACATTGACCAAGAGAAATATAACATTGACACCATCACCCATGAGTGATAGTGTTGGCCAAAGGTGATGAAATGAGATAATGTGTCATGGAAAGTGAAAGAAAGGTGTCATAGATCATGGGCATGTATAAAAAAAGTGCCAAGTGGTGAGATACAAGTAGAATGTCAGGAATGCAATGTGTGTGAAACCTAAGGGGACAAGGATAAGTAGTGTAAGGAAAACTAAGGAAAAAAACAAAAAAAACAATCTCTTTGTGTACTGTCTCTAACCCATAATGGTTACATGAATAACCATTCCCCATTCCCGACATGACCCTTAAGGCACCTGATCTAGAAAAAAATGTATCAGTGACCCTTATCTGCACAAATGAAATTGTTAGTAACATGTATGAAATATGAAAAGTGAAAAATTAGGTGTATACATATGCCCCAACCGTTGATCACCGCATGTCGCAATAGTGAAACATGGGGTGGTCAACAGAAAGAAACAATCTGTAACACTGATACTGAAAGTAGATATTGAAATGAATCCTGAAAGGACTAACTAAAATGAAGTATACCCACCAATGCATACCTGATAGTGTCGCTCATCCTACCATACACGAATACAATCCATGTTGCAAGAGCCCTGGAGAAGTAAAAATGAAAGGAAACACTAGATGATCATCAGTAAAATAATATATAAATCACCTAGCTAGGGGGCCATGAGACTGAGCTAGCGTCATAGTGTCATGATGGTATAGTGTCAGAAAGAGGTGAAAATCAAAAATTGTAAAAAATAGTCATGTAATAGGTTAAAAAAAATGAGATGAGATTACAATTGAGATGCAACAAATGACATGTGTTGTGGAGTTTGGGAGAAAAATTATGGTCATTTGATTATTTATGTTGATCACGACTGAATTTGAATAGAAAACTGAGTTTTATATAGTGATTTTGATTTTGATTTGGTTATTACTATTTATGGAATTGAGAGAACTAAGCTCTAGAATTCAAAATTTGAAGTCATGACGTGACTACGAGGTGGTAATGAAGGATGACAAGGCGGAGCACACGGTGGGGCACAACCACAGGTAAGTCTTCGTATTTAATTCCGTTGGGTAGATTAGGTTTTATTTAGTTATTTTTCTTTTTCTAATTCGTTAGCATATCATTTTTGTTAAAACTTGCATTAGCGGAGGTTAGGACAAAATAAAAGTGGGTGTGGGAGGGATTTAATTTAATTTTTTTATTTTATCAAATTTTAAAAATCAAATTTTTAATAGTTGCAACCACTTTTTGGCCAGATGCCATCGGACCCTTTGCAACATGAGGGCTGATGGCATCAAGATGGGGAAATTTGGAGCCAGGGACCGATGGCATATGCCATAGGGATGATGGCATTTAGCCAGGGGGTCAATGGCGTACGGGATTTGCAGATATAGGCTAATGCTTTGATTTTTTTCTCCAAATTGATATGTCAGAATTTTGATGTTTGCTTGTTGTTATTTTTTGCATGTAGGTAGAACGTAGGATCTGCCTATAATAGAATGTATATGTATCATGGTTGAGTGTGATGATTCTCGGATTGTCATAGGCAAAGGTGACCTAGTTATAAGGTTTGGGTTTTGGGATCATCATGTAGATGTCCAAGATACCATTAGACTCAGATTTATTAGAGATGTTATTGGATGCATGTAAGAGCAGGTCCACCACCTTTCTATGGTGGATAGGACATGATACCATGGAGATGAAATTGAATTTGCAAGATGTTCATGGTATTTTAGGGTTACCAATTAGAGGCACCCGTAAGTATTACAGTCTTAGTTCATATGCCACAAAGTGGATAACATTATCCATATGGGCTACTGGGAGTGGGACATACGACGAGAGTATGTTATGCGTCTGACTCAAAACTTTGCAGGCTGAATGGATTCCAGATATCTTAAAGATAGTGATGGGGATCATGGTGGCATGTATAGTGTGCCACAAAGTAGATGGATCCATCCCGTTGTTTCTGATTACATTATGTAGAGATGTAGTTGATCATGGGGTACTATTCAGCTATGACACCATGATATGGGTGTAATTTTCTCATGATTTGTACAGGGTTTGACACAGAGGATAGCGGATCATGGGACCCTTGATATTATTGATATCCTAGATATATGATAGGTCCCATATGTACAATTTGACAAGGGCACCACATGTAGTAGCAGAAGATTCCCTAAGAGTGCTTTACTTGGAACAGGGGCTGAAAATGAGGTCACTTTGAGCATTCTGACCTCTAGCATAGGTGAGACTAGGTGACGTTACATGACAACCATACATAGATAATGTATATCAATGGCCCATCTGGCCCAGAGAATATTTCTTGGACACCATCACATAGGTGATAAGGCACTATGTTTATTGTGTGGAAACCCAAGCAATGAGCAGGGTCCCAAGAAATTTTGAGTGATTGACGCTCGCAGTGATACCACCATTGCCACCTTGCCAATGTTGTCATGCCAGAGAGGCTGCATGAGTAGAGGTTATGGTATAAGAAATTTGATCCTACATGATACGTGTAGAAATTGTACATGGTCAGAGATAACTAAGGTGTGGTGGGGATGCTCAGGAACCACCACAAATTATAACCGTTAGTGGTTCGGAGGAGGGATGTGATAGAGGATTTGTGGATATAGGACCACATAATGGAGGTACATACAGAGCTGGTCCCAGTACCAAAGGAGGAGGAGTCAAAAATTTGGTACCATGGATCAAAGAGCAGTACACCTGATATAGAGGCCCAAACCACAACTAAGAGAGGATATGATCTTGGTGCCTTGAGACATGTGGACACAGTACGTGGGACCTAGAACTTATTGTGATGATGAGGAAAAGGAGGTGTTGGGTAGCCATATAGATGGTGAAACCATAGTAGAGAGGCTAAGGAAGCCATATATGTGTGATATTGTACTATTTAGATGATTTTTAATAAATGGGTTTGTGACATATTGATATTGTGAGTAGTATGTGTTAGTTTTTGGTTTTACAGAGTGAATAGTGGAGAAGTGGCACTCCCTAATTGAGAGTGCTCACCATGATATCCTGGATCTAGTATTAGATGTCCATGATACTGCAGTGATGGGATCTAGCAACACCTATCGGCCAGAGGTTCAGCGAGTGCATTTCATCTTGTGGGAGATGCATTCAAAGCATTACAAAGATATCAGGATGCATAGGAATTGGTAGCCACCGAAATCATAGACATGATGTTGTAGAACTTATTGCAGGTATAGGTGGTGATAATACAAGAGAAAGAAGCTCACCTCTTAGATTACCATAGAGCCATAGGGTAGATTACATTGTTGGAGACCCAACTAGTGAGAGCACAAGGAGAGGCCTTTAGTGCCCGATCTAGGGTGGAGTCCTTATCCCGCATAACCAAAGCCACTAGCATGGCCCCATTAACCCAAAGCACACATATACCCCCCACAGGGGGCGAGGGTACTTTAGCCCTATTATATATGGGCCATAACCATTTTGTATGATTTTGTAGATCTATAAAACTGATTCAATATATATATATATATATATATATATATATATATATATATATATATGATTTTGATGATTTTTGGGTGTTTGGTATTTGGTGTTTGTATTTTTATTTTGTTATCATTTTCCTACTTTCCACATGTATGTATGTAATGATGTCCATGGTACTTAGGAATAATGATAATGAGATTAAATGGGTAAATCTAGTGAGAAGGGGATCGGTAGGATAACCCAATCCACACTATGTGAAAAAGCTAAGAGGTGTAACAAGGCCAAGACATCCAATGATAGGATGTCAAGGCGTGATTGTGGATATAAATCCAATCAAGTATATAGGATTATAAAAAGGATACAAAGAATACTGCACCGATCCAATAGGAAAGACTGAGGAAAATAAGGACTAAGGTGTTCCAATGGTAGGAGAAATTAAGGCATACATGATGATAAATCCAAGCGGAGTGAAGAGCCCAAAAAAAGATGTAACACAATATTTGAGATAGTGTGATAAACCTAATGGGGATTAATATCCCAAGTGAAGGAAGGAGGTGTCATGTAAAACCCAAGTGGGGGGCGAGAGCACAAGAGAAAGTGAGGGATCATGCCAAAGAAGGAAACTAAGATGTGATCAATGTGTTATCGATAACTAGCCACGAGGGGAAAAAGATCATGATGTATCAATGATAATATCATCAACTTGATTCAAGATGTGACTTCTAGCACAAGTCACGTGGTCCTCACTAGAATGTTTTGTGATAGCGACTTGTCGATGAACTTCAGACCACGTGGAATATAAGGTGTCATCTATCCAATCCTCCAGTCGGATGATAATGCCGCAACGAATAACATCCATAGTGGGAGGAGGATCAGTGTTGATCCAAAGTGTTTTATACACTTCACATGTTTCTAAAATTTCCTTGAATTTGTTCCTTATGGAAGAGAATGTTGATAGATTTCCGGTGGTATATAGAATGTTGAAAATGGAGGTTGTATGTAGAAGTTATGGCACGCTAATTCTTTTGGCAATCTGGAAAAAATATGGGACTACGCACAAGTTAAAAATGATGTGGACACGTGCACACTCGCCACGTGGACCAATCAAATGATGTCAAGTGGCAAGGTGATATTGAGCAAAAAGTTATTTTTCTTCTCTGGTTTTCGACACTCATTATTAGATGGGTGGGCCCCGCTATTTGCTTATTGGGGGACCTCAAATTGTATTATAAACTATATTATGCATGCATTTGGGCCGAGTTAACAGGTTAGCTCACCCATCTATCAAGCTATATACTACTTGTGGTGCAACATTCTGAAAGCTTGGTAAGATATCAACGGCCAAGCCCAAACAAACCACTGATCCGGCATGATATAGCCAGCTCACCTTGTGGAAAACAAACCCAACATCCCCACCTATATGGAATTCCAAGCTCATCACAACTTCTCGTTGACATGCCTAGCTTAGCATACATCTAGTATTCGTGCCCATGTGGGAAACAAAACATAGATATGTGTTTCCCAATCCATGGTTAAACCAGTTAGCAGCATGCTTATTTTAAAGCCTTCAAAAATATTCTAATATGGATGTGGGATATTGATCCCAAGAAAGGAAAATATGCGTCGATGGGGGGTTAGAAGGGCTTCGAACCCCCCAACCTCATGTTACCAAAATTAACACCCCACCATTGGGCCATAGGGGCTATCGATAGGCCTATATAAGGGCTAATTGTTATTTGAAGTGGCTAAGTGTTATGACTGTGTAATAAGGTGATAACAGGTAGTTTTAGAAAATTGAATTTTGAGAAACTTAGAGGAGATTTTTGGGTCTCCAATTGAACTAGAGAAGTTGTTCAGAATTTAGAGGCATGCTCCTTGTGGTGTACTCATTTTCCCAAATTGGATTTTTTATGACATCATTTTGTAATCGTTTTGTGTCACTTTTGAAGAAGAACTTGAAGGGAAAGTCGCCTTGCGGAGATGCTTTGAACAAACATGAAGAGAAAACACTGAAGTTTTTCAGTGCTTTCGAAGTTCTCATGGTCATCAAAATGTAGGTTTTAAGATTCATTATTTTATTTTGTAATTTTTTTGAATGTAATTGAAAAACTAATTTTAATGGATCGGTTCGTATGAACTCGGGTTCATAGGAATTTCAAACCCCATAAACAATCTTGTGTCGTGTTATTTTATGATTTTTGTATTCAATTTTGAGATTATTTAAAAATATTAAATTATATTTTAATTTTAATGCAATTCTAATCAATAATGACAATTTTACAAAAAATCAGTAAAATCAAGTATAATGGAAATTAGATTGATTTGAATGTACAACTAGATTGAGTGAGTTTTTAACAATCAAATTCAGTTTTAAATCAATTTGTAAACACATTTGAATCAATTTTTAGATCATATTTTTAATCAGTTTTATTTGATAATGGTTACAAACTGATAATATTTAATTTATATTGTCATAAACATTCAAAATAGTAGGGGGTTCCTACAAATTTAAACATCAAATTTGGTATCAAGATCTGGTTTCAATCAATTTTTTATTTTAGTTGCACTTATATATCAGTTTTGATTTACTAATGCCATCATATTTGTCAGACTTTGTTGGCTTGATCTTCCGTTTTACATTTTGTAGTTGTTTTTGGAAGTACAGGTGTTTTGTAGGTATCTATTGGTAAAGCCTTAAAAATAGAAAGGTTGAAAGAGCTAGAAAGAATCAAAAAACATATTCAAGAAGAGAAATTAATTCCTAAGATGCAAGCTTTATTCCCTTGAAGAGAAAATTAAACATTTGAGACCTGAGCGAGAATCCAAGGATGAGCTCTTGATCATATTGCAATGTGGTGAGCCGAAGAAGGATTTACCTTCCACTTTAGATGGATAAACCATGAATGATGAGTGCACTATAATTTATTCACCATGTGATTCTTCTTCCTCACATTCAGATTCGGATTTAGGTAATGCTTTTGGTTCATTTAAAAACATACTAAGGGAATTAGATCTAGATTATTGATGAAAATGGGATTTGATGGAAGAGGCCTTGGTAAGAATGGCCTAGGTATTACTAACCCAATATATGTTGAGGATCATCCTAGTGCAGGAATGGAATTTGGAGAGTTATCCAAGCACGCTGAAGGGATGGAAATTGGAGAGTGCTCCAAAGAGAACACCCCACTAGTCCTGCAGGAAGACTCGGTGCAGGAAATTGGTGATTCTTCGTCACAAGATGGATTTGGTAAGAAATTGCAAAGAAGAGGTAATGAGATTCCACCTCCTCGTTCTTATCATAATAATACTAAAAAAGGAAAATTTTGTGAAACTTATGATCCTCTCTTTTAGTATGGAAAATATGGCTTTGATATTCAGAAAATGTGGCAT
This sequence comes from Taxus chinensis, assembly GCA_019776745.2. Taxonomy (NCBI): domain Eukaryota; kingdom Viridiplantae; phylum Streptophyta; class Pinopsida; order Cupressales; family Taxaceae; genus Taxus; species Taxus chinensis. The sequence goes on along the minus strand of CM034156.1, from coordinate 65,666,126 downwards.
GATTTTCCTTTCACTTTTTGTGGGTTTAGTAACCATTATATTGTTAATTGTTGGAAGATAAGGAAACTATTGAATAAGTTGATGCCTTTCATAAGAAAAAAGAAAGATGATAAAGACCAATCTCATTGTTCAAAAGTGAGAAATGGAAAATATAATTCCTCTTGTTCCAGGAATTTTTACACTCATTGTCGTATGAGTGGACAAGAGGTTGAAAAATGATGAAAAATTCATCCAATACATCATTAAGAAATGGTAAGAAAAAGTTGGCTTACAAGGTAAAAGAAGTTGTTAATCCACCAACTGAGAATAATACAACCTTGGATCTATCCACAAATTTTCCATAGATGAGTCCATTTTATTTTGATATGGATAATGAAAAATAATTTGTTTTGAATAGATTTATAAAGCATTACTGATACTGATAAATATCACGCTTTTCATTCATTTTATTACCCTTGATTTTGGGATTCTGGTTGAATTGTGATAAAGGAATTAAACCCAAATTTTATAAAGCAGTTAAAAAGGGAAAATGAATTTTTGGAGTTCAGATTCATGAGAAAAACTGAGAGACAAATTTATCATACTCAGTGATTTTATTACATTGAAAATTTTGAAAATACTCCATTTACATCTCCTTATTTAGCTTTGAGTTCCTGGTACAATTTGGGTACAGTGGATGAAACTCATGTTTTCATCTATTGGGGATTTTTTACAACAATTTACATAGGTTGTTGGGCACATTGGCAGTGTTCAATTTTCATACTTGCTTTGCAGAGTAACCGTTGTTTTGGGAATGCATCTATTTTTGGCATGTATATGTTAGGTGCATTTTAAGACCCATATTTTGGGCATGTTTGTAACTTTGATCATAATGTGAAATATCGACGTGGCCATACTTTTAAATCACATGCTTTAGGGCAATAAATGTGATTTCTAAATAAGGTAACAATAAGAATTAGATTACACTAACAAATGTGATTACATAGTTTCACAGGGATAGTGAAAAACATTTGTTGGATTTTTGTTAATTATATCACTATGGTGGAATTGATAGTGATGGTCATATCAGGGATTCAGTTAAAGTTTCACCTATTGATTAACAAATGGTTTGTCTTTTTAAACTTGGTATATCTAAGATGGCAATTGTAGAGATTTACAGAACTTCTACAGGAAATTTAGTTGGACATTCTAACATCTTTATTGTGGCATGTAGATTGTAGAGATTGGTAGAATCATAGAGTATCAGTTTGATAATTTCCTCTTTTGGTGATTTGTCTATTTCAAAACTTTGATTTCTTGTGATAATTTTTTTCTATATTACCCATAATGTTATTTCTATGGATCTTGTATGTTTGTGATATGTAGAGAAGATGATTGGAAACATTGGGTGAAAAAAATATTTTTGTGGAACAAAATCCTTCTCAGTGGGGAGGTGTGATCTAGAGATCAATTCAGTGGAAAAAGTTTCCTGAATATCACCCAAAATCATTACAATACGGAAGAGTAGCTTGAGAGCTTTCTAGTGGTATATTAGAATTCTGAAAAAAGAGGTCGTATGCAGAAGTTATTGCCCATTGAAATTTTTGGAAATATGGAAAAAAATATGGGACTGACGCAGGTTTGAGATGATGTGGACGTGTGCACACTCACAATGTGGACCAATTAAATAGTGACAAGTGACAATGTGATGTTGAGAAAAAAGTTCTTTTGTACCTTCGGTCTTTGACACTCATTATCAGATGGGTGGGCCCCGCTATTTGCTAGCTGGGGGCCCTCGGCCAAGGTCGACACACTCTTTTTGTGGAGGGGTGCCTTTGCCTCCATTTCTTCATATCACTATATTAAAACTTCTATATTTAAGTGCTTATACCTTTCACCACATTTTGCATGTGGGATAATTAAGCATTGTATTATAAACTATACTATGCATGCATTTGGGCCAAGTTGACAGGTCAACTTGCCCACCGATTGGGCTACATATTACATTTGGTACAATAGTCCAACATTTTGAGTAAATCTCTCAATTGATCAATCCCAAACAAACTCACCAACCGGCCCGATATCAAGTTTTCCCTATGGCAAACCAACAACCCTACCGCTACATGACATTCCAAATCTCCCCACCAACCATCTGGTGACATGTCAAGGTTGGCAAATCATAACCCGCTATTTCCTACATGTGAGTAGAAAAAAGATGATATGCATGGCCCAAGCCATGACGTAAACCGGTCAACGGCATGCTTATTAAAGCCTTCAAAAATCTTCCATGCCCATAGATGTGGGATTATTATCCCAAATAAACACAAAGTGGTTCGGTGGGGGGTTAGGGGGTTTGAACCCCAATGTTCCATTTACCAAAATTAATGACCCCATCTGCTAGGCCATATGGAGTCGACAAGCCTATATAAGGGATGATTTCTATTTGAAGTGGCTAAGTGTTATGACTTTGTATAAGCATAACAAAGTAGTTTTGGAAAATTGACAATTTTTAGCAACTTAGAGGGCATTTTCAAGTCTCGAAGTGAACTATAGAAGTGTTCAAAATTTAAAGACCCTCTTTATGGTGTACTCATTTTTCCAAATTGGAGTTATTATTCCATTCATTTTGAATCCTTTTGTGTCACTTTTGACAGAGAACAAGAGAAGATCCCCTTGCGAAGATGGGAACAAACACATGAAGATTAAATGTTGAATTTTTTCAGAGCTCTCAAGTTCTCATGGTCTTTTTTTGCAAGTTTTGAGATTCATTATTTTATTTTGTACGTTTTTTTGAATGTACTTGCAAAACTAATTTTAATGGATTGATTCATATGAACCCAGGGAAGTAGGAATTTCTGAACCCCGTAAAAAATCTTGTGTCGTGTGTTTTCTAATTTTTGCATTCAATTTTTAGATTATTTGTAGATATTCAATAAAATTTTAATTTGAATGCAATTATAATTATAACAACAATTTTACAAAAAAATGGTAAAATTAGTATAATGGAAATCATATTGATTTGAATGTATAACTGGAATGAGTGAATTTTTAATAATAATTTTTTGTTTTAAATCAGTTTGTAAACACATTTGAATCATATTTTGGATTATAATTTTAATCATTTTCAATTACTAAAGGTTAGAAACTGGTAAGTTTAATTGATATTTTTGTAAACATTCAAAATAGTAGGGGGTTATCCAACGGGTAGTGGTGTAACAATTCTTGGGCCTCCTTTTAATTGAGAGGTCCAAGGTTCAAATCTCGTCTCCATTTTAAGGTGGCCTACTACTGATGATTTGAATACCCTGGTCATGGGGCACCAAGATAATGTGGTTTAACTTGTGGGCTCACCGAGAGCTTAAACTACCATACTTGGATGGTTCCACAACTGGTGTGGGTTGGTGATAGCATAAAAGGGATAGGGCCCTCTCCCTCGGTAACTTAAGTAAAAAAAATAGTAGGGGGTTCCTACCCATTTATGGATCAAGTGCAGGATGGGGGTCCATAGGTAGGATATAGTCAAGTTAGTCTAGGGGAAGGTGGTTGGTTTTGAGAGGAATCATATATATGCTTCTGATTGCGGGAAGGTTATGTAGCCTTTCTAGTTTGGTCACATTTGACCTCATCTTCAAGCTTCTTCATGTGGCATTAATAGGCTCTAAATTTAGAAACATCATACCTCAGAGCCTCGTTCCATGTGCAATACGACTCAGTCATAGAGGACAAAGGAACCATATGGGAAAGAGGTCTCATAGGTTGTAGAGGAGCAATGAGAGTATTCGATGAGGGCACCAATGAAAATTGTGAAGATGGAGCTGATGGAGTAGTACATTGCTCACTCATAGAGGCACAATAGATAGGATCATCACCCATGAGATCATCGACTGGGTTTGAAGGAACCTCTTGTACTAGGATAACGTTTACGTCTTAAGTGAACTTGGAATGAAGGTTTTTTTAGTAATACAAGACTTCCCTATCACAAATCTAGGCATCGTTATCCATATGGGGATTGTTTAAGGCATAAAAATCATCATAATTTGATGTGGACACATCTAGTGCACAAGAATCAAATATGGTCTCTAGTCAAACCATGTGCTCTAGTCGGGGCTGCGGTGTACATGAGATGATTGTGGAAACTGAAGGCTCCTTCTTGCAAGATCAAAAAGAAGGGGATAACTGGGATACGATAAGTTCAAGAAGATCAGAATTATTGATTCTAAGCATGAATTTATTGGGCTCTTCGTCATCTGACTCCAAGAGATTGGGTGGCATTCACCCAACCAACTCGGGATGACTAACATTTCTGCGAAGAGTATATATAGGATAATTAAAATGATGATATTATCGAAAGGAGATAGAAGATATATCATCAAGTGTGGGGAGCTTGTATATCCCCTTTTGCTGAAGCATATCATAGTTCCAAGGGTTAGTTTCCATTTGAATATTATAAATATCTATTTTGTGAGTGAACTTCACAAATTGACATACGTATGAAGCAATGATGCAGATACGATGAGTCCAAGTACACCCTAGGAGAAAATTACAAGATAGAGGGAAATTAAAGACCATGAATTTGACATGGACAATCCTAGGGAAAATGGTGATGGGTAACCAAATATACCCTATAGGAGGCATATCTTGACGATCGTATCCTTTACAAGTGGTTCATGTGGATTATAAATTATCTATAGAATAGCCAAGAGCCTTAATGAAGGCTAATGATGCCACACAAGTGTCAGATCCTTCGTCAATGAGAGCACGCTTGACTGTAGTGTGATCAATATAAAATGAAATGAAGAGAGGTGGATCATCTGCACAAATTAAGAGCTCATCTAGGATCATAGAGGCTATAGATAAACAAATGCAGGAATGTGCATCCATGGTGAGATCAATATGAATGAAGAGTTCCTCACATTTCTGATGAATTCTTTCCTCTAAGCCATGTAATGTGGGGCTCATCCAAAAAGAGGGAGGAAAGGGAATATTCATGTCAAATAACACAGTCATGAGACACTCACGATGGTGAAGCAATGAATGCATGAGATTTAATAAGGGAACTTGGACATAAATTTGGGTAAGTTATTTAAGAGGATCCCACTCATCATGACTAGACTATGTAGTAGGTTGAGAGTGTTGGGAATCCTCGTAACAAAGCCAAAAGGAGTATGGGTGATTAAAGATATTTTTGAAACTATTTTTTCTCAGTTATTACATCATCAGCTCTGTAAGTTGTATTTGCACAAAGGTTAATTGTTTGTGTGGCTAGAGATACAAATTAAGACACCATTGGCGCTGTAGGAGAATTTCCATAGGGGCTGATGGTGTCTGGAGGAGGAAAATTATTGCCTATAGAAACCTAATTTTGGGGTACAAAGGGATATATGACCCTGTGAGTTTGAGGCTAGAATGTTACTAGGTATTCTAGTTCTACATAAGATATGACATGTTTTACATCATTAATTACAACTATAATTTTCAAGAGTATAATCCATGTCAACTACATTAGTTTTATCATTTTATTGCTTCTTTGAACTTTCAACAACATCATGATTAGAGAAGATTTTTTGGTTTCTCATTATCCTATTTGATAGCTTCATGGAGATCCTTTTGCTGAGCTGCATCATGAGATTTGACTGCTTCAATCGAATACTCAGTGAGTGATGGCATTATAGTCAAAGCGGGGAACTAGGAAGAAGCTAATGATAGTCATTCATAGTGCATGATAATTTTCATGAGAGTGATACCAATTAGCATGCCACCAACAAAACTTACTTTCATCATGCCAATGAGGAATAGATCAAGAAATATCCAAGATCGTGGTAAACGGATTGGGTAAGAAACATCTCAATTCTTCCTTACTTAGTGGTTGATGATAGTTAGGATAAATTTTGTTGTTATTAGGTTATTGGTCAATTTTGAAAACAATCCTATTTGAATAAGCGACGAGAGTAAAAGTATCATAGACTCCATCGTCTGTTGTGTTCTTGTTCTTAGAATATTGAAGGATTTGGACTTGCTTGTTGGTTTGTGTCTTAGGAGGATATTTCTCAAATTCCCTCATGAGGTAGTCTTACATTTTGGATTTTTCAAATGCCTCTTCTAGGGAAGTGGGAGAAAATACCTCATCTTGTAATAAAGGTGACGTTCAAGAGCTCACAAGAATATTTAGAAGAGGCTATCATTAGGCATATTATTTTTTTCCCATGTGGATAGGGTCTTCTAATGCTTGATGAAATATTACACCAACTCATTTTCAGATTGTTTGCAATTGATGAAGCATTTATATTGTTCTCAGGTAGATCATGATATTGGAATTCATTCACTAGGGTTGTTATTAGGGACTCTAGCTCAACTATATAATTAGGAGGAAAAGTATGATACCAATCCAAAACATATCTAGTGAGAGTTTTAGTTAGGATTCTAGTGGTAGTGTATGAATTGGTTCTGATCCAATCCTTGTAAAGATTAGAAAAGGCCTTAATATGAAGGGTGGAATCAGTAGACCCATAGTAAAAGATAAAAGGGACAATGCCACCAATATCTAGGCTAACATATAAGGTGTTAAAGGATATTGTTGGAATCCTCTCAAGAATTTGTTTGGGATAGGGGATTGGGTGATGGGCACCCCATTAGGCCCATTTGGAAAAGGAGGGGGCGTAGTACCCAAAGATCTCGTTGTAGGGAAGTTGAATAATTGAGCCATGTTGGCTTGCATTTGAAGGAATTGAGCCTTAGTAGCATATTGATTTCAGCTCATCCTATCAATAAGTTAAAGAATGAGATTGGTACGGTCAGGATTAGAGGAATTTTTAGATGAACCTACTTTGGTAGCTTTACCATTTTCAGCCCTATGATCAAGTTGTCTGGAAACGAAGTCAATAATACATTTGCTAAGCATTTCTTCCGATTCATTTTTATACTGGGGAAACTAAGATAGAAACTTATAAATCTTAGGAGGATGATCAAAGGTATCGTCATTCTAATTTTCTTCTTCATCATCCTTAGGTGCACAATTGCGCTAGGTAGAAGGATTTTTATATGTGCTCCTACGATTCAATAGTCCATGCAAAAGGGAAACTCAGCTTCAGGATCATATGTTTCAAGAAATGTATGCACAATAGAGTTAAAGGACCTTGAGCATGGATACTCCTTGATGGAGTGATGACCTGGCTAAGAAAAGGTTTAAAAATAAAGGCTAGAGACACAATTATCCATATAGAAGTGTGTACATAGGGGTTAATGGCATTTGTAGGCAGATGCAAAAAGATAGACATAATTATTTCTGTAAGAAGGTCTACACAGGGGACGAAGGTGTTCATAAGCGAGTAAACAGGAACATGTAGGATCACCCCTAGGTGATGGTGTTTGTGATGATAGGTTTTTGAGATTTTTTGGGTTTTTGGATGCTTAGATGAGATCAAATTTCAATATTGATGCTTTTAACGAGCTATGATCAATTATAAGGTCTATAGGATTCATGTCGGGTTCACCAAAAATGTATGATGAGCCAATAATGCATCTAAATAGCTTGCACTCCTAAATCATCTATTCTAAAAGGGTATTGAGGAAACAAGTAAATAACACACATAAACCCACATACAATGGATATATTTAAAGGGGCTACAATAAACACTAGGGTCACATATATAGAGGGTAGTAATCCCTACACTAGGTCAACCTAGGGTTTCCAAGGCCCATAGTTAAGATAGAGGAGAGAATCCTACTAATATATCTGTAATTGGGTGATAAGAGTTATGGATAAACAATAGATAAGGAAAATGTGCACAATATAAATGAAATGAAAGTGATGTAAAGCTAAAGAGCTAATCATAAATAAGATCACTATGCTAAGTAGCATGTGAACATATGTAATACTAAGCTAACCTAGCACAATGAGGGAAGGGAAGTGAACTAATCTATACAAAATGAAAAAATATCATTAGAGCTCTCACCTTGTACTTGTAGGGTGGTCATTGATGCATCTATCTCTCTAAAGAAGTAGCACACCAAGAGATAATCGATATTAGGTGGATAAGGGGAACACCGTTCTTGTCCTAGAATCACTATAGATGACCCAATAATTCAAGCAAACAAACTAAGAAGAAGAGTGTCGAATCTGATCTAAACAAAGTGAAAGATGAACCAAGAGCTAGAAAAGAAGATGAGAAGATGACACAAAAGAGTAGAGAAGATAACAGTTCCTAAGGTCTAAGCTTCCTTCTTTTTGAATGTAAAATTGAGGTGAGTATATATAAGATGCCATCACCCATGGGAAATGGCATTGGCCAAGAGAAATATAACACCGACACCATCATCCATGGTTGATGACATCAACCAAAGGTGATGAAATGAGACCATGTGTCTTGGAAAGAGAAATAAATGTGTCATAGATCATGGAAATAAATAAAAAAAAGTGTTAAATTGTGAGATACACGTAGAATGTCAGGAGTGCAATGTGTGTGAGACCTAAGGGGACAATGAAAACTAGTGCAATGACAACTAAGGCCGAGACCAAATATAGACACTCTATGTGTATTATCTATAACCCATAATGGTTATGTGAATAACCATTCCGCATTCCAAATAGGACCCTTAATGAACCCGCTCTAGAAATAGATGCATCAATGACCCTTATTTGCACAAAGGAAATTGTTAGTAACAAGTATGAAATATGAAAAGTGAAAATTTAGGTGTATACATGAGTGCTCATGTGTTTCTATGGAAGAGTAATAACCCTTGCATCACAGAATTAGAGGTTTTCCTTAATTAGACCCCCATTTTATTGCACCACTATAGCATATCCTCAATATTCCTCAACAGTTCATCTATATTTGATGGGCCCAAAACATGCAAATAAATACTTACTACAGAAGATTCTGATGCCGAGTCTTAGACATGTTCAAATACAACATCACGTTTTTCTAAACTACACTGACTAAAAGAGGCTTCAATTTGTTTCAAACTTAACTCAAACTCAGAAACCATCTCCCTATTTTGGGATATTAGTTATGGATCCAGAGGCACCCCCTATTTTCCTCCGCCATCACCTTAACCTCCAAATTCAACATGGAATCCATCACCTTCCACTTATTATTTTTGATAACTTCAAGGGGGAGAAATTAGAGTACTTGTCAAGAGATCACCATACCTTTTATTTAAATGACATCTAAAATAATAATTTTAACATCTCCTTTATGCAACAATGAATATTAATTTCCGCTTATACCCCTATTTCCATCTTCTCCAATATTTTAACCAAGACGAAGGGCATATTAACCAACATTATTAGATGGATGTGAAAGAGCTAGATAACAAAACACACCACTAGTTCTATAGGTAGGTTTTACATTTAATTTGGGTAGGTATAGTTAAACAAAAGAAAGGAAAACAAACTATATATAAAATCTACAAGGCAAAATGTTCTCCAAGTTATGTCAAAGTGAAGCTAACAATTAATTTTAAGTAGTTTTATGATTTTTAATTTAGATGTCATTTAAGTAGGAACTTTTTAGAAGATGTTAAGATGTCCTGCATGATTTTCCATACTATACCATTGGCCATGGATGAGCAACAAGAAAATTTTAGGGTTTCTGATGCATTTGTATGTATAAGAATGGTCAATGCAATTTTCTGCATATATGACCAATGTAATAGGAATGTTAATAAATAATTATCATAGTAGTAGGATTTTAGTATGTCCAATGTGATTAAATTTATACATGTCTAATGAATTAGGTTTTGAATTTACATGGTCCATGCATTTGTTTTAGCTTTATCTTGGCTAATGTCATATAGTTTGTAGAAGTACTTATTTATTTTTTATGTTTTGATCATTTGTTTCTCTAATTGAGACTAATTGGGTTCCTGTTTGGATTTTTTTAGGTGCAAAGATGAGTAAAAATATTTTAGATAATAGATTCCTATAGTTGAATAATTTATTGAGAAGACTCTTAAACCTATCTAGTACATGAATTATTAGCCTAGGATTTAGATGTATTATGGAGATGTGTTGTATCCCTTTGGATGCAAACTTCTTGCCCATATTTTTAGAGTGTTAGTTTTACCATAAAGATACTTTAATATATGAAGTGGAAAATGATATAGTTAATAAAACATTCACATTAAAATATGTGTACATTATATCAGGGATTCCAATATATGGAAAAAATGATTTTTGTGTTTGAGATAACATATGAGTGGAGGGATATGGTGAAATAGGACCTAAAATTGGTATCGACCTTGGTCACCCAAAATCAAATTGAGTGTATTTGATAGTGCGATTATACTGAATATCTAGAAGGTGGTTATCAATATGGTTATGACATGAATTTTCTTCCACAATTTATATTGTAGTGTTCTTTTGTTTGCATTGGAGGAGGGGATGTTATAATACCGGGATACATGAATATATAGGCAATTTTATATCTAGTGGCAACTTTAACAGATATGTATTTGATATATTTTATACTTGTAGAGCTATAGACTTGGAAATGAAAAAACATATAGAGAAAGCTAGTCCTTGTACATATACAATCATGTCCAAAGGAGATACCAAGTCATTGTTGTGATTCCTTTTGAGCATACATGATGCATCGGTGGTGGAGCAACATGTGACTTTAGTTGATGATTAGGAAACCAAAGAGAGAGAGAGAGGATTTAATGAATGCTAAAATATGGAATTTAGAGATATAGTTAATAAATGTGTAAGGGATTGTTGAGTGTACACATTCTATGGGATAAACATTGGCCAAATAAATCAACTAGGTAGATTTTTCATATATCATTTCCTTCCCTCCTCATAAAGGAGATATGTATGATTCTATAATATGATACACATTTTGATGTACTTTGAGATATTATGTATGTATAAATGATAATATTTTGACTTGTTATACTTGCCTAAAACATGAGAGGAGAGATGAAATTATATTTTTAGGATGATTTAGGAATGATATGGATGTGTATGGTAGTAAAACATGATGATTTGGAACTATAGATTCTACACTATAAGTTATGTAATTGGAGACTGAGTAGGGTCATGATTGTACAACTTATGTATGGTCAAGGATGGAACTGTGCGGTCCTAACTTAGAGCTATATAGTTTTGGACGCCTTGACAATTTGGATCTACAATTTTCTGTGGGATTTTATTTTATGGATATTATGTTTGATATATGTCACTCTTTCTCACATAGATTCAAAATGATTTGTAATAGCCAACAAAAAATTATAAACTCTATCAACTTGCAAAACCCTTCATCAAAGCATGAGCAAACCAAAGGAGGAAATATGTGTGTGGTTGAGGAAAGCCTACCATTGTTGGTCATGATCCTATATATTAAACCAATCCAAGTGTTACACTACATGCCCTTGATACAATATTAAGACTTAAGTAATTCTCTTAGGTTCTTGCACAAGTACGTATAGATAACCAACCCCTAGGGGTTCCCTCATGTATCTTGACACAAATATAATGGGATAATTGTGTAGTATAGAATACATTCAATGTGGTAGTATTGAGATGTGGTGTGCCTCAACTATGTGATCTAACCATTTTTTGATTGAAACCCTTGTACAATGCTTTGAGTGACTTTGCTCTTTCTAAAACATGCCTCTATGATATTTGCATGATTGGAATGGAAGACGATAAACTTATTAACATATAAGAGTGCTTTAGAATTATAGTATGGATTGATCTAGATGATTTGTAGCTTATTTAGGAATATTTAGGAACACTTTGAGTGTTCTTGGAGTGATCTTTGTAATAGTGGGTTTTGAGAATGTCAGGCGAGTTATAAAGTGATAATAAATTATTTATATATCCTATTATAGGTGATACATTGTAATAAGTCCGACCCTAAGAAGGTGAAATGAATCAAATAAGGATTTTAAATTAAAAACATGGTTGGTGAATGTGAAGGGGGGGGGGGGACCATATAGGTCATCTAAGACCGGACCTTACATCCCAACCCTTCCATATATTTTTGAACTAGAGATATGAATACCAAAAATTGAAATTTGTGTCATGAATATAAAAGGTTTAATGATTCTTAGATTAAATAATATTTTTAAAATTGACAACTGGGTAGAGTATAAATATAAGTAAGTTATATAATATGTATAGATATGATAAGATTGGATTCTAAATGCGATCATTTTCTTATCAAGGGAACATGGTAAAACTTAACATTGCATAAAAACAAGTTACCAAATTTTAGTGTCTATATTCCCCCCTTTAAGTGTGTAATTGAAAATTGCATACTTAAACGAAAACATACTTGAGTGTGCAAACACACTTTACTTTTACTCGAAGGGAAATATTAATTTTTTGGTGTTGGCATGCTCCACAATGAAACATGTAACACATAGTATAGTCAACATATTCCATAGCAACTGAACTTTAACCCAAAGATATAGATAATGCTTGTAACTTTAACATTGCAAAAACTATAAAGGAGATGCAAAACATGGAAGGGATACACTTGTTTATTTTGTAGGAGTAGGATCTCCCATTTTTGCCATACCTTAGAGAGTAGGAATTTTCTTGTGGAGATGTTGAAGGATTAGGGGCGATCGGTCCCTAATTTTTTTCCATAGGAGATAGTAAAGAAGAGGAAGGATTTAGAGTACAAAGAACCAATATGCTTCGACACCTTCTCTATTTGAAATTTTTTTGAGAGAGAAGGAAATATAAGTATATGAATCTCGTAGTTTTACTTTGATGCTTTCCACATTTGGGAATATAGTGAGAGAAGAGGAAAGAACAATCTATGAAGTGTAGATTTTTTCCATGATATTTTTCACTAAACCCACATATCATACCATTGCGGATAGATTTAGGCCCATTTTCATCCAAATTGAAAAATTACACCTTGTAAGGAATATAAATTTTCATCTCCCCACAAGGTGCTACAATTATTGAATTGATCATGTAGAATTTTGAAATAATGAAGGAGAGAACATGGCCCATGCCCTCAAATGTGATATTGCAACTGAATCTAGATAATGTTGTGGAGTGGGAATGAAGTACTCATACTGCATGTAGCTTTCTCTAAATTGTTTCATCTATATCTGTAACTATATATGAAAAATGAAAACAAATTATAGAATCTATAGAAATTGAAACCTTGAGTGAATCTTCCCTCTTTCCAGGAACATATGAAATGGTAAAGACCATACCATGGTCATGAATTTACTGTACGGTTTTGAAGTTATTTGAATTCTGCCACATTTCAATATTTGTGAATTTTTTGGGATCTAATCCATGTGAAAATTTATTCATGCATCAAATAATATGTTTGAATTTGTAGAAATACCATGATGAATTCCCCCTATGTTGAGGCGCATGTGATAAAACATTTGAGTGTGTAGTTTGAAATAATAGATGTGTACCCATAAACAATATATATGATAACATGTGCAAGATCACATAAAATATTGAACCACCTTGGAGAATGTATACATGTAAAAGGGGTTACACATAGTAGAAAACATGGTGTAGATAAAAAGTAACATATAACAAGAAACAACCAAGAATACATGTGTAAAACAACTAGTAAAAATAGAGAAAAATAAAAATCATGTCCTACTCCATAGTAAAACAAGTATAGAAATAACATAGTAAACATATCATGAGTCATGGCATAAACAATAGCACGTAATCATCAGAGTAGAAATCAAGTGTATCATAAGTGATAAATAGCAGAGAAATAGAAACACTATTGTATATTCGAATAAGGAATATCACGTATAATCATAGTTATATGTAGGCATATAACTACAAACATGGGATACCCACAATGTCACACGAAAATCATAGTAGAAGGCACAATGTGCCATAATCAGAGAAACAAGTGCATACACGTAAAGTAGGCATGAATCCACAAACATGGGATACCCACGGTGTCACAAGATAAGTAAATCCCTTAGGCCATACAAAGAAAATAGTCATAAACTAGTAGTGTCAACAACATAGAAATCAAGTGTAGAAAAGAGTAACAATAACAATAGAGATAGCAAGATAAGTTAGCACCACATAAAAATCAAGTGTTAGTCATGTTGATGCAATAGATAAAAATAAAAACTATATGTATGTAATCATCATGATGAGGAATATGTAAAGTAACATATAATGAAACAAAATCACCCATATAACGTGAAGGGATTCTTTCAAGATAGTAGTGTAAGGAAGAAAGTATGCTCCTATAATTGTGTAACAATATTTGAATTTCCTACATCAACCTAGAGATAACTTTTGAATGCATGAGCGTATAGAATATATATGTCATCTATCAAATCAATGTGAAAAAAATCATGTATAAAATAAAAAGCTAGCATAGCAAACTAGAACACGTCTTGTTTATGTATTTTTTGTCATATTTGAATGTTTTTGTATTATGTGATTATTTGAGTGTTTTTGAATTGTTTTGAGAATAACTATGTACAAGGAAGAGGATAACACAATATATACCCAATAAGAGTCTCATGAGGGGGAAATATGAACCCCAAATAGTCAATAATGCGTAGGAATCAAATATGTCATTGTAGAATAATGATAATCATGTATAAACTATAGAGAAGTCATAGTGTGGTAGAAAACTAGATAGGGATAGAACCATTATAAATAGTATAAGGGGAAGAATTTGAATTGAGATTTGTGATTAGATAACCCTATCTTAAGAGATTGGATTTTATTGGTTTTGATTTTTATTTGTGATAGACACTGATTGTGATTCAATGGATGTGATATAATATGTGATGATTAGGGATAATATCATAGGTATTAATAAACATATTGGAAGCATTAGCCTTACCAAAGTACAACATGGCATATATAGTGCAAAGCAACCTATCCTTAGTAAATAATTAAGGAATATATGTGCATGCCCTCATATATTCAACAAGGGGTTAATTCAAATGATGTATCATGATGGATAAGCTAACCGAATAGAGGAAACATGGCCAATCTAGATCCAAAAGATGAAATCTTGTTAATAATGTTGTGGATTTAAATTTAATTGTAGTCACATGCTAATTACATATTAATTTGAATCATGATTATGTAAGGACTAAAAAGGATCTTAGCTATATATTTATCATCATAATGTACGCATGTAATTGTTTAGAAATAATGGTATCATTGGTGAGATTCTTCATCAAAAGTGATTTTATTTAGTTGAGGGATTAAAATGTGTAGACATATCCAATTTTCATTGTCGCAAGTAGTAAGCCATTTTTGGTTTGTCATTTAATAAGTAATCTAGATTAGCTTCATATGTTCCCATCCTGGAGAGATTAGGATATCACAGTAGTTGTAATTATACATAAAGTGATCCATCCAATGATAATAGGATATTCACCTCTTTGTTAGCAAATGAATAGTGAACTAGAAATTAGTGTGCATTAATAGGGATCCTTATGAAGCCAATATTGTAAGATTCGTCATTGAGAATATGGGGACATTATAGAAACCTATTTTTTGTTTGCAAATTAATTGGAATGAATGTTCTAGACTTATACTTGAGATTGTACTTTTGAATTGACTATGTAATTGAATTATTGTCTTTGTGATTTTGATAGATTAGTAGGATATAACTTACGAAGAATAGTTTGAATCATTGGTTATTTGAAAGAGTGTATGAAATGCATTCTTATAAAGATTTTTCCTTTAGATGAACTCTATTATATATCAACATAAGGGGATCATTCAAATGTAATTATTTTGATATACTTATTATAGGAAATGATTTACCCATTTAGATTGATGAGTGGAATTAATGTGATGAAACATCACAAGAGTATAATGTCATGTATTAGTAGGAAATGTAACTGCTTACACTCAAGGCATTTGTTGGATTATTTTTTGTAAATTATAACAATCATTGTCGCGAGTTGATGAATTCCATGATAATTTAAAATGGTTAAATCTTATGATTGACTTTCAATATTGTAGTGAGGATAGTAATGAGTAGGTAATTAATTTTTGATTAATTGATCATTATGGTATAAGGACATAGTACGATTCTCCATGATAATATCAATGATGACAAGAGGATTGTAATTTTACCAAGACCAAATGACATGTGTTTTCTAATGTGGTTTTTATTATTTGAGTATTGATCTATTTGTAACATACATATTGTTGACCTTATGTATGAACTTCATAGATCCCTTATATTAGCAACAAAGGATCAATGTAAAATTTGTAGTCAATATGACTTAATAGTAAGGTTACTTCAGAACTAAGGTTGAATCATAATACGTATGAACATTATTGAAGAGGCTGCATAGGAGGATATCCTTTTGAAAAGTGTTGTCTTGATCCAAGAGATTTGTATCCTCAATACTCATAGCCTGAAATATGAATTTAAAAAGTCAATGTATGTAATGCTTCATGTGCATGTAGAAAATAGGATAAATTTTTGAAAAATTTCATCAGTACTAATAATATAAGGGCTTGAAATATGACTCAAAGGGTTGAATCACACATTGTTGAAATGGTGAGGTATCATTAAGATGAACATTTTTTGTTGGAATACATCCCAGATAATATGTACATGCATGTATGATTTACATTGAAGAAAATGCATCATAAGTGAAACATAATCTCTACCTTTATAGCTTGGGCCTCATGACACTTATGTTATGATAGAGATCCTCTAATTAGATAATAAAGAATATTAATTAGCATATGGAAGGCCAAAATTCAAGAGACCATAGAGGATAAGAGCCAAAGTGATGTTTAACCAAAAGCAATTGTCGTCAAATTATTAACATGACCATATATAAAAATAAATAATGAATAGAATAATGAACAAAAAGGTTTATTTTCAATCTAATTATGTTGAAATAAAAACCTCCAATGGAATTTTCAATAAAGGCCCGTTGATCATATGTATTGCATACCCTAATTACTAAAAAAATAGTAATTTTTTACGTTCCTAAAATTTTGCTAAAAATTATGCCTAACAAAAAGAAGTTTTTGTTAAATATACAACAATTAAGGAAAACCTCATAAGAATTTAAAAATAGAGTTGATAGTTTTGAAATATGTAATGAAATGTTATTATTTTTCATGGTAGCAAGCATAAGAATTGCCTTAGAAAGATTCCCAAAGTGGAATTTTACCAACCATGAGAACTTGGGGAAATTTGTGAAAACCATATTTAGGGCATGTGATAGATGAAAATTAATTGTTGCTGCATGTGGTTTTATGAAAAACAGAGATAGAACTTCCATTAGATCCAGACTAGTGTGTGAAAACCCTAAGATGCAACTGTAAGACTCGGTCATTTACCTGGAGCTCATGTTCACCTAGGTACTTTATTTACCTTTATTGCAGTGATCCTGCACCCAGGCTCACCTATGTGGATATCGTGCTTTTATCGGTTATTTAGAAACCAGGAGATATTATATAGTTGTTAGATATGGTTCTATTCTGGATATCATGAGTATCTACACTGGGTTTTTTCCTTGATCTATGGCAAATCATTTTCGGGGTTACGTTGCATGACTAGTTATTTCCTTGATCTTATGGCTTTTTGCAAGGGTCCTTGACTGGATGTTAGATTGCACATTTTTTACCTATTTCGAGAAATGCTCATTCTCAATGTATTGCATCGAGTTCCATAAAATCCTTAGCCCTTGGTCATATGGTTGGTCATATGAGGGCTTAAAGCTTGTGATTCCTACTAGAAGGTGCTTAACTTGAGCCCCCTTAAATTTTATTTGTGTGGTGAAGGAAACAACAATTTATTTATGTTTTAGTGGGAACTAAAATAAATAATAGAGCAAAAATATTAAAAAGCTTGTAACTTTTGATCGATAAGTCAGTTTTGAGTGTGTTTTTTTGCAAAAGTGCTTGTTTTTCTGTGCTCTTTCCATTGGAAATATTTATTTTGAGACTTACACTGTAATTATAAAGTGCCAAATATAGAGGAGTGTTGTAATCAATTGTGGACGGAATTTCGGCTGAGCCCGATGTCCTAAACTTTTGGGAGTTGCAGTTTGTACTTATCATGGATTCTGAGAATGATATGATTTTCTCTAAATTTTGTGGACTTCAAGAGGATATTGTAAAATTTGTGGAAGAAAATAGATCGCTCAAGAAGTGAAATTCTCTTCTACAATCACTCATTCACAATAAGGATACAATAATACACTCCCTATAGAACAAACTTGCTAGCCTACAACATCACCATCATATTGTCGACAACCATATCCATGATCCTAGTCCACTTGCAGTTGTTGCTCTTGTACCCACTGACATTGATTTGCTAGTCATTGAGCCTGAACTTGCTTTTGATTCTTTTAAACATGTGAGGCTTGTTACTACATGCTCTTCCACATATGTGCCTATTACATTACAACATGTTGTGTATCCTACTTCTACTCAGCTGCATGGCCTTTTTAAGAAGCATTCCACTGCATTTCATTCTCACATGCTCCATTCTATGGGTCTCACTAGTGGAGTCATTGATAGACATTCACAGGGTATTATTTCCATTATTCGACATGTTAAGTGGAATTCTCATCATGACATTGGTTTTTGAGCAGATACTTCGTTGGGATCACACATTGACAGAGCTCCTTTTTTTTGTTTACTTGACTCTTTTTGAGGATCATGAGCAACACATGAGTTCTGCACCTTCACTCAGGCTTGAGAAACCTGATATTTTAGCTATCCGACATGATCAACCTGACACACATTTTGATGTTCTTTTACATGCACCCATTATGCATTTTGCACCAAGTCATATACAGGCATCTTCTTCATCCATCTGTGTTGATTTGGGGTGGATATATGATCACTCGTGGCAGTGACACAAGCATTCGTTGAGAGGAATTTGCAGGTGTGGCTCCTCTACCATTCGGCCTCTTGATCCACTTTCTATACCTTCTGCATTGTGATGCTTCTTGTTTTGAGCATTTTTCTTTAGCAGCTGTAGTGTATCTCTCTTGTTTTTTGAGAGATTTGGTATCTATATTTTCCACACTTTTGGCATGTTAACAGTATCTTTTGTGGGGGATCTATTCTGGTGAAGTCCAGTGTTATCTTGTTAGTGTTTGAGTAGTTGATTTTGGGTAACTCATACATATTTGTAGCATCACTCCACCCATTTAGCGGTATGGGAGGGTGTGATGTTGATCCTGCTTCTTCGGGTTTTGTGTCCTTGCCTTGTTACCTTGGCTTTTCTTGGATCGTGACAGTTTGGAGTTTGTGTCCTTGCCTTATTACTTTGGTTTTTTTTCTTGGATCGTGGCACACCTATTTGCAGCAGTTGATCAAATTACGTTTGGTGTAATTTACACTCTCGACATCACTCCGTTGACAGTCTCCTTGTATGGAGCTATTTTGGTGAAGCCCAGTGTTAGTTGTTTCTGAGTTCTATGATCGAGCAGTGGATTTAGAACATAGTTCACACCAAAATTCTTCAGTATTATACTATTTTTTTGAGTCGAGCTTTTTGGGATGCCTTGGAGTGGGTCTTTACTCTCTTTACTTCATTGTTACTCGGTTTTGAGTACCTTGCGGTGTCCCTTTTTTCCCAGTTATTGTACATGATTACCTCATCAGGCCTAGTTGTCGGGACTCATATTGTGGACATACCACTTCTATTTTGGCCCCTAGCTTCACTTGAGCGGGGGTGTTAGAGGAGGTATTTACCTAAGCTCATGTTCACCTAGGTACTTTATTTATCTTTATTGTATTTTACTTCACCCACTTATGTGTGTTGATATTTATTTTATCTTATTTAGATATTAGTAGATATTATCTAGTTGTTAGGTATAGTTCTTTCCTTGATCTATGGTATTGACTAGATCCTTGATGTCTAGTTCTCTCATAAATCTATCGTTTTGACTAGTTCTTTGATGACTAGTTATTTCCTTGATTTATGGCTTGATCTACGACCTTGACTGGTTCTTAGATTTTTATTCCTTGCTTATTTAAGCAAGGATCATTCTCAATGTATTGCATTGAGTTCCATAATAATATATGATATTGTTGCTCATTTTTTTACAAAGGTTTTATGTAAATCTATTCTGGTGAATTGCTTTCATCTTATTAATTGTGGTGTTTGATTAGCATATGTGTTCTTGGCTTGGTACGATCTGGTTATCATTCCTTTCATTTTCATGGTGGTTTAGTTTGGACGAGTACAAACAGATTGACCATGATCATTCGATTCATTTGCATTTTCTGGGCAAAGCCCTGGCAAAATTTTATTCACTTCCATTGTTGAGCACCTGCAAACTCTCTAGACCTGTGAATAGTTGCATGTTTTATCATTATCACTTTGGTTCGAGCTCTGAAAAGTTGAAAGACTGCCCTTTGATATTTTTTGCATCTTTAATCTCTCTGTATTCTATAACTGTGAATACATACATTTTATGGTTTTGTTCTCTGTTTTGAGCTCTAAAAAATTATTAAGCCTCCATTATTGAGCATCTTTGATCTCTCTTCTTCTGTCTGTGCTTCCTCATGTATATATTATTTCTTGTGCTTTTGATGGCTATGTTTAGAGATTTATTGTGGATTGCTTTAGAAGAAATGGTCATTGTCTTTGATGACATTCTGTGAGCTAAATGGTGCTCGTAAGCATGTATTTTCTTGTCTAGTTTTTGCTTGGGGTCTATCTCGATCACCTTTTTTGAGCTCTAGTTTGAAACTTTCTATAAAACTTGTAAGCTTTTTTATGTCTAGTTTTTGAAATGTTCATCTCGCCATAGTTTTTAGTTCCTTTTACATATTCTATAAACTGTATAGCTATTTTTTAGCTTGTATATTCCTCATCGTTTCTTTAGATATGTACGATTCCTGATATGAGTATTCGTGTTTTTTCTTGGAAAATTATGATTCATTGTTTTCATTTATTGGTTGAACCCCATTTCCAAATCTAGACATTTGAGCTTTAGCTATTTGTATTTATTTTGATAGAGATGAACTAGATCGACACTCTACTTCTTTGTTTACATGGAATGGCTCTGAGTTAAATCTTCTGGGTTGATTTTATTCTTTCTGTAGCTGTTGTGTCTTTATATCTAGGTTGAAGTTTGTATTTTCTTCTTATATTCGATTGTAACTTATAAAAACCTCAGGATTTTATTCAAAATTACCACCAAGGGTATGGCTATGTATTCATATTTATGGAATTGCATATTTTGTACCTTGAATTTTTAAGCCATATTCAGTTCTGGACATGTTTTCCTAGCTTTGAGTCTGAAGGTCGATCCCTAATTCTCTTGTTGAGATTTTACCATGCATTATTTCAGATCAAACATTGCTTTATGAAAACAAAAAAATACCTCCTTAAATCTAATCAGTTTACTGTTGGGAACTTGTTTCTTTCTTTACATAGCTAAAAGTGTATAGCTGGAGAATTTTTATAACTAGTTACTCGTATTGGTTTATCTTGTAGTATGATGAAGATGCTCTCACAAATTTTCTGCTTTTAGATCTTAAAATGTACTTATAGTAAGCACTCCTATTTAATGTTACTTCATTTAAAAAACTAATATTATGAGGTTACTTTGTGAATACTGGAGACTTTTCTATTGAAAGGTTTCATGATTTCATCTCTTTGATATAAGATAGTAACTCTGATTTGATTGATAGTCTTCTCTTACTTTATGAATATATGTCTCTGGCTTCATGTAACTCATATTGGACTATGCAATCTCTAAAATGAGCTCTTATTTCCATAGATCTATGAGCTTCAGACTTTATTTAGGTTTATATTGTTTTTCTTGTCTCTTGAAATGTACCTTCTTGTCCATGATTATGAGTTGTATCACTTTGAATTTCTCATAAAATACTTAATGTTTTGGAAAATTTTCCACATTCTATTTCTCTTGAAAGTTACCTTTTTTGGTACTACGGTTTGTTTTCTGGAAATTTCTTGAAAGATTTTGCAATTTCATATCTACATTTATATGAAACGATTTCTGCTTCCTCAATGCAACTTGATCAATTGATACTGATATTATACTTGAATTCTATAATCATAGCTCATTCATACTTGTTTCTGTAACTTCATTCAACTTAGTACTTTGTGTCCATTTGTTCATTTAAAATATGCTTCGTTCTCAGATGTATGGCCAATCTCACATATTTCTAAGTCCTAAATCATATTTTTCTCACTAAGATAGCTTGATAAGTTGATTCTTTATTTGATGAATCATTCTTGATGTTTTAATTTAAGAGAAACTATTCTAAGTTTTGCACTTTGTTATAGTATTTTCACTCTAGCACTGACTAGTGTATTCCTTGGTGAAAATGAATAAATAAATGTTGTGTTCACAAGTTGCACTTGTACTTTATTTCTTTTCTTGCAAAGCTATGAAAAAAACCTTTTATCTAACTTTACCTGGCATAAAATAGCAACCTGAACTCTAGAAAACACTTTGAGGATATCTTTGATACTTTCATGTACTCTTAAACTTGCAAACAATGATGTTTTCCTTGCAGTTTTATTGGAATTTATTGCAAAATTGATTCAAATCATGAAGCACTGATTATGACAAGTTCCTAATGGCTTTGAATGCACAAAAAAAAAATCTTCAAAAACTGAGCTAGTTCACTCATTCAACCACCTTTTAATGGATCTCATGGAACCTTTATGGAAATATTTAATATTTTTACATCTCATCAATTCCATATAATACATCATTTCAAGGTATATAGCATAAATATGCTTGCATGTCAGAGACTTCTAACACTAGGTTTTAGGACACAAAAAATAGTCTTGGCCTAGAAGGCTACAACCACTCTAAATTTCACTTTCATGCCAAACCAATGCATGAAAAAATTCACAGTCCTCAACTTTAAAAATAACTCACTTGCATGAGTTATGTGGAGAATTTCATATTTGCAACCTTTTTTCTCATACCTTCTTGACATGCCAAATAGGAAAAATTTTATCATTAGAACTTAGACACAAAATCACCTCATCAGATCAATTTATGGGCTCAAACATGTCATGTTGGACCTCTAGTAGTTGTCCATACTCACATTTCATTTCTACACCGTGTCATCACATGAAGACCTCTTCAAACCATCATGATTGGTTTTGCCTCTATAGGCCTTAAGTGGTAGGTCATATTGGGTGACTTGCTTCACCAAAATTGTGTAAATAACCTACTTAAAAATTCTCATGAACACTTGGGGCACCTCCCAAGATTTCTCCCACAGTTTGGATTTCACCATGAAACCTGTTATGCATGATTGCACTATAAAATATTCAAAAAATAGTCATTTTATTTTACCTTCTCACTACACCTGGAACATGAAAATGCCACCAAAATGAGATATAAGGAGTCCTTTACATCTTTGAGTCTTCACATAATCTTTCCTAAGTCATTTCATGACCAAAAACTTGAGTTCTTCTCCATCACTCTCAAGCTAGGGTTTTAGGAGGGTTTGGACCCACTTAACTTCTTAAGGATTGTTCATAAAACATAGAACATCAATCCACCTCATTCTAATTAAAAAATGATCTTGACTCCATGCTCCAAAATTGATGAAAGAACTAGGTCCCCATGTAGAGATTTAACGTGTGAATGAGCACATCAAACATGACCCTCGAGCTAGAAATGGCCATTCTAAGAGCTCGAAAACACTGAAACTTATTTTTCTTGCTTCTCCCCTTTAATTTTGAAATGAAATTTTGTCCACAACACTATGAAAACCTAATTCACTTGTCCTAAGGCTCATTTGAGTTTGCACATATCTGAAACTCATCATCCACCATGTCTTGTACATGCTTACCTGGTTTGTCCTCAAGAACATACCTCCAAAAGGCCTTGAACATGCCTTTACTAGATGAAAATTGAATTATAGCACCTTTCACATCCTCTCTACAATGTCACAACACATTATTCATGCGTAGACTGACCTGACTTAGATTTCTTTGCTTCATACACCAAGTTATGTTTACATTAGGTCTTAGAACTAGGCCTAATTAAGCTTGTCTGAACCATCATTCATAAAACTTGTCATGTTATTCATCATTAAGAAATTTAACACAATATCTTCATGTTCTCCATGCATTGACTATGCTTATCTATCTACCTCATGACTTCATTATATCATACCAAGTCATCCTGCTGACTAGGCCTATTAGACCAAGAAAATCTCACTAATTCCACTCATACACAATTTTACACACCATGTTGACTATAATCCATCATCATACACCTTATCTGGGCATGTCACAATCACTACAAACTTCCTCTTGAACTCATTCATCCTCCTTTGTCATTAATGATATTTTTACATCAATAACAACTCAACAAACACTCACATGCCAACAATGCAATGCTTGGAATGAATTTTTTCTTGCTAAAACATGGTTCTATGTGTTGGAAGCACAATGGAATGAGAGGGGGGGTGAATTATTCCTTAAAATTTTTTAATCATATTTCATATTACTCAACCAAACCACAAATTCACTTATCCAATCATTAATGTGTGCACAACGTCAAATATCATATATGGTATTAACCATGAATAATATAATTAACACAAATACACAAGATATAAGTGGAAAAACCTCAAGGGTAATCAAACCCAATTAAACAAAATATTTATATTGATATGTTTCAAATTTAGTGAGTCAACAACCCCACAAGTAGCACTAACCCTTAATTATGTGAAGAACCAACTCCAAAAGGAGGATAAAACCCCCAAATATGATCAACACTGACTTAAAAACCTTATGAATAAGATATATGATGTATTGTTTTTGTCACAACTGATAGAGATCACAAATTCAACTCACAACTTCTTGCTCAAACCCTAGGTCTTCAATCTCTCACAAACTAACACTTTCTTCACTTATCAAATATTCAAACCCTTGGAAAAATTCTTTATGACATTATTTAATCTTTCATATACTTTATTATATCTCAAATAATTCTCACACACCTACAAAACAATCTCTCCTAGGTCGCACTTCTTGCACACACACCACTAGCTCACAAAAGTACCCAAAACTATGCTTTTATAACTTCTTCCTGATTCAAATTCAAATGAAGTAGGTTTTCATCCTTTATCTAAACCTAATTAACTTTAAAAATCCCATAAAATTTATCACATCAGTCACACATGACCCAAGTAGGTTGGCCTAGCCAAAATCCTTCATCCATGCACTAAAAATACTCAAATCCCCATCATTAGAATGATAAAATTCTCCTAACACCAAATTTTTTTTCTATTCATGCTCTGAAATTCACCAAACATGTTTATAATAACATTTAAACATCACACATGGTCAAAATTATCAAGAACCAATCAAATTATTTCATTTAATGGGCTCATTGGCTCATTGCATTTTACCTTCACAAAACACTTGTTTCCAACACCACCATGTCTTCACCTTTTGACCTCAATATAATTAAATAACACCTAAAATATGGTATGTGACAAATAAATGGAAATTATATACCTTTATTTAAATTCTAAACAAGGTATAGCTCATGAAACATCCACTGGTTCAAACGACAACTTTTTTCTACACCAAATCAAGCTACCCAAAAAGAAGTTTTCAAAATGCAACTAGTTAATACCCTTTCTAATGCATTCAAGACATCCAAATGGATTAATTTTATATCAAGTTCATCCTTCTTCAAATTACTAGTGATAGAAAGCATCACCCAATCCATTTCATGCATTAACCAACTCAATCTTTCAACAAAAGCAGTTTTATCCTACAAAGCCAAAAATATTCTTTTCCACAAACTGACTTGGAAACCATATAAAAAGTAATCATCATGAAACAAAACTTAAATAACTTTAAATATATCTGAATTTAATTTCGAACCCAACTTTAATCACCTCTTAACTCCTTTTGTAGCTCCTGTAATGTCAACTTTACTAAAGATTGCTTCTAACTGCCTCAAAAATGCCATTTGACCAATCAACATAAATGAAACATACTTGACATTTTAAATGCATCACCATGACCTAAAATTCATCATTTAAATCAATAAAATTCATATACTTCATATAATGGTAATTTATTTTTCAACTCCTTTGGACAACCTTGTCCCAAACTAAACTTCTTCATAAACTGACCTATTTGAGTAGGGTCTACTCATCACCATGAGAACTACCATAGATTTATATAAACCTAAAGGATTATTATACAAATTTCCAATAATCATCCAAGAACTATCAAGAAAAATTTTCCATCTAGGAAGAAAATATCTCAAATCGCTTTCAAGCTAGGGTTTCAAACACATAATGAGTTGTTTACCTTCTTAACATTTGTTCATAAAAACATGATGATGAAATGACCTCATTATTTTTTTAAAACCTTCTAGATTAAATTTATAATCATCCTTGAAATCCAAAAATTCCCATTCAAAGCACAAAATTCAAGGTGAGCATCAGAAGATCCAATTTGAGTTGGAAATGGCCTTATTCTTGACCCTGTTTCACCAAAGCTGACATAACATGTAAAATACTCATCATGGATACCTAAAAATTTTCCCACATCACAAGTACACACCCTAATAACATCTCCAATCATCATCATGTCATAAATACCTCTCAATATTTCCATCCATTGAGACATGCATAGCTATCCCTTAGGGTTTTGCAGTGTAAAGGCTGGGGTCAACTAAAACATCCTCATAACTCATCATGAAAAAAATATAGAAGGTCCTAAAAAACATGTTACATCATAAATAAACTACCTACATGCATCCATGATCTTATATATCTCCATAACTCAATGTCATGCATTCTAACAACCATACCTGGTCCAAATGAGTACCTGAAACATAGTCACAAACTTGTATCTGCACCCTTTAACTCATGTGAGTGCCCAAGCACTCCCAAAACATGTTATCCATCATGATAACATGCTTATAAAGTCACCAAGAAGCTCATATCACCCTACGCTGTCACCTAGGCTAGTTAGATCACTTGAATGGGCTTGCAAGAACAAGCAATACTCACTTAATCAACTTATGCAACCAAGAACATACCTAAATCTCCATGTTATCATAATTATGAACATAATCTAACTCTACTCCATCATGCACTTTTTCATTAATGAGTTTTTTAATCAATGAAAACACCTATACAACAACATGCCAACAATATCCCCCTTTTTCATTGATGGAAAACCACCTGAACTTCTCCCCCTTTTTACATTAATGAAAAAGGAATACCTATACCTGCATAATCTTCACCTTTCTTAGCTTCATATGATCATGCTTTGGTTAGAAACATCAACCAAATGTCTTAAACAAGCTCATAATCTTTAGATTCTTCACAAAAATTGGCTTTGCCTTCTTTGCAAGCATAAAAACACAAAACTCCCCTTGGGAAAAGCTCATACACCATCTAGACATGCCAATAAAAATGAATAAAGAAACATCATACCTCTGATTTGGGATATAGACCATCATCCACCTTGTGAACATGCAAAATTTTCTGTTTCTCTTCAAAACTTTATTTTTGCCTCCAAGAAACCATTATACCAAACTTGTACTTGAAGCATATATCTCAAGAACATGCCAATAATGACATACACAAGCTATCAATCTACTTTACCTTTATTCATGGGTCATCTCAAATTGTCAAGACACGGATTTGACACTAAGTCTTTCTCTTCTTAGCATTGGTCAACCTTTGGGACTGATTTCCCTAAATAAACACTCCAATGCATTCTAGACCATCTTTGATGAGCACAAAAACACTATAATCACTATGATAATGCATTCCACATATCCCCCTCGACTTAATACTACCATATATAGTAGACAAGCACAAAAACAAGCTTCTTACCTTCCTCATTTGGCTTGCGAGCACTTCAAACACTTAGGGACATTCCTAAAACACATTCTTAGCCCTTGATAGTCTTCTTTGAATGAAATAATGCATTCATGATCCATAACTTGCTTAAAATTGGATAAAACACCCATAACATACCTTGAATACCTCCATATAACCTTCTATATGCACTCACACATGCTCCCCCTGTCATGAATAGCCTTTTGAATACCTGAGCATTATTCACACCTGTAGAAGCATCTTTTCTTATCATTGTGGCAATGTGTCAATCAACAAAACATCATTATTGCCCTAAAAAATAGCTTTAATTTTGTCAAGATCCTTACTCTTAAAACATATGAATACACCAAGAGCAACTTCAAGGAGTGAAACATGGGCTCCCCCTTTCATGGAGAATTTTTACACAACTGAGCAACATTTATAAGCATTGTAGCATCATATTATACTGAGTGAAAGCTATGAGATACCTTTTGACACAAACATGATTTATATCCCTAGTCATTAGATTTTCTACTATATTATCACCTTGCTCAAACTAAAGAAGAAACTAAGACACTATTTCCCCTTCAATATTTCTTCTATCATACCTAATTTAGCATCTACATGCCTATAGAATGTAATTTTGAAGAAGATGACCCACTTTGGTCATGAAACAGATAACTATTCACCCTATTTGTATTTTCTTCAATGATGCAAACTTCTAGAACATATAGAAAAACCTGATAACATCTTATTGCACCATATTCTTACAAATAACACATGCTCAGCCTCTTGAGAACACCCTACACCTGTAGCTTGACATTTTTGGCTCAAGACAAAAACAAGGACAACACACAAGCTTTATCACACCTAAGATCACCTCTACACATCTTCAAAGATCATAAAATCCTCCATATATCCATAATGATTATCTTTAAGCTAAGATTTATAAAAAATTATGGCAAACCATACCTCATACCTGTAGCTTTTCATCACATTTTCATCAAAACAGTTATGAAGTACCTCAAATTTCACTGGTGAGCTCCACATTTTTGTAAGATATCTCATGTGGATCAATCATCTCTAATTCAAAACACCTTCACAAGCTCATTGTACCCATGCACAACCATTGAGAAGACTTAGAGCACTTAAAGAGCCATCTACAATCTTGTGTTAGTACATACATGCACAAGTACAATCTAGAATCTCCAAGAGAGTGTAAGGAGAAAACCATCACACATTTTAACCTTATATAATCAACTTACACTCATTCATAGTTTACACTCACTTTCTCATGCCATACAATCATTGAGAATAACTGTAATCTCACTATACCAACCTTACACCATCAATTTGAACTTATATTGTCTAGTAGCCCTTGTAACAATGAGAATCACTCAAAAAAATTTGTACACAAGAATTCATAGAGAAATATTACCTTATATAGATACCCATTTGACCATATTATTTCCACAGAAAGCCTTGAACCATGTTCTTGAAGAGAATTTACCCAGTTTTCACATACCAAATTTACCAATTAGGTCTTTTAGATACTCTCTGTCAATTTCACTGTACTGTTAAAGATTGCAAGAAATTTAAACTACTTTAGGATCTAGAACCACTTGAATCTTAAAGCCCAAATAATCTAGATGATTTGTATATATTTTTAGCACTGGACTTCACCATTTGGTCATTAAAATTCATTATTTCAACCATATTGCTTAGCTTACACCGTTGGAACCCAGTTAGAATAGATAGCTTAAAAAATGTTCAATTTTTTCTTTCATGAGCTCAGGTATGATCATTGATGTAACCTAGAATTCACCAATATAAGCCCAGGTGCGTTGGCACACCACTCAGCCTAGACTGAGCACTCATCCAAAGCGTGCAAAGGTACAAGGCACCTCTTTAGGGTTATTGTTACAGGATGTTAGCATGATGAATACTTCAAGCATTTAGTTCTATGACTAATATATCCTTCTACAGTGCATGTTCAGATCTAGATCTAGAAAATAACAGACTTAATAGACAACCATAATGGAATCAAACATGTAATACTGAACTATAACCATGATAAAACTTTGACTCAATCCATAGTCTCCATTATATTAAATACAGTAATACACAAAAGCTTCCTTAGAATAACAATAGTATACACTCATGCGCATAACAGATTTGTCAGCATAATATCACTATAATGTAGTTCTTGTACCTATACACCCTCTCTCTATGCTACATAATTTACTACATATTTATAAGGGTGACTTTCCCTTCACCACTTATCTAATCCCAAAATAGGTCACATGCTATTATTAGCCACGTGTCATTACAAAATAGGATTACATGCAAGAATGCTAACAATAGATCTCTCTTATTCAATTATCAGTTTGCAATTCTATCTTTAGCATGCATCCATGCAAAGCGCTTCGTAGCCGATCATCCAAAAATAGCCAATGTGTGTCGTGCAAGTCTCTAATCGGTTTGAGTGCTCCACACGCTATCTCCAAAAATAGATCCTCATCATGAAAATGGCTAAGTCCCAAACCTTTCTCTCTTATTTGCGTGCGGTCCTTCCAATACTCCTATGCCTTTGAATGTGCTCTGCTCTCAAACCTTATGTATTTCCTTCGCTAAGTGCCATATTCTGACTAATCAACATTACCCCACACTAGTTGCATTACCACCCCAGAAATGGTTGTCTCCAAAACAAATCAAAAAATATGAATAAAATAATAGAAATAATTTTGATGAATAAAAGAATGTCTTTACCCTACAGTATCTTCTGCTTCAACCTAAATAATCAATTTAGGATATTCTTCTTTTATTCCACCTCTAGAGTCTGTCAATCATCGAGCGCGGCCTCTGCCTTCTCTATAATATCCACTACAATTGAATCTAATTCATCCCTTGCAAGATCTCCCTTCTCATTTTGTAAGACCAACACAATGTTGGACATGGCAGTCATTCTCCCTTGTAATAGATCCATCTTTTGCTCAATGAGCTTCCCAAGCTCATCAAACCTTTCCTTGTGTGGTTCTTGAGCTGTTGTAAGGACGTCACGCTTCTTCTTAACAAGAGTTAACCATTCTGCATGGCCCAATGTCTCATCTTTCATGGCCTTCAGGACCTCATTATCTTCTAAAATGCTTTTGGTCCTTATAATGGCTTCTGGTTCTGTATAAATATTCAACATTAGATCCACCTTCTTTAGTTCCTCCTGCAAGCTCTGAAGCAACCCTTCATATGATGCAATCTTCCACATCACTGAATCCTTTTCCCACTCTACTTCCTGTGTTGGATCCTTTGGTTCTGGCATGCGTAGAGGTTCATCTTCAAGCACTAAGTCCACCAATGTACTTACATAATGTATTGCTGAAGGAAACGTCTTGGGTGCCTTTGGCGTTAAGTGTGGCCTAGCCTTCATGACATTGTCACAAATATCCTCTGCCATGCTGATAAAAAAAACATTCTTGTTTTGTGTCAATTCTCTTTCCTACTTTAAACATGCTATTTCCTCATCCTTAGCCTTGATCTTCTCCCTTAATGCCCTAATGTTTGCAGCTTTATCCATATTCCGTTGTGCCACCTCTATCGAGACTTTCACGAAAACATTTCTTATTTTCTCATCTGACATAACAGTAGGCTTTACTATTATTTTTCTAGACTAAGGTATCTTTTTCAACGTCCTTAATACACATGAATCCTCACACACATCAAATTTTGGTTCATCCATGTGCGTGTGCATCAACCATGACAATTTCTTCCTTGTGCACATTGTTGTCATATCTTCATCCATTAACTCCCAGCCATACAACTCCTTTTGTGTCATTGTGCTTTGGAAACGGGCGTGGAAAATTTTACCTATGTCCTCGGCGTAGCCCATGGCTAGTGGAATATACTCCCCACTTGTTCTTCATTGATCTAGGCTACTTAGGAACTTGTGCTTCAAGATTTAGAACTTTTGTTGTGTCCTAAGTTGTCTCAGTTGTTATCTCATCTGCTCCTTTTTCTCCCTCTTCTCCATCCTTCATTTCTTCATCTTTTTGTTCTTCCAGATTCTCTGGACGTGTAGCATAATTGGGTGTGCCTTCCTCAAACTCTTTCACTTCCTCATTCAACTTCAATTTCCTTCTTCTTTTCTCAGTTGTCTCCTTCTGTGGAGAGATTCGAGGTGATCTGTGCACTTTTTGTGGAGTAGCACCTTGGGTCCTTGTTCTCCTGAATACTCTCTTGAAATGGCGCTCTCCTTGGACTACATCCAAGTCCTCATCATCTCCCTCTTGTGGCTGAGGTGGTGTAGTTACGTGCTCAACTTATTCCTTATTTAAAGGCTATCTTCTACCTCTGTGCTCCAAACCACCACTATCTTCATGCTCTTCTTCTTCATCATCTACCTGAATAGTTTCTGTGGGCTTAGGCACTGGAATATTTTCCATTTTATGCCTACATTTTGGCGTCCCTGGGAGCACGAACTCATTCTCCACATACTTAGTGTTCTCCAACTTGGGTTTGAGTTACAGGTACACAAGCATTTCTCCGGTGTCCCCAACTGCCAAGCTTACAGGCTTCATGCTTATAATATTTGAAATAAGCCTCTCAATGTAGGCATTCCACCCTAGATATACATATTTCTTTATCAGATTGTGCTAGTCGCAATCTACCTTGTCTGCATTAAAGGTCAAGAGGTGCACATCTGAAAACTGGTGAAATGATGCTTGGAAATATCTTGATGTGAAGGAATATGGTTGTTTTCACCATGGGCTCCAAGCTCCATCCTTCATTGCAAATCACGTGATGCAAAAATGTTGGTAGACCGCAAACTGAACTACCTTACCCACCACCGAAGGAAAATCCTTGGGTATGCACCACTCTTCTTCAAACACCGTGTAGATTCTATCATACCACATCTCCACCCTCTGCTTGAATGGTCCACTCATTGATCCATCGCATAAGTACTTGCCAAATATTTCCGCATGTGACTTGTGTTCCGTGGGGTACTCCCAAATCTTCTCCTTTGGCCCATCAAGCACCCCAATCTCCATAAATACTAAAGACAATAGTAAAATTCCAAAACATATTATGTCACATGTTCATGCTTCTTCAATGATTGCCTTTTCTATGTGATCTGTAATATTGTAGACCACTCCTTGAGACATCTTCTTTGCGACGTGTAGCCACATTGTGTTTACCTATGACCATCTTCCTTGGTCATTCAACTTTGTTACAAGATGTATAGCTGCCTACACTACTAGGTAATTTTTTAATTTGTCAATATCCATGCCACGTGGAGCCTTGGTATACCCCATCTCCTTCTTCATCTCCAGGATTTTGGCCTTATCAGTTAAATCACTATTTAGATCCAACCCTAAGGCCCTTAGTCCTGTCACTATTGAAATCAAAGAAACTGTGATTCT
Source organism: Taxus chinensis (assembly GCA_019776745.2). Classification (NCBI taxonomy): domain Eukaryota; kingdom Viridiplantae; phylum Streptophyta; class Pinopsida; order Cupressales; family Taxaceae; genus Taxus; species Taxus chinensis. The sequence continues at coordinate 65,632,952 of CM034156.1, read as the reverse complement.
TACCCTTTGTCTAACAAAGTAAAAGAAGTCCTCATGGACTCTGCTCATTAACCATAGATACAATGGTTCATGTAATTTCCAAAGTATGGCATATCATACAACTGGTATAATCCATTCAGCTTCAGCAACTTCTCACTAGGGTCATCGTACACCGGCATATATTCTGTTGTGTGCTTGTTTGTTTTTGTGCTCAGCAATGCATCAATCTCCTTCTTATTATCTGATGTTTGATGGTTGTAATCATTGATTTTACATTGGCAGATATGGGAATCCCATTCTTGTCCCACAATCACACCCTCTGGATACTGCATTTTTGAGAAATTACTCTTGGGAGAAATTTCTTCTTCCACTTCAACCTTCTTCTTCCCTTTATCTCTTGTTGTGGGTGCTTTCTTCAGTGCCATTTGAAAAATATCTCTTTTCTTCCCTCTGTAATCAAGAAATTTGAAACCCTAGCTTAAATCTCTATTCCCTAGTGGAAATCACGTGCCCTAGCTCATTTGTAACATGTCTACTTTGCTCAAACCCTTCACCTATGGGAACACAAGCTTCTCCTATGCACAACCCTTCTCTCCACATCTGGTTTCACACTCTTCGCACCTCAACTCGATTGCTCGGCTCGTTCGCACTTAACCCTTTTCAAATTCTCTCAATTGCAATGGTAAAAATGAACTCTCATCATGTCCTTATATATAATTTCAAAAATTTAGTGCATTTATTACTCCTCTACCTACCAATAATCCTCTCATTAATCGACCATTTTCATTATTTCCACGTGGTACATCTTTGCGCCCAAGCTATAACCTTCTAGTGCACCCTCCTACCTTTTGGCTACAAACTTCTCTTTAGCGTGTTTCCATGCACCTGAGTACCTCATCACTGCGCCTTCCACTAGTAGTCTTCCCATCCTTTGCTTACCTTGTGTTATACTTGTTTCTTGATTCCTCTCTATCTATGGTCCTTGTGTTAAGAAGAAATCTCTTTTGTTTTTCAATCCTCCATCCTTGAATAGCACCCATAGATAGTTCCTTTCATGTGGACCTATTCTCAATAGTCCTATACCTAGATCTCAATAACCTACCCCACACTAAGGGTATGTGCAGTCCTTTACGTATAAAAATTCTTCAAATAGTAATTAGCTTTGGGTGCATAAACACGCTTATTACAAAAATACACCAACTTAATTAACAAAGCATAGCGGTAAAGAAGGAAAAACATTAAGGAAATGAAAAATTTAAAACCTAATCTAAAAGGTAACACTACCTTATTACAAACACCAAGAAGACTTATTTATAGTAGGGCTTCAGCCTACTCCCGTTGAAGTAACCTGACAATCGTATTCCATCAAGTGCCTCTAATTGACAAGCGCCTGATTCAAGTATGTGACTGATAACATACGGCCTTAACCAATTTACCTTGAGTTTTCCTGGATGGCACAAAAACTTAGAATCATAAAGGAGTACCAATTGTCCTATCTCAAGATTTTTATCCCTGATGTGCCTTTCATGCCATGCTTTCTACCTGGCCTTCTCTTGTTTTTGACTCCAACATGTTATTGGCTCATCACTCATCCAACTTAATTAACTTTTCAATCCGTTCTTCTAATGCTTTCTCATCAGCTAGACCTCCAGTGCGTGCAATACACAAAGAAGGTAACATAAATTCCATAGGAAGAACTGCTTCGACACCAAACACTAACTGAAATGGTGTGGCTTTGTTCAACCTTTTATATGTTGTTCAATATGCCCAAAGTACTACAGATACTTTATCATCCCAATCCTTTCTTCCGACATCACAGATTTTTGTCAATGTCTGGCTCAAAATTTTGTTGAAATCCTCAGCAGTTCCATTTTCCTGAGGATGATAGGGTGTAGTCTTATGGTGTGCAATCATGAATTCATCCAATAAAATTTTGATTGTCTCATTAAGAAAATGTGTGCCCCTATCACTGGTCAAACTTAAAGGATATCCACACCTTGTAATAATATTTTCCCAGAGAAATCTAACTGTTGTAGCCGCTATACAATACTTTGTAGGTGTTACTTCTGCCCACCTTGTCAGATAATCTGTGCAAGTTATGATGTAGCACAATCTAGTTTTGTGCATATCTGGTGAAATAGGACCCACAAAATCTATAGCCGATTTCTCAAACAGTTTGGCACTAATAATGGTTCTTAGAGGAATTTCATCTCATTGACCTGGTTTCCCCAGACGTTAACAATGATCACAAGCCTTACAAAATTCCTTACAATCTTTATATAGGGTCTCCCACCATAATCCAACGAGTAGAATCTTGCACGCAGTGGCATCACCGACATAGTGGCCACCTACAATACCACCATGAGCTTCTTCCATAATATCCATGTGCTCATGTTCCAATACACAGTGATGCAATAATTCATCCTGGCCTAACTTGTACAGGTCACCGCTAATCAACGTGTAGGGGGCTTCGCGTATAGCAAGTTGTTTCTTCTCCAAGGATTTCAGTCCTTCTAGTGCCAGACATGTTCGTAGAAAGAAAACAATGTCCTCTAGTTCTGATGGCGCTTTTTGTAACCTGTATAATTATGCATCTGACATGGTATCTTCAATTTCTTGTGCTTCTTCTCTTGACTATATTTTGGATAAATGGTCTGGTCCAAAATTACTTTTCCTTGGTTATACCAAAGCAGTGAAATCAAATTCCTGAAATAAGAGTACCCATTTGCATATGTGCCCTTGCAGAACGAGATTATTTACCAAATAATTCAATGCCATGTGATCTGTATAAAAGATGAACGGTGTAGCTAGCAGGCATTGTTGGAATTTATGTAGCACATAGATCATTAACAAAGATTCACACTCTATAGTTGTGTAATTCTATTATGTAGGAGTCATCTTTCTACTAGAATAACATATAGGATGATCTCTAATACCTTCTCCAGGTTGAGCCAACACTGTGCCAATGGTAGTGCCAGAGGTGTCCACATGTACATGAAATGGTTGGTCCCATGAAGGAAAATGTAGAATAGGCGCGGTAGTAAGTTTCTCCTTTAATGTCTCGAATGTGCGTTGTTGCGGTTCTCCCCAGTAGAATGTACCTTTCCCTTTCAGTAACTCCTCCAATGGTGCGACAACTTTGGCATATCCTTTGATAAAATTTCTGTAATATCCTGTATGGCCCAAAAATCTATGCACCTCACTCTAATTGGTAGGCTATCTTAGGCATATAATTACCACAACCTTGGTTGGATCATCCAACAAACCTTCCTTACAGATTTTGTGTCCTAACAATATTCCAAACAACGTAGTAAATATGCACTTCTTGATGTTTAAAGAGATACTCAACTGTCTACATCTTTCAAACACTAAGCGCAGATTATCACAATGATCCTTAACTAATCCATACACTATCCAATCATCTAAATAGACCTATAATAATTTGTGAATAAATTCCTTGAATGCTTGAACAACTATGCACGAAAATACAGCAGGTGCATTTTTTAGACCGAAAGGCATTACATTATAGGTGAAGCTACCCCATTCAGTAGTAAACATAGTCTTTTCTAGATCCTCCTGGGAAATCCTAACTTGATGATACCCAAACAACCCATCTATAAATGACTATATTTTGTGCCCTGCAACACCTTCTAGTATTTCCTCAGTGAATGGCATAGGAGAGGGCTAGTCACACATGCAGCATTCAGCTCTCTGTAGTCCACGCAGATCTTAATTTGTCCATCCTTCTTGATATTGATCACCATTGGACTAACCTATTCTGACTCATCAAGGGGCTTGATAATCCCAGACTTCAACATTTTTTCAATCTCTTATTTTAGCTTTTCATGCTAGTTGGGGTTCATCCTATAGGGTATCTTCCTAACTTGACACACATATTCTTTAAGATTTATCTTCGTCTTCCTTAACGATTCATGCATGCCTTTAAGTTCATGGTACCCCCTAGGGAATAAGTCCTGATAATCCCTTAGTAACTCTATGATTTTGGCTACATCAGAGTCTGACTAATAGTCTCCAATTATGGCTTCCTTAGGCTTAACATATGACCTAATATCCACCTTCTTTGTCTTCATACGTTTATGATAGGCATGTGTGGTCTTATCTGCATTGTCCAATACCTCACACCTACCTGTTGAATGGTTTACATCCAAATTTTCTACTCCATCATCCACTGAGTAGATAATTTTTCCTTTTTCTTTCTCAAGGAAAGCACATTGAAGTAGTGTGGCATCGGCCTCTGTCTCTTTAATAAGACATGCTCCTAAGTTTTATTCATCTAATAACTCCTGAAGGAGCTCTTATGCCTTGGTAGTATCTCCCATAGTTAAGCGCTTTATGACTCTTAATGCTTCTTCCACTAGAAACTTTGTAGATAAGAAGTCAAACATCTAGGCCATTCCTATAATTAAATCTTGCCAATTTTCAGTCCCTATATGGAGTTCTACATATACATAGCAAGCACGCACTCATCCTTGTAAAGTGGAATAAAACTTGTGCACCCATAGTGAAGGTGGTAAAGCTTCCTTCCCTTTTGTCCAGAGTCTCTCACACTTCTGAACGTGGTACTGAACAAGTTGATTACCATGATAAGTGCAGATTTGAGTAGGTGCATTGCTCTTGAAGAACCTAGTAACAAGAGCAATCCTAATTTCATTCCATCCTACAATAGTATCCTTATGGGCCACCCACCAGCATGATGTTGTCCCATGTATTGTATATGCTATCATATTTCTTATTTCTAACGGGTGTATCCATTGTTCCTCCATGGCACATAGGAATACCATAGGATCTCCTTCTCTTGTGTAACAAGGTGCTGATTTTTTACCTACCCTCCTAACATAACGTGGTTTTATTCCTTTAGGAAATATGATCTTGACTTTGCACCCTACCAAATCATAAGTGCCATGAGCCAAATTATCACAAGAAACACTTGTAGTATCACTTATAGACTATGCATCCTCTCACTAAATTATTCCTTTTTTATTTGGCTCAATAATCTCTAGATCTCGGACGGCATATACATAAATCCTATTCATATCTTCTTCACTTAAGGTCTTAACATAGGGCACATATTTTCCATCTATTAAAGGGATAATAACTCTTTCCTCCTTATTTTCAAAACTTATATAACCTTTTTTGAACCAAAGATCAGCATTATTTACATAGCACAAAGGACGCCCCAATAGATCTAGGAATCTATCTGACTCTGCCAGTGCTAAAGCCTCAAAATATCCAGTGAACTTGGCTCCTTATATGGTAATGGATGCATCTTTCAAAACTCGAATGGGAGTGGCCTTAGTCCAATTATCCATGAAAAATACATTAGAGGATGGCTGTAATGGGGGTCTTCCCATTTTTACCCATGCATCTAAAGTAAGAATATTGACTTCCGCACCTGTATCAATCAATCTATTACTCAATAGCCACCCATCCACAACAACATTTAGAGTTATTTCCTTGTCATAATATAGGCTATGAGGGGGAAGATTTACATGCAGGATCTGTCGTTCAGTCTTAGCACTTGCACGCAGAGTGTTTCTATTTAACCAATTCCCTAATAGTGGAATTATATGTTCCTGGCTCAACAATTTGCACACTTCTCTCAAGTCATCCATATCAGTTTGGACTATCTTTGTTTCTTTCTTTTTCTCCGCCATCCATGATTTCACTTTTAGGTATTATATCTCACCCTGAATATTCCTGAGAACTTCCATGGTTTCCTAGTAAACCTCCTTCTGATGGGAGGGATCTGGGTACCATGTATATAGAACCTCCTCCTTTGTGATGGTAGGCTTCTGCTACAATTCTTCTCTGGCACGTACTGCCTTAGCACAAGTTATTATATTCACTTGCAACATCTCAAAATCTAATTCCAACTTAGGCATACACTAATTTTCCACATCGCATTGTATCCTAACCATCCCTACGCCTTTGTTTTCTTGTTTATGTTACTTACTAAGATGCTCATACAATTCCAAGCACTCCTCATAGCTATGGTTCTTTCCACAAAAATAACATGTAATATTCTAAGGACATTCACGCATGTAGTGGTCAGGAGATCCGGATGTATAACATGTTCCACAAGGGAAATTACTTCTTCCACCACCATGACCTCATCCTCCAAATCCACCATGGTATCCTTGACCTCTACGATGACCAGCCTTCAAAACACCCTTCATTTCTGATCATAGTGCACCTGATTGTGATCCCGATTCTGATGCTCATTCTTTCCTTTAGAGTTATCTGAGACTCTTGTCTGTCATACACCAATATCTATAGCATCATGGATCTAACCAATCATATGGCAGTCTTCAGTGTCATGAGTTGTGGACCTACATATTTTATAGTAGCTTGAAACATTATTCCTTATCACAAGTTGTAATAATGGGCAAGTGACTAGCATCACAGTTTAAATGGCATATCTCACAATCAAACAATAATGAGCACACTGATATACGGAGGACAACTATCCTTTGTGTGACCTTTTACTTCACAATCTTTGCACCAAATCCCTGTGTGCACATCTCATGTGCTGAATTTGCTGATAGTTTCTTGAATTATTTTTCCATAGCTGTGATCTATGCTTCTAAAAATGGGCTCACCCTAGTGTCTATGTTTCCAACTACCTCACCGCGTAAGGATTTTTTAAGTGATTTATGTGGATCAGTGTATGTATTATGTGATAATTCCCTCCTAAAAGGGGTAATCAGACCCCCAAAAAAACCATTCTGCATGTTGGCTTATGTGTATGTCATAAGAAATCTTAGATAATAGTGTTTTAAAATGAGCATCATACTCTCTAACAATTTTAGTAGTGCCTTGCTTAATATCCTTGAGTGCACTTATACTCTTCTACTCAAACTCAGGGATGTGAAACTCTTTAAGGAATGAATCTTTTAAAGCTATATAGTCTACACAAGTCTGGTCAAGGTTAAACTTTATGTACCAGTATGTGTGCATGCCCTTGTAACATAGTAGCAAATTAGCTTTCCCTATGCTTAGAATCCATGATTCCTTTTGCATACCACAATATTTAACACATATGCACATGTTCAAAAGCATCTTCTATGCCCCTATACTCTCGGAGATGAAGATACATCTCCATGTAAATATTTTGGGGTTGGTGCGGACCATGCCCACCTGATCCAGAACCTCATGTGTTTCCTCTACCTCCTTAACCACCAAATCCACCAGAACTAGAGCTACATGTGCCTCCTGATCCCAAACCTCTAGATGGGATCAGACCAAAAGATGTACTTCCTTATTTCCCAGCAGAAGAGCTAAATAATAACTCGACAATCTGTGAAGCATTACCACTCCTAGACATTAGTCCAAAAATTGGCATGACTAAATTATGTGCTGATGATACACTTGAAAAGGTACTCCCATATAACAATGAAGCCATTTGTGTTGCCATAGTTTTTTCCTTTCATAAGACTCACTCCTACTCTCCCATTGATTGAATTATCTTATTGATTATTTTTTGTACTAGATACTAGAAAACTAAGTGCAAGGGAAATATTTCTAAGTGGATTCAGATGCATGCCAGCGGACAAGGTCATCTCTGCTAGCACTCTTCTGAAGTGAGGTCCGAGGAGGGATCCCCGTCATGCTTTCCTAGATGGGGGACTTCTTGATGCTCTTCTTCCATGTCTCCTGTGTGATCTCTAAATCCTTCATGAGCCATCTTTCTCCTCAACATCCATCCACTCTGCAAATGTCACGTTGCTTCTCTACCTCCCTCTTGTGTACCTCATTATACTTAAGCCACCTTTCCTCTCTCTTCCTTTCTACTGCTAGGTCTGCCATATTTCACCAACCCTACTCCTTCCCCCGCACGTGGTGGGGTTTAGTTAGCCATCAGTTTTAGTATTTAAATTTAAAGTTACCATCAGGATCTCGATCGCTAGTGGAATGCCTTATAGGTAAGTTCCCCTTGGATATCATAAAAACTAGAATCTAGCTACCTCTGGGCACAAATAAGTGGAAATTGAGTACTCTAAGATATAACTGTCCAAAACACCACAAAACCATGTATCCACGACACGAGTCTAAATCAAATCAGCATCATAAAGGTCCTGAAAGTCTTCCTACATCCATAAAAGTGTGTGATACCTCCAATTGTGCTTAGATGCATAAGCAATCAGCCACTCGTACAATTATACTTGAAAAATAGCAAAAAAATCTCTCATATAAACTGTCATAAAGATTATGTTCCACCCAAACACATGAGTTAAACTCAGATCTAATGTTGAACCATTGTGCGTATTCTTCTTCCATATTCATGTATCCACTCCTCAAAACTTGCTAAGGCCAACCAGTATTTCTTCATTGTGAACCATCCTAAAAACAACTAAAAAAAAGGTCTGAAAACATAACTAATGATGCAGTCTGGAATTCACCAATATAAGCCCAAGCACGCTGGCACATCACTCAGTCTAGACTGAGCACTCACTCGAAGCACACAAAGGTACTAGGCCCCTCTTTAGGGTTGTTGTTGTATAATGTTAGCATGATGAAGACTTTAAGCATTCATATATGACTAATATATCCTTCTACAATGTATGTTCAGATCTAGATCTACAAAATAACAGAATTAAAATATAACCATGATGAAATCAAGCATGCAATACTGAACTGTAAATATGATAACACCTTGATTAAGTCCATAATCTCCATTATATTAAATGTAGTAATACACAGAAGCTTCTTTATAATAATATTAGTATATGCTCATGCACATAACAGATTTGTTAGCATAATCTCACTATAGCACAGTTCTCATACCTATACGCCCTCTCTCTTTTACTACACAGTTTATTACATATTTATATGGGTGGGGACTTTCTCTTCACCAATTATCTAATAGAAAAATATGTCACATGCTATTATTAGCCACACACTCATTACAAAAATAGGCTTACATGAAAAAATGCTAACAATAGATCTCTCTTAGTCAACTATCAGTTCGCAATTCTATCTTTAGCCTACATCCATGCAAATCGCTTCCTAGCCGATCATCCGAAAATAGCCAATGTGTGTCATGCAAGTCTCCAATCGGTTTGAGTGCTCCACATGCTATCTCCAAAAATAGATCCTCATCATGAAAATGGCTAATTCCCGAATCTGTCTCTCTTCTTCGCACACGATCCTTTCTGATACTTCCACACCTTTGAATGTGCTCTGCTCTCTTGCATAAACCTTCTATATTTCCTTCTCTAAGTGCTAGATTTTGACTGATCAATAATCATCAACACTGAAATAACATTTCTCAAACTCCTAAGAACCTTTTGACTTGATTTGGAGGCATGACTAATATTTTCTTACCTAAAACCACTTTCGCTTGCATTGAAAAATTTCAAGAACACTTGCACATACCCTGTTCTCCATAGTGATTTCATCAATTTATCATACTTGATGACTTAAAAAATCTTAAAACAAACTTTGAGAAGAATTTTTTACCATTTGAGACTCATGACACAGGACACACAAACCAACATTTATTCTTTGACAACTCATGATGGCCAAAATAGACTACTTGAGGAGAATGAATCCTTTGAGACACTTGATTTCCTTTAAAAACTTCCGAGACACATTCATAGCTTCACACACATAAAAGACACTTGAAAACACATGATACATGCATTTATAGTTTATGAAAAATCACTTGACTCAAAATTTTCCCTTTGAGATATCACAGTTATAGACTCATTGACAACTATATACCAAATTACTAACTCAGATTGAAGGAAAGAATTTTACCTGAATGAAATGACACTGTAAACCAATTTATGTGACATCAACATGATTCTTTGCACACACTGAGTCATCTTAGGTGAAAACCTTTACTTAGACATTGCTAACTCAGACTTCAAGAACTGAAACACACACTAAAAACCAAAAGACATTGATTTTTACATCTACATCATGAAAAACCAAATTTGAACCATAAGAGAATGCACAATGACTTGAATGACGTACCTTGACATCATACAGGAGACACACTTTGAGTTAGAAAGATCCCCCTCACACCAATGTTTTATATGAATTGATATACCTCTAAGAAGCATAGTAGAGGCATATGAACACCATGAAGACCTAAAATAAGGTCTTGAAGAGGTCGCCAACCCTCTTAGACACCTATAGAACTCCTTCATCTTCTCTCTTCTGATCTAATTTCTGATTCGTTCCTTTCCTTCCATCATCACCAGCTCTTGATGAGACACCAAGATATTTTCTAGGCTCCCAAGTCCATCTTAGACTTTTTTCATGCATTGTAGACTTATGAAAGTGATCTATTTGCATTATATGACCTTGAACACTCCTATTTTGTCTTGAGAAGTGATGCAGGAGAATCAAATCTCAATATCTAAATATGAATTATACCCTCAATTTTCACTTTCTAAGAGAGTTCATATGTTTTAGGGGTCATAAAGGGGTTATTAGGCAATTTAGTTTAGTTCAAGACCTTCATGAATTTGAAATTGCCAATTTCCCTCCAAATTGTAATTTCGAATCACGAGGGTAGTTTTGGGTTTGTTTTAACATTGAGTGTCTTCTTTGGAGCATTTAATATGTTGAAATATTATAACAAGCTCTACTTGAGGTCTAGGAGGTTTGATGAAGTCATGGTTGTAATGTAATGTTCAATTCTAAGGTCCTAGACTTGATGGAAGTCTTATGAGGTGATAATTAAGGAAAATAGGTCACATGGAGGGCCTAATGGGCCAAGATTCAGTTAGGAAGGTAATAATGAAGCATATTTAACATATTTTATAACCACCTCTATCATTCCATTCAAAGAGGAAGGAAGGGAGCTCCATGGAAATCAAGTATTTCAAGGAAGAAGACATTTTTGTTTGCAAAAATAATTGTACAATGGTGTCATTTTATGTTTTTGTGGTTTATACTTTGTTATTGCATGTGAAAAATGTGTGTGTCTCACTAACAAAGTTCTCAGAGGTAAAAATGATATTGAATACTATTACTATATCTTGCATGCATGTGTTTGCTAGTTGTGTAATTGTGACAGGGTAGTGAACAAAATCTTTGACAGAGGAGTAAGTAATCATAGTTTAAGAGGTAATTTGGAATGATAATGAGAAGAGAGGCTCAAGTAGAGATAGTTGAGTGATAATTTAATATGTTCAATCTTTAATGAAACTACAACGACCTTGGTAAGGGCAACAGAAGACCATTATTAGACTCATGAACTCTATTGACTGAGAGACCCTGTTTTGGAGAACAGAGAAGGGAAATTTTAACTTCTTGCTCGAGGTTTGGTATTATATAGACCCTACTGGTAAGTTTTAATGCTTTAGGATATCCATACAGACCTCAAGAAAGAATATCGCGTCTTAAAACTATGTTGAGAATTTTTTGTACAAGAATTTTTATCTCAAATTATAGTTCAACCTATTTTCACAGTTTGATCACAGAAGATCATTTCAAGTTCAATGGGAGGAATTAGACTATGAAACTTTGTAAACATAATCATATATCGATTCTCTTATCATGGTAAGTGTTTAAAATTATTGAATCATGCTCAATAAGTCATTGTGCGTTATAGTCTAGTAGCAAGTTTAGAAGGTTGATAGGAATAAGTGGAATCAAAAGCTAGGCTTAAACCTTCATACTCTAAGTTAGATCCTAAACATTCCTAATATATGGTATCTAAGAGGTGATAAGGTGAGGATAATGATGAAGGGAAGGTTAGAAGTGCATTACTTCCATCACAGTTGTTTAAGAACTTCTACAGTCTTGTAGAAATGCATTTGAGAGTTAGGATTTGATAATTGGAGCATGAAACCATCAATTCTTGGCCTGAGATTTGAAACATAATACTGACTGAAGGTGTATTTAAATTTTTTTAAAGAATTTTGAATGTGCACTAGGAGAGAGGAAAGATAATCTTACCAATGTAGGACCGATACATAAATCATAGTCAAGACCTCGTTAAGAAGATGTCCATTAACTAAAGAAGTAGGTTTTAGAGATGGCCTCAAGACTTGAAATTCCTCACATAGGTAAAGCTATTAAATGGTTATCTAAAAGTACTTGAGTTGAGTTTTGAAACCCTCTAGGAGATAATTTACACCTAGAAAAATGTGTTAAATAGCTACTTGAGAGCCATAATAGGGCATGTGTGATTAATTTGAGGGAGTCAATGCTTTTTTTGGTTGAGATAAATTTTTTTGAAGGGATTATCTTAGTATGAGAAGGGTGTGACAATATAAGGATATTTTAAAGGAGAAAAAAGGAAACAAGGTCAAGATAGTGCTTGGTTTGGAGCTAGAGCACTCAAAGCTAGAGAAAGGAAGGAAAGGAAAGTTTGAACAAATAAGTGTTATGATAAGATGGATCAATTTTAAAGTTGAATGTACATGTGTACATGTTTTTAGAGTAGGGATAGGTGTCAATATAGTACTATATTACTTAAAATACCAAAATTTAACAATTTGAGTCATTTTAGACTCTAGTTCAAGACCACCAAAATAGGGTATTGGGACAAATGAATGAGATTGATTTTTTTAAAGTGATGAATGCTTTAAGTTAATTAGGAGATATGCATCAAGAAATCAGAGACACGGTACCTTGCCACATGACCAACATGATTAAAACTATAGCATACCACATTATTCTTCCTCTTGAATGCATCACCATAATTAGATGAATCATATAAGAAAAACTAAGCAATATAACTTACCTCATTACACTTGTAGCATACCACATGCTTATCATATGCACTCCTATTATCTCTCCATGTATGAGTATATTTATAAGACCTTCTCTATTATTTAGACCTATGACCAAATTCATTACAAGTATAACAATATCCATTGAAGGTTATTTCATACCTTGAGGCATTAGGTTACCTAATTGGCTTAGTATTCTCATTTTCCTTTATGAATGGTACTTTATTTTCTTCCTTGATGCTTGGTTCACATACTTATTTGCTAGAAACTAGGTCCTCTTTCTTCAATTATTTCTCCTTTACCTCAAATTTGAAGCCCAAACCATCTTTGTCGCCTACTTCCTTTTGATTTCTCAAGAGATTACTAAGAAAATTTGAGCTTTCTTCAAATTTCTGATATGTTTTTAATCTTGTTACATATGATAGCCCTTTCTTAAGGATGATCACTTCTTCCCCCTTGGATTGCAAGCTAAGAATCATGTTACTCATTTTCATTTCTAACTTTGTCACAGTTTCATCAAGCTTCTCAGTAATAGCCTAATGTTTCCCTTCAAGTTCTTGAATATTTGCCTCATAATCCTTGACTTGAGAATTCAATTTCTTATTGTTATTTTCAGCATGCTCTAGTTCTGATTGGACACATACCAACTCAATCCTCAAACCATAATCATCTCCTTCACTCTCCTTGTAATAATCAAGTGTAAGATAACCTCACAAATTAGAACCTCCACTAGAGGTTCTCATGGATTCCTTTTTCATGAAAATAACCTCATCACCTAGATCATTGTGATCAAATTCAATCTCAGAATCAATACCATTAGCTTCGCTAATTTTCTTTAGAGGAATAGGCCTCTTCCTTGGTATAGAAACTCTTCTTACCCTTCTTCTTAAAATCAAGCTTCTTGAACTCTTTCTTCTTTTTTATCATACTTCTAATTTTTCTTCTCATGATCATCATTTCCTTTCTTATCATGTTTATGAGTAAATTTAGTAGAAAAATGACCTACTTTACCACAAGAAAAGCATTTGAAAGGAAGTTTACCCTTGTACTTACCAGTTCTAATAGTTAGCCTCCTAGCAACCATGGAAAATAGTTATTCATCACCTAGCTCATGATCATGATCATCAACTTTGACATTCTTATCATTTGTCTTCTTTTCAACTTTGAAAGTTATTTCTTTCTTGGCTAGTTTAGATTTCAACACCCTCACCTCTAAGTAGTCAAAGTACAATGTAATTCATCCATCTTTAGAGTAGTAAAATCCTTTGTATCTTCCATACCAGATACTTTAGAATCAAACTTAGGAGTTAAGGATCTCAAAACCTTTTGAACAACTACTTCTTTCACATCTTCTCCTAACCCTTTCATGTTATTTACAACCTTATCAACTCTAAGAAGATATGTAGCAATAGATTCATTATCATTCATTTTAAGACTCTCAATCTTATTTCTAAAGGTTTGAAGCTTAAAAATTTTTACCTTTGAGTCACCTTCATACAACACCTGAAGTTTTTCCCATGCTTCCTTTTCTGATTTTCAATGCATTACTTTTCCCAATTCAGATTCTCCAAGACCATGTATGATAGCATTATAGGCCTTACAATTATTTTAATTTACATCCTTATTTTCTCTAATAGTAGGAGGAGTGGCAGGAATAGTATACCCTAGAGACATGTTATGATTCTTCATTCTAAAAATCCAAAAATTATATTTTTTCCCATCAAACAATGGTGCCTTGCCAATAGAGGAACCACTCACCATTTTTTTGTTCTAAGGATCTCCTTTCAAGTGAAAAAACTTCTCCAAAAGGACCTGCTATGATACCAATTGTTGGAAGCACAATGGAATGAGAGGGGGTGGGTGAACCAGTCCTTACAAAATTTAAATCATATTTGAGATTACTCAACCAAACCACAAATTCACTTATCCAATCATTAATGTGTGCACAACATCAAATATTATATATGTTATAAACCATGAATAAGAGAATTAACACAAATACATAAGATATAAGTGGGAAAACCTCAAGGGGAAGAAATTCCACTTAAACAAAATATGTGTATTTTTCAAATTTAGTGAGGCACCAACCCCACAAGAATAACCAACCTCTAGTTTTCTAGAGCTACAACCCTACAAGGAACACCAACCCCTAATTTTGTGAAGCACTAACTCCACAAGGAGGATACAACCCCACAACATGATCAATAACCAACTAAACCACATTATGAATAATATATATGATGTATTTATGCTACCACAATTGATAGAGATCACAAATTAAACTCACAACTTATTGTTCAAACACTAGGTTTTCAATCTCTCACAAACTAGCACTTTCTTCACATCTCAAACCTTCAAACCCTTACATGCATGCTTTATGACATTCCTCAACCTGTCATAAACTTTATAAAATCTCAAATCATGCTCACACACATGCAAAAAAATATCACCTAGGTCACGCTTCTTGCACACACGCCACTAGCTCACAAAAGCACCCAAAACTATGCTTGTATAGCTTCTTCTTGATTAAAACTCAAATGAGGTCAGTTTCCCTCCTTCATATCAGCCCCCTTAACTTAAAAACATCCCCTAAAATTTATCACAACAATAAAAAATAACCCAAGTAAGCTGGCCTAGCCAAAACCCTTCATCCACGCACCGAAAATCCTCAAATCCCCATCATTGAAATGAGAAAAATCTCCTGACACCAAAAATATTTTTATTCATGCTCTAAAATTCATGATACATGTTTTAAATAACATTTAAACATCATACATGGTCTCAATTATCAATTACCAATCAAATTATTTCATTTAATGCGCCCAATGGCTCATTGCCTTCACACAACACATGTTTCTAGCACCTTGCATTCACCTTTTGGCCTCAATATCATAAAATAACACCTAAAATATGGTATGTGACCACTAAATGGAAATTATATAACATTTATAACACTTATAGACAAGGTATATATCATGAAACATCCACCGGTTCAAATCACAATGACGTTTTTCTTCAGCAAATCAAGCTTCCCAAAAATTAGTTTTCAAAATGTAACTAGTTAACACCCTTCATGATGCACTAAAGACCTAAAAATTGATTAATTGGATGAAAAATTCATCCCTATTCACATTCCAGGTGATATCAAGTATCACTCAATCCATTTCATGCATTAACTAACTCAATCTTTCAACAAAAGCAGTTCTATCTTGCAAAGCTAAAACTCTTCTTATCCGAAAAATTACTTGGAAACCTTATAAAATTTCATCATCATGAGATAAAAATTATATCATTATAAATATCTCATAATTCTCTTTCTAACACAACTTGAATCACCTCCTAAATCCTTCTGTAACTCCTGTAATGTCAACTTTACTTAAGACTGCTTATAACTACCCCAAAACTGCCCTTTGACCAATTAACATAAATGAAGCATACTTGACCTTTTAACTACATCATCATGACCTAAAATCATCATGTAAATCAATAAAAACTCACATAAATCATATACTGTTCATTTAGTTTGCAACTCATTTAGACAACCTTGTCCCAAACTGAACTTTTTCAGAAACTGACCTATTTGAGTGGGGCCCACTCATCACCATGAAAACTACCATAAATTTATGGAAATATCAAGTATTATAAATTTTAAACTCATAATCAAATTATTATCAATCAAAACTGGCCACTTAGGAATAAAACCTCTCAAACCGCTTTCAAGCTAGGGTTTCAAACACATAATGAGTTGTTTACCTTCTTAACATTTGTTCATAAAAACATGGAGATGAAATGACCTAATTATTTTTTTGAAACCTTATAGTATCAATGTATAAGAATCCATTTAAGTGAAAAATTCCTATGAAAATCACAAAATTCAAGGTGAGCATCAGAAGATCCAATTTGAGTTGGAAATGGACTTGTTCTTGACCCTGTTTCACCAAAACTAACATAACATACAAAATACTCACCAAGGAAACTTGAAATTTTTCCCACAGCACAATGAAACACCCTAATAACATCTCCAATTATCACCATATCATAAAAACCTCTCAATATTTCTAGCTGTCGAGCCTTGCATAGTTATCCCTTAGGGTTTTACATTGTAAAGGCTAGGTTCAACTGAAACAACCTCATAAATCATCATGAAAACACTCAAAAAGGTCCTAACAAACATGGTACAACATAAATCAACTAAGTACATGTATCCATGATCTTATATAGCTCCATAACTCAATCTCATGCATTCTAACACCCATACCTAGTCCAAAAGAGTACTTGAAACATAGTCACCAACTTGTATCTGCACCCTACAACTCATGTGAGTGCCCAAACAATAAAAAATGATATACATCATGTTAACATGCTTATCAAGTCACCAATAATCTCATATCACCATGCACTGACACCTAGGCTAGCTAGATCACCTAAACAGGTTTGTAAGAACAAGTAATCTCACTTAATCAACTTGTGCAACCAAGAACATACTTGAATCTCCATGTTATCATCACTCTGAACATTCTCTGACTCTACTCCATCATCCACTTTGACATTAATCAGGTTTTTCATCAATGGTAGCACCTATACAACATGCCAACATTATGATCCTTACATACTTCCAAAATGGATGAAGATAGACTTATTAACCTAGTTGAGTTCTTTAGACTTGTAGAATGAGCTGATTTAGATTATTTGTAGCTGATTTAGGAAGATTTAGGAACCCTTTGAGTGCTCTTAGAGTGATATTTGAAATAGTGGGATGTGAAAATGTCATGTGAGTTATAAAGTGATAATAAATTATGTATATAGCCTTCTGTAGGTGATATATTATAATAAGGCCAACCCTAAGAAGATGAAATGAACCAAAGAAGGATTTGAAATTGAAATCAGATTAGGTAAATATTAAGGGGTGGGACCATATAGGTCAGACAATACTAAACCTTACATCCTGACCCTTCCATACATTTTCAAACTAGAGAGATGAATACCATAACTCAAATTTGTGTCATGAATATCAAAGGTTTAATGTTTCTTTGATTAAATAATATTTTAAAAATTGAGGACAAAGAAAAGTGTAAAGATAAGAAAGTTGTATAATAGCTAGAGAGATGATAATATTGGATAATGAATGTGATAATTTGTCTTAGAAAGGTAACATGGTGAAACATACCATTGCATAAGGACAAGCTACCAAATTTTAGTGCCTACAGGAGGCATGGGATGGAAAACCAAATACATTCAAATGGGGGAATTTTCCTTTAGTCATACCCTTGACACATTATTTGAGTTTATTTTATGTTATCAATTGAGTATCCTATGAATTTTATGAATTTAATAGAAGTTAAACATGTGTAAAACCCCTCATCTATAAGAGCCTTTTTCACATTCATGATATCAACTAAAATAAAAAGAGGTGGTTCATAGATAAACATGATATTTCCCTAGGGATCATATCTTGGAGTCAAATTTTAAGGGATAAGGGTTGATAATTTATTCAGTTGGTTTGAATAGATAATTATTGACATTGCTATTAAAAAATATGCTCATCCAAACTATGCAAAGAAGCCTTTTTCACCAAAGCTGGTGGTTGAGTGATATTCATGTTAAAGAGTACCTCCATCAAATAGTTACAATGTTTAGGAGATGTTTTCATGAGTTTGAGTAAGTTATTTTTACTTGAAATATTTTAGAGTTCTGCAATTGGATCCCATTAATCCAAGATAGGTTGTATAATGTTGGTTTAGACCTGAGGAGTTTTGGTCGAGATGATTTTAGAAGTGACTAAGTATTTAGGTTGGATTGAGCTTTTGTTTTTACTCATTTTTATTGCATCAACCATTATAATTTGATGAGGTGTCTCATGCAACTTCATTAGACATTCTAGAATGAATTTTTTGATGTGGTGAATTTTTACAAATTACGTGGTTGACAATGTTGACCTAATAGTTTTAGAATGGTTGATGCAATTAGATTGAGGGATATTTTTAGTGGTTTGAATTTTTTAGGGATTTTAAGATGAATTTTTTACTCTTGGGTGGGTTTGAACAATCTTATAGGTCTTAAGGGGTTGTTATTATACATGTAATCAATACAAATAATTATTGATTTCATGTCATAAATACATTATTTAAGGAATATAGTTAAATTATTTAGGTGGCAATAACAATGGAGTAGGATAAGTGGGATACAGAGTAGAAGATTATTGTGGTCTACGTAAAGGGAACATTACCTCACCATACCAATAATTTTGAAATCCTCTTCAATGAAAATATGGAGAAAATTATTGTTGGTTTATTGGATATTGAAGGTCTGACAAAAAATATTGCATCTAAAAGAATCATTGAAAGTTAAGATATAAAATCATGTTAAAATTGACCCACAAATTCAATTGGAGACAAAGATGTGAATATCTTCAAATACCCTAAATAGAAAAAGTGTAGGGGGGAGGAGAAATATTTAAGTCAAACCTCCTACTAGTGCTCATGGAATGGGGTCTTCCTGGAATCGACCTAAATTAGTTCCCTATCATTCTCTCTAGTTATTTCCTTCTTGCATGGGAATATTTTGTTCCTAGTTTGGGAAATGAGGATTTCCTTAATATATGAAGTGATAGGTTAGTAAAGTGATTTTTTCAAATATGAGGGATGGTGAAAGTGAATTCTTGTTGGTACTTTTGTACTCGCTTTCTAACATGCATTAGTGGTTAAATATTATGGAATTTTCTTCCTTACCCAATTTGGGTGGTTCTCGTTGTCTTAGTTAGTGTTAAGTATGATCCCACCTAATCTCTATGACTCATATGAGTTTTCATCTCTTTCTAAGGATTAGTTTCTTCCTTGTAAAGGTATTTTTATGCCTATATTATAGTTTTTTTACTCAAATAAGGGATTTATGTCTATAAATAATTTTTTATGTTTTTCTTCTTAGTTCATGTTGGGTTAGATAGCTACCGAATTTTGGTATAAATTGATGATTTTTTTTTTGTTGATGTGATTGGCATAGCTTGTCACATGTATTTGATTGAAAAATTACTTCTATGTATTATTTTAATTTGTATGGAATGTTTAGAAAACAAATCCCTTAACAACGTTTTTTTTTGTTCTGCTTCGAGCCTATTTGTCATATTGATTTCTTGAGCTCAGTGTAAATCCTTTGAGTTTTTATATAAACAGGAAAGGGACTCATCAACCCTTTTTTACGTATCTAATTTTTTTTCTTGAAATCATACCTTACATGTTAACCATGTTTTCTATATTAAAAATGTTAGGATTGAATGAGGTTTCAATGGTATTGGCTAAAGGATTTGAATTTTGGTTGTAGTTCTTAGGTTGATTTTACATGTCATTTTTTGGATGTTTAAGAAGAGGATCGGTATATATACTCAAAGTGGGAATTGGTTTTATGAACGATATAATGTTTATAATTTTTCCTACTTTTTATTTCATCATGTCACTTCACCATATATTTTTCTAGCCATAACATCATGATCAAATTCAGTGTCAATAAGAAAATCATAAGAAAGGCGACAAATGTTTTTTGATAAGAAAACGCATTTTACCGGAGCTATGAATCGGAGGGTTAACGGGACCCCACCCTTACAGTATTAACATAGATAAAAAAAATAGGGCAACTGAAACATTTTACATTAATTGCTGTCAGCCTGAAGACAAAATTACAATAAACTATACTATAGATCGATTATAGTAGACTATATTATATCTCTAATCAGACAAATCTATTATTTCCACATTGAGCTGGGCATCATAAACCACCTGCTTCTCCTCATTGACCTCGACCGCATCCATGGAGTCAGATTTCCGTTTGTGCAGGATATATTTACAACCCATTTCTCCAGCCTTTTATGCTTTCAGGAGGAAGGCATAGGAAGAATTTCCTTTTGCCAAGAGTCGGGATAGATGAGAAGGAATGAGACTACCAAGAGAGGCCAGGGAGTCCAAGTCCAGAGGATGAATGTACGCATGACCAGAACCCTTCATTTTGCAAACCTTGTGAACTGTCACTGCGAACTTTAGGAGAACCGCGTTCCTCCTAGCTAGCTCCGACATTCAAATCAGGCTCCCCCCCACAGATGCTTGAAATAAAGTAGAGGACATACTGAAATTAACAACCGCTTCTTCTAAACCTACAGCATGCTTCGGGTGGATCATATGGCGGACGGTCAACATCGTTTCTTCTTTATTTTTTCCGATTGACAGTATATTAGAGACAAAAACTGATGTTATCTCTTCGTTAACCCTTGCTCTTCCGTTCCCCCTGAAGTTATTTATCCCTAATGATGCGCTCGCTCTACGACGTTTCAGACCAAGCCAGAACCTGTTCGAAAGACTTTCTTGAGTCGAGCTAGGGAAAAGTGAACCATAAAATGTCATTTCCCTAGATTCTCCTTGTAAATAGAGGCTGGGAAATGGAGGAATCATCATGAACTAGCAACCAAATCGTGGCCCAAAAAATGTAGGAATCCAAAAGAGAGAGGCAATAATAATAAATTGGAATGAAACGAGCTCCTTTTCCTTAAAAAAGATAGTCACGCGAGCCCTGTTTGGCATGTTTGGGAATGATTGATATTGGATTCCCTTTCAATGATCATTGTCAAACCTTGTCACTTTTTTGCGTCACTTAAAATCATCATTTCCTCTGCTTGTGTCACCTCCTTGTTCGTTAATAGGTCAGTAGCTTAGTTGGCCTCTCTTAAGACATGATTTATATGCCATGAATCCAACTTGGCTAACCAAAAAAGGATGGAAAAAATAAAATCATCTAAGGCCCAATGCAAAGCTTTACCATTTTTGATAGCCTAAAAAATTACCTAGGAATCACCTTCTATAGAGAGGTAGGATCTCCCACATTCCACAACCAGCTTCACCCTGAAGATGAGATCTTGAGCTTTGGTTATGTTACAAGTCTCATCTTGAAGATTAAATGAGTTTGCGTAAATCAATTCACCCTTCTCATTACGAAAAATACACCATACCCCTGAAATGCCTGGGTTCCCTTTGGAAGCCCCATGAAAATTGACTTTGCGATACTCAGAGGGGTGGAAGCCACTTGACCTATTTTCGGAGCAATCGCTTCTCCCATTTTGATTTACTTAATTTTAAAATTACACCTGGGGCTGGGAGCTTGATAAGCGCCCAAGATTTTCTGATGGTTGCGTCCTTACTGGAGAAATATGCTATGTTTTTACAACTGGAACTTACATTTTCCAAAATGACTGTTTCCAATCTTAAGATGACTGAATTAAGATCTGATGAAACTTCTCTGAGAGGTGAAGATTTATTTCCCACTAGATATGACAAATGAAAAGCATGGGACTGCATATCCAAATTGATCCCAAAGAATGACCATTTCCTAATACGAGCCAAGATTGAAGAACCTCCTTAATTGAATTCATCGGTACCCATGTTAATTCTAACTTCTGGCAAAGCCAAGACCAACACTTATATGCAAAATCACAATGAAGCAGTAGATGGTCAATGTCCTCTTCTTCCCGCTTGCATAAAAAGCACCTTGAAGGACCTTGATAACCCCATTTATTGCACCGAGCTTGAGTTGGGATATTTCCCTTAAAAATAATCCATGTGAAAGTGCCTGATTTGGGAAGACAATTAGAATCCCAACAACCTTGTCAAGAGGGGTGGCCTCTACCTTATTGTTGTGTAAGAAACTTGTGACCTAATTTTACTAAATATTTCCTTGATTTGGCTCCCAAACAAATGAGTCGATCTGGTTTTCCTATGAATACAACTTTGCGATCCTTAAGGATACTTTTAAATAGAGATTTAGATGCCTAAGGGATTTCTAAAGCGTCTAAACTTTTCCAAACTAGAGAAGGGGTATCATTTGCACTTGGTTTCCCGTAGTTTTCAACCTTATCACCCCGTGTTTCCTTTGTCTCCATTTTGACTTATTCTATGCCTGGAATTTCCTAAAGAGCAAGGAGGCCATTCCATGAGTCCTCCCAGAACTTGCTTGAAGCCTCATTGCCAAATTTCCATGAAGAGAGAGAGGAGAAAAAATGTCTACAAGAGCTTATGAAGTTCCACATATGTAACCCCTTAGGGAGGTGCTAGCTAGAGATGACACTTTCTGAATTCCCATTGAAGAGATAATTTTGAATAAAATTTCTGTTGAGAAGAATTGATGGATTGGATATGAGGCATCCGATTTGCTTAGCTCCTAAAGCTATGTTGTGAAGGCCCAAGTCCCTGATTCCTGCTCCGCCCTTCTCCTTTGGCAACTTAACATCTTCCCATTTGACTAAATGAAACTTCATATCTTCCCTGGTTCCTTGCCGAGGATCATTTTGGGAACCCTCATGACTAAGATCATGTAAATAGGGAGGGTTCTTAGGACCGAATTTATAAGATGAAGCATTCCCATGAATGAAATCCATTTTCCTTTCCAAACATGTAACCTCTTTTCAAAAGAGGTTAAGAGATCCTTCTAGAGGGAGGAGCGCCTTGCCCCAGTGAATAAAGGAATACCCAGGTATTTTTGAGGAAGGCAGCCTACTGAGAATCCCAAGATATTTTTGATCCGTCTCTAAAGCTTGGGAGAAGAATTAAAAAAGAAAATGAGGGATTTGGGAGAACTAATAGCCTGACCTGCTACTTCTGAATATGTGTCTAGGATATGCTCTAACTTTCTAGCCTCTGCAGTTGTAGCTTCTCCAAAAAGGAAGGTATCATCTATGAATTGCTAATGAGACACAAGGTCTACTCCATTTGCGATCCTAAGGCCTTTCATATTCACTTCTCTTATATAATTTTAAATCACTCTACTCAAAGTATTAGCTACCAAGATGAATTGAAATGAAGAGAAAGGATCCCCCTATTGAATCCCTCTATTACTAGTAAAACATCCATATGATGAACCATTAATAAGAGTAGAGAAATTGGGGGTGGAGATGCAGTTTAAGATCCAATTCTAGAATGCCTAACTAAAGCCCAGTTTTAGCATGGTTTTAATGAGAAATATCCAATTCAATTTGTCATATGCTTTTCTGAAATCTAACTTGAGAAGCATACCTAGACGATGGCTCACCGAGAGAGAGTGCATTAATTCATGGGACAAAAGAATTCCATCAAAGATGGATCTCCCAAGCAGAAAGCCACTTTTCTCTGAAGAAATGATAGAATCCAGAAGGGGCCTAAGGTGAAGAGCAATGGCTTTGGAAATGATTTTATAGGATGTATTACATAAAGAAATGGGCCGAAAGTCATCCAAGACTTCGGTTAGGGACTTCTTAGGGTACACAAAAAGAAATTTATGATTTAGAGCTCCTAAAACCTTACCTAAAACTCTTGACTCTTCTTCCATGGCCCAGACATTAGAGCCAACAATACTCAAGAACTCTTGGAAGAAGGTTGTCGGAAAACCATTGGGACCAAGGTATTTTTCCCTTTCCATAGAAAAGACCACCACTTTGATCTCTTATTTTGTGAATGGAGCTAGGAGACGGGCATTCCAAGTATCACCCACCAACTCAATGTAATGGGCTAGCAAATCATTCTGAGAGGATAAATGCGAGAAATAATCCCCATCCAGTAGGTCTAAGAAGAAAGCTATTGCATCTTTTTTGATGCTCCTTTGATCCGAAATTCATTCCCCATTCTAAAATTTTAATTTTGAGATATAGCTTGAATTTCGCCTCGCCTTGATTGAGGAATGAAAAAGCTTAGGAGTGAAAAAACTTAGTGGATTTTATTCCACTATAAGAGATTTCATTTCAAGATAGCTATTTTTTGAGACATGATGAATATCTTGGTGCCTTTAATAGAGGAGGACCACTAGTCTCTAATAAAATCGAAGAGGGAGGGGTCTCTTAACTACATAAGTTCAAATTTGAAAATTTATCATCTGGGAGCCATATCCAGAGAGATTTGAAGTGAGATGGGGAAATGATCTAAACAAAAAATTGGGAGGACAAAACTTTCTAAAATGATGTTATGATGCAACCAAGTATCCTTGGAAAGAAATATTTCCAATATTTTTGCTATCCTTCTAAAGCATAACCTTTTGTTAGACTAGGTGAACCATCCTTATTTAGGCTCTAAGTCAAGCAAAGCCTCCGATTGAATGTAGGAATAAAAGTCCTTTTGGGATTGAGGTTTTCTTGAGATACCACCATTTTTGTCTTTGTCTGAAATAATTGCATTGAATTCCTCGACTACAAGAACTAACTCATCTCCAAATCCTTCCATATCTTTAAGAACGGAATCCCATAATAATCTTTTAGAAATCAAACTAGAAGGGCCGTAAACATTGCAAATTAGGAAACTAACATCAGCGTGAAGAATTTAAACCCGACACTAATGGAAATTATTATCCTTTTTAATGGAGGGAATATAATCCTTCTACTCCTTTCAAATGATCCCCAAATCTCCTGAGGCTCTTACTCAATCAACAAAGAGACCTTTCCATCCTTTCCATTTTGACGACCAATTACCCCCAAGATCCACCAAACACAATTTTGTTTCCTAGAGTAAGCAGATATCTACCTCTTGTTCAAAAATATAACTCTTAACCAATTGTTTTTTGTTAGGGGTGTTGAGGCCCCTAACATTCCAAGACATGATCTTCATTGGCTCTTCGGAAGGTACTGGAAAAAGTTACTGATCTAGTTTTGCTTAACTTTGGAAATCTCTTTATCGGTCTTAGATTCGTTACTGGGCCTTCCCACTAAGGCAGAATGACCAACACTTTGGAGTTTGGGAAGGCTAGGAGTTACTGCTAAAGAAAAATCTTTTGCTTGTTCCAAAATTTGATCCACCCTATCACATTATTTTGGATGATTTTCATCTTGAAATGTGGGATGAGAGTCTAAAATTACCTCCTTCTCTTGCACCCATTGATCCATTTCCAGTTCAGATGAACCATGCCCAGCTTCCATACTAGCTTGCATTAGTTTGAGGAGCTTTGTTGATTCCACGGAAACTAGAGAGGCATATATAATGAGAGACCTGGGGGAGTGGGAACATGTATGATCATTATTAGTGATAATTTTGGCCTCCGAAGAAGGGCCAATAGAGACTTTAAGAGATCGAGGAGGATCTTGATCCTCAATATTATCTAAGACATGCCTATCTGGGACTATCTCTTTAGGAATCCATCTAGAACCAAAGTTCTTTGAGGGATCTGATATTTTTTTATGAATATGACGTGATTTATTTCATTTAAAGCATTTCAGGGAGATCCTTTTGTATTCAATGGCTTGAATCCAAGATCCATAGGGGCTCCAGATTGAAAGTGATTCCGGAAGGGGATTAGAGGGATCAAAATCTATACTTACCCTACGAAAGTTGTTAATGAACCTTATAGTGTCTGGGAATTGATTTAAATGTCTTTCCCCAAGCTGCTACAAATTCCAATATTTGAACAACAAGGCATATAACCAATCCCAAACCTAATGTTCCTCTACATCATATTTTTGGAGATCAAAATTGGGAATCCAAGCTCAAAGGAGGCCCCATTTGAGTAGGTAGTAGTCTTTCCTTTTGAGGGCTTCATTTCGATGAGCATCGTTGCTGAATAATATCAGGAAGAAACCTTTAGCTAGAAAGTGAATCCTCAACCCCTTACCCCATTGCTCCTCACACCAATATGATATTTATTTAGTGGATAGCCATCTTCAAGAAAAATTAGCAATAAGATCCTTGCTTTTGAAAATAAGGAAATGACCATCCAATCCATACCCTTCATAAATTTACACTTTGGCATCTTGAGCTGAAGTATCCATTAAAAAGATATCCCCATTGAAATCATTCACCGACTATAGGGAATGTTGCGAGGAAGTGACATGATCCAAGGGAGAAACAAGAGAGGAACAGAACCACCTAGGGTTTCAGTTTGAAGGGAGCCCACGATTGAAACCTCCTGAAGAAGAAGTGTCAACATGATTGTGGAGACGCAGAGGAATTAGGGTTTCCATGAATGAGGAAGACTGTGAAGGATTACTTTTCTAGAAAGGGGGATCGTCACGAAAGGAACTAGGATTCCTTGAAGGGAGATTAGTAAAATATGCATCCTGCCACCCTATCGCTATCCAACTAGATTTACTACACTATTCAGCTGGAATAGAATTAGCACCAGACAAGGGGCCATGTTATGCACTCACTAGCCTGACAACGATATTTACTAATTTTCATGGCATTATTTTCCCCTCACTCTGCCATCCCCAAAAATTTGGTTCCTTAAATGCTTTTATTATACCAAAGCTATGAACTGGAGTGGTGGAGAAGTACTTTCTCTAAGTGGGACATGTGGATGGGCTTGGGTCCTTAATGTCTTCCAAGCGATCCACATTTAGAGTGCCCCGCTTTGTTCCACTTGGTCCATATGGAGAATTTTGACCCCTACCTCAAGGTTTCCTCATGGCCACTTATCAAAATCATCCAATTAACTCAATGGGAATGGAACCTAGGTTGATTCTTAGAAACTACTTGTAACTCACCAATATTCCAAATAAGTTACCTTGAGTTACAGATAATCCAATCAAGTATTAAAAAACACTTTTAATGAGAATAACCCTAATTATCACACCTCTAATATTGAGCATGGGCTTGAGCATACTGAGTAGGGGATGAGGTTTAGAAGGTTCCTATGTCCTATTTATGTATAGTCATAGTTGGCTTATACATGTAGTTCTTCATATGGTAAGAGGTTGATGCAAACATGTACTGCCTCACTGAAGGATCAGATAAAGTAGCCTGCACTTAAGGTGGGGAGATGTGTTATCATACCCTTATCATGTGTTCATGGTCAATGGTTTCACGCAATGGTGCCATGGTAATCCATGATGGTAAGTGTTTATACCTGTGACTCAATCATGTGAGGAGTATGTGGTTATAAATTCTCTCCATGAGTGACAACCATGTGTTCAAAAGTAAAAATTAGTAAAACTAGGTCAAATGCTCAAAGGCTTGTCTCTAGTTGACCATATTGTGTATGATGATTTTGCAAGTATAATGTGGATTATCTAGAATCTTGATGGATAAGAAGGGCTTGAAGTAATTTTCATTGGTACTTGGAGGACATAAGGATAGTAAGAAATTAGGTTTCTTGGTGCTTGAAGTAAACCTTTATCATGTAATGCTGAACTAAGTTGGCCAAGGATGTCAATTGTACACATGAATGCAAATGAGATGGGTCGATTTTAAGATCAGGGGGCATGGTGACAACTATAACTCATGTGAGGTTTGGGTATAGGAATGATTCTTGAAATGTGTATTGAATTAAAGAATTTAGAGGCTAGGAAGTGAATATTGGGGCTATATGAGCAATTGAATTCCATGACTTAGGTTCTTGATTTAAGAGTCAAAACTTGAGCACTGTCAACTTATAAGTAGTTGTGATAAGATTATAAAGTATTCTTCATATAACTCATAGAAGAATTTTTTTTTAGGAAATTACGATAAACATTCAAGTGCAAAAGGTCCTTGAAGATCAAAAGCGTGCTGAAATTAAAAAGTTTCCATCACATGTCTATGATTGGGAGTAGTTCTAGGTCAATTCTCAACCATGTAAATGATAAGGATATAAAGGAATCTAGAAATGATATGAACATAAAATGGATTACTAAATGCATATATTGTGTTATGAACAAGAAAAAAACTCTCCAGGGGGGTCATGAAAAGTAAATTGATGTCAGGTGTACCCCATGGAACTTCAATGGTGCAGAAGTACTAGTAACTTTCAATCCAAACTTGGAGGTACATTTCTAGGAATTTTTTGTTATAATATGCTTGCATATTGAGGATTAAATATAGCTCCTGCAGAGAGCTTATGTGTAACATCTACCAAAAGGAAATGGAATTACTTTAAAGTATATGTGTGGAGGTTTTTGAATTGTCTAGGTTAACTTCTCTCACTTTATCACTGGAAGAGTGATGTAGTCATGGAATTGTGTGAGGATGAGAGTTCAAATGAAATTTATGATTTGATTTTCCCTGAAGGAGTAGAAAAGATGGGTGAGTCCAAGACAACTTAATATAATTATTTTTTTAAGCCTTCAGTTTCCATAGTAAAATGTTACATGTACTTTGTATTTCAGAGCATTTCTTACGGGATATTGTGTTGAAAAATGTATATAGACTAAGTTTTACTGATTCCTAAGTATGATCTAAGCATAACCTATTCATGGTATTCACCCTCTGTTCTTAATGGTGAAATCCAATTGATTATAGGTTGGACATGTTGAGACATGGTACAAATCCTAGAAACAATGGTATAAGGCACAATTTTATTAGAATTATGTGTAAACACATTACAATCCATGTATATGGGTTGAAGGTTGGTTTTAGAACAATTGGTGGTTTTAGGTTGAGCTGTGACAAATGCATTTCAAAGGACTGATGTTGTAATTTCAACATGTATTGAGGTGTATGATCTTGTAATCAATATGAAATTAATTCTCTGAAACATTGAAGTAACTACTTTATTAGAGGGACTCCCATATTTTTTCTTCAACAAATGTGATATATAAGGTGTTATAAGTCAATCTTTGGTAGTGACCTAGGCTTCATCTCACATTCAATACCCTACGTGTTACATAATATGGTCAATGTGATTAGTCCCATTTCAGGGTAATAAACATTATGTATCTCAAAACTACGTCATATCTAGGTCTTGTCATGTAAATTGATTCCTAAGATACATGCTTATGAATTTTTTCAGTGGTGGATTTTAATTTATCATGTTGATATAACATTGCATAATAAATTAGTGTCTAAATATTACCTCAGTCAATGAGTATGGAATGCGGTCTTGATCTCAAAACACCTAATAGTGTAAGTGTTATACAGGGTTCAACATAACACTGAAGAAATGAGCATGGTGACTAATCTATGTGGTTTGAAATGTTTGCAATAAGCTATGCCTTATAGAGAGTGAAGGTTGTAATCTTCTTGAGTTAGTGAAACTGTGATCAACTATTATAATGCTTCATATATCAACTATAATTTCTCATAAACCAAACCATGCAAATGAAGTAGTTCTATAACTATTTGATTTAGATATTTTATTTTTGATATCATGTTCACTGTGAAGTACCGAAATACCCCCTATGCCTTGGTTAAATAGTATGTGCTACAGTTGAGATGATACATTGTAAGTGGATCACGAATAGTGATAATTAGAAGACATATTTAGATCAACTAGGATTTGGATGTCCTCCATTTGTTGTTCAAGCTCAAATAATATATTAATTTCAGTTTATCTTCCAACCTCCCTTATAACCCTGAGTTGAGATTACATACACGTGCACTTCTCATGATCACTATAGTAATAAACTACCTCTACAAGAATATAACACAAAATGGACAATGAAAGATGAATGGTGAAGTTGCAAGGTTGACAGAAAATATGTAGGAGATGTTCTTATACTATCCCTTGAAGGATGATATTGAATTTCTAACTAACCAAGAAAATGCAAAGACTTGTCACTTATACTTTGAAAGTTATTCTCTTTTGAGAATGAAGGTCATGAAAAGTTGTCAAGTATAAAAGCTAAAAATGACTCAAAGGTTTTCTTTAATATATATGTAACCTAAAATGACTGTGTAACATTTGTATTGACAATGTCATTGCTAGAGGACAAGATTTTTCTCAGATGACATAAACTTATTAAGAGAATGAAGAGTCAAGATGAAATTATTGTAATGCCTCTAACATGGTTCATATCTATGATGACTTCTTTACTTGAAGTTGCAAACGTTGATATTTGATTCTTGTTCAAAGATGGTGCACTCTTGTGAACTAAGTAATCATGTTTGTTGTACATAATATGTTATCTTCTAATAATAGATAAAATACTAGCATGTCTATTCTAAATTTAAAATGAAGTATTTCATTCCTTCTTATGCTAAATGTTCACTGCATGTGGATAGAGGAAACCGATTCATCCTAAACTCATTCTTAATTATTTATTGCATTTGAAATTATGCTTTAGTCCTTATGATTTCTTATGCAGGATAGCTATACCTTGGATCAATTTCAGTGATCCAAGGCATGATTTTGATTTTATGATGTCAAGGTCATCTTGACCGAGCTAGGAAGAATGTTGGATTTCTGAACCTAGGTTGCCACGGGATCACAGGTGACTTTTTCTGCTCACGTCCTTCGTAAGTGATCCAAATAATGCCATTTGGATTCTTCATTCAGGAATGTTGAATTGGTATTTTAATAATTATTAGGGGGAGCTAATGTTATCTAAATTCCTAAGTTTTTTATCCTACCCTAAGTTATGAGATGATTTTATTAATGTGCTTGTTTATAGATGAAGTCAGTCCTAAGACATGTAATTAGGATATTCTAACACTAAACTAATAAACTAACCTAAGGGCCTAAGTTGGTTTTTAATCTAATTTTTATGAATCTAACTTAAGGGCATTGTAGTGCCCACACTTTACACACAGAAATACAACAGTAAAATACCAGGATAATTTATTTATTTTGACTTAAAATACACCGTTACACACAACACAAAAAGGGCTCCAAGTATAGAACTTGACGCACATGCAACAATCACATAAGTCCTCGACTCACATAGACACATGACAATGCCATATACCTGTCAATACCACACTTTCCCCAATGAATGAATGCTAGAAATAACACGACCACAATAAAAAGGGACTTAAGGATTGACAACCCACAACACAAAATTACCATGGTTACATCTAGAGTACGTTAAACATCCAAAAAACATTATTATGTAAGCATATTTTTCTCCCTTTTTCCACCTACATGTTTTGAAAATTCGTTTCACATTTCACTTATTGTTCAACCAATTAATTTTGTTCTTTACACTTATGACAAATTTCATAAATTACATAAGTATTTTCCCATATGTCAAAATTCCTACCATATTTTAAATCTCCCATTCTTATGTTAATATTTTTCTTCTCAAACATTTATTTAATGTATAAAACTTACTCTTTCTACACAAGAAAATCTAACGTGATGTCAAGATGAAATCTTGGGATTAAGGAAGACATAGATTTGAGATATCCTTTTTCCAAGAACATCCTTCAATCACAAAATAGTTATTTCCCTATCATTATTATTATAGTACAATAACTTATTGAATTTCAAATTTGATTATATATATATATATATATATATATATATATATACATCCTTTGTTTTCTCAAAGTTTGATCACACCATTTGACAATTCATATTCTTTGTATCACATAAAGTTGCTTAAAGCATTTAAGTCACAAGGACTCTCAGTGATATTATTCCCAACCTCAAATTTTGGTTTTACTCTCATATGATTTAATTTTGTGTCGCACTAGGATCTCATTATTACTATTGTTTTATAACACAAGAGTTACCAAAGTACTTATCTGACATATTAACGAAGCACATGGTTAAGCTTACTTCCAGTTTCACCCAGGGATTCAATCTCTATTATAGGTGTGATTAAGGTTAAAATGTATTTACTCTATATTCCTTTCGTGAAAGATCAAGGCACTAAAGTTTCACAAGCCCAAGACAAGACATTTATCTACAAGGGACAAAAGGGTTCACTAACGAGAATGCAAGACATAGAACAACTATATCATGACCTTCATTTAGGTCATTTGGATCCAACAGGGATTTCATTCGATGGGGGAAAAATTTACTTTTAAATCTATCTTCGGAAAAACAAGGTAATCCACTAGGATACGGAGGAAGGGTACTAAAAGAGTCTCTGAAAAATGTAAAAATTAACTATTTAACAGGAAGAAGGTCAACAATATTACTGGGAATTCATACTCGTCTTGTCGATATACTAATATTGTAGTGATCTAACTAGGTAGGAAGCTTTCTAAATCACCTCAGAATGAGGGTGGAAGTTCATGTTTTAATGTAACGAGTTATTTTGACATCGTGAGTAACGACAAGACATTTCATTGTTTTTACACGAGTTGAAATAAACAATTAACTGTATTAAGATCTTGATATTTTAAAATTATTTTAAGTTGTAAACGAAAACTAAAATACGAGAGTTATGAAAGATGAGGGAAGGTGAACCATGCCTGGAAAGGAGCTGGCGAGGTAGAAGTTAAGGAGTTGACATCACACCGATTGATTTCACTTGCTTGCAGCCACGGAAGGAAAACCCCAAAAATATCATCCACAATAATGTCCAAATCAGTGGCCAGTTCATCCAATATAGGGTAAGCCTCTCGCTCAAGATCTACAACATTTGAATCCATATATGTACAAACCACCTCCAGAGCAATTTCCAACACACAGAACTCAAACAAAAGCTCATGTTGCAGCCCATCTACTGCTTTTAGGACAGGTAGCCAACATTTAGGGGAACTTGCCAAAGAAGTAACAGGATTTTCATATCATCAAGAAAATTGGCAGCCCACATGACACTAGTAATGAGAAGCCTATGTACGTTGAGGGAGGTGATGAGAAAACTTGAATATTCCCCCCAGATACTACTTTATGCTCATCTCTGGGATTCTCCTTCCATCAAATATCTCCAACTTCACACCCACTTTAGCCCCTTGTCTCTCATACAAACAATATCATACAAAAATTCCTCCTCCATTTTGCTTTGATGGACATCCATACTCTGTTTCAAGAGCTCCATTTTGGCACAGGTAGTGAGAATGTTGGCAAAGGTTGTTAAAACTTGGCTTTACTCCTGCTATTTACATTTGGTTGAAAGATTCTAAAGCCTTTTCAACAAATCCATTTTGTGCAGATCCTTATGAGGGAAAACTCGTGCCTTATGTACGTTACAATAGAATATTCCACGAGAGTTGTCTCATTCTTTCATTTGGTCAACACATAAACAACACCCCCAAGTATTGTGACTACAACATCTGACAAAAATTCTTGTCTTTTATGCTTTGAAACAAATGTCCACACGGGAAGAAAAATCCAAGTTTGGCGCAGGCTGGGAGGATGATGGTGCCGGTTGGGAGGCTGGGAGGAGGCCGCAAACCACCATGGCATTTCATGAGCTAACATTTGGCGCTGGTTCTGCTCTGCCTCCGCCCACAAATCCGACTTGGGTTTGCATTGCTGCCACCCTCCCCAACTCGCCCAGCACCAAAATCCAAAGCATTACAAATCTGCTTTTACAACCAAGGGAAAGATTTTGCCCTAATCCACCCCTTTACGGGCTTTTCTCTATTTTTGTTTTAATGTTTTGATTTATCTCCATTTATTAAATCTTATCTTTATATATATATATATATATATATATATATATATATATATATATATATATATATATATATCTTTTTCTTTTCAGTCCATTTTATTATCCTTTCACATCACTTGATTTGAAATATGAAGAATGGTTATACAGTTGGTCCAAAAACTGCGTATAAAACTAGAAGACTCCAAAGAGTCCAAACCCACCAAAGTAAACAAGGAACGGGCATTACAATTAACAATTTATTTTTAGATATTAGATGTTTGGAGAAGGAATGACTATAATCAATTCAAGGATATCATAATAAAGATTTGGGAGAATAGCCATGTTTATTTTATTGAGTCATGAATAAGATAGTGGATTATAAAGGAATATATAATTTGAGGAAAAAGTGTATTAAAAAAAATTACTAGAGTATCCATTTGTTAATTAGGTATAGAGGTTTGATGTGTAGTCACCAAAGCATTTAGTTGTAAAATCCTTGTGGAATTCTAGATTTATTTGCACTTAATAAACTTATCTAATGTTAAATTTCAAATTCTGATTCATGGTGGTCTTATGGTTTATTAGATCTCAGTGTATTTGGTTTAATGAGTGTCTGAATTATGGGGAATTGTATTGATTGTGTAAGTTGATGCAACTCTTGTGTTATCTTTGAATCCTTATCTTAGCTTTACAGATTTGGCCCAATGGAAAAGGCATGTATAAAGTTGGAATGATCAACTCCATATATTAATTAAATATTATTATACCAACCTCCTTGATAACTTTGTTTACCCTGTACATTATTAGAGGCCTCTTTGATATAACTTTGGATTCACATTTATCACAATGATTGGTTTTGTTCCAACCTCTTCCTAGTTTTAAGTAGTTTTATGATCCTCTTGCTAGTGATAACCAATTGGGTGGGAGATAAAAGTGGTTGGGCTGCTTATCTGGGTCAATTGATCTATATTTGCATTATCTGTGTTATTTGATATCACTTGGGTTGTTATAGGGTCTCTCCCTAGGTTTTACAAAGCCTAAAGAGCTAGAATTTAACCACATTCTTATTTGTTAACCTTGAATCTGCCCTTCTTGGTGAAGAAGTATACAACTACAATGGACTATTCCAACCTTCTTCATTCATCGAATAGGCGGAACATATTTCAGAGCCAACACCAACGATACACATAACTTTATTTTTAGAATTCGTTAATTAAATCAACATACTTTTAAACCCAAATAGGGATATATTAGTTCAACCACTTTAAAATTGACTTGAACACTAGTTTTCCCATTCGGGGGTTAAAAATAGATAATTCATTTCTAGTTAGACTTGTGAAGGGTGTAAACAAACATTTGATCATCCATATTAGTATCGAGAACTCAATACACATTAAATAAGAATTTTGGTCTATTAACAAAGTATATATCTTAATGTTACAAATTCATTCATTATCAATGCAAAATTACAACCAAGGAGAGAGCATATATTTTATAATCATGTTTATTTAGCACATAAACTCATTATGAAATTAAACAATTATTTCTTGGATTCAATAATCTTCACAGATAATAAGGTGGTACAAAACTCACTTTTCACTTCCCGAAGATCTTGCAAATCCCTACATGGGTCACATAAAACAATAACTCACATACATTCCATTACAATAAACATGCATAAAATCTTATACGCAAAGTATTTTTTTCTATATAAGTTATCAATATGCAAGGAGGGGAAGGATAATTCAATTTTATTCCTTTCAAGCATCTAACAAGAAGTGAGTAGAGAGGAACAAAATATTTTAATTTCTTCTTACATATATATCAATAGTTTTATATTTCCATTAGGGTGTTAACACACATCTATTCCTAGAGCAACATTTACAACAATCAAACAAGTAAAAATTTACATATATAAGTATATATGTTGCATATACATCTATACATACATACATATATATATATATATATATATATATAAGTATATATGTTGCATATACATCTATACATACATATATATATATATATATATATATATATATATATATGCATACACCCTTATACACACTTTGGAATATGTATACAAAGGTTTAAGCACATGTATCACTAAATGTACATGTAACACATATAAACATCTGTGGTTCATACATAATATAAACTCAATATTCAATTCACAATACAAATACTTATGTAGAGAGAATAAAAAACCCATGCACATAAAACCATACAACCATAATGCATCCTCAAAACTAATAATTAAAAAAATAATTCCAACTAACCAATGCCTCTATAAAAAATCCATGCAAATATTACCAATTTTCATGAATCCCAAAATAACTAGTGCTTATATCAACTACCAACTAGGGTTTTATCATCATGCACTAAGCACCCATGCAAAATTCTATACACCCCTTTTTATCCATACTTCAACTTCCACAAACTCTTTTACATATTCTAGTTGGGTATATGACCCTCTCCAATACATTGGAGTCATTAAAATTCCCAAAATAAAATTCAACAAGAATAATCATGTTTACAATTACCATATGTCAAGTCAAAAACACCAATGGTAATATTTCCAAACTCCATCAAAATATTTATTTTCCAGTTAACAAAACAATCAAAACACAAATTCAAATACCAAGATATAAACTTATGATTTCATATCCAATAATATCTTAATGACTAAAGTCAAAAAATACCAAACATGTTTAATAATGCCACCCAAATCATTACAATTTATTATTGTATTATCAGTGGTCATAAGCCCCACCTAAACCTTGTATCAAAACATAAATTAGCCTTCAATCATTATGTAATGAATGCAAATGTATTATATGTATATTAAGTAATGCTCACTCAAGGGTAAGACCCAACATATGTCCTATGAAGCCCATGTAAAATGTAACAAAATAAAACTTTATGATTATTATAATATCACAGCTCTATCAACTATCCATGTTTAACCAATTTTGGTGTCCCATCTGACGCATATTCAACATAAATATATTAGTAATTTAAATATAGAGCTATCAAAAATATTTGACCATACTTTTTAATCATACAACTTATGATATCTAGACAAATTTCAATGTCAAATATTGTTCCTAATATTGCAATATAATCAATTTAAACCTTAACACAACCCAATAAGTTTATTGTGCTCATACAACATATTTAATATCAAAATATTGTATCATAATCAAAATGTAATTCATGAAATTCCAAGTAATGGCTTATTAATATTGTATCATAATGCCAAGGCTATTTAACCATCAATCAAATGTTGATGTTAGTGATACTTATTAAACACACACACGTGCGCGTGCACGCGCGCACCTAATGAATAGATAAGTGTAATTTTTACAACAGAGTCATATGCTCCAACAATGTAATGGTTCACTTTTTGTCCAAGATAAATCTTCTTAGCACATGACCACTATATAATAATGTAAATATAAAAAAATCTATGGTATTTTAAACAATGGAGATTATCATACCGAATATGTGTAATAACCATCATAATGTTATGTGCAATATCTAGGACAAGTTACAATCCATCAAGAGGTAATATAACTCATAAAGATGAGACCTCAAGAATTAACAACATACAAAGGAAAAAATAACACTTTGTATTCATTTTTCTCTCAAGCATCATGTCATCATGAAATATTTGTAAAGTCAAAATAATTTATTGGATGATGTCAGTGTGAGCTAAGAATCCCGACGACGACTCATCGATCTCGTAGAGTTTCACACCTTTGATTGGTGTTATAATTATTTTAACACTTATACATTCTACTGACTAAATTATAAGTGTCCAATTCAGAGTATCCTAAAGTGGGATGTGATATCATCACATAAGATAAAAATCATCCTGATGCGTCTTCAAGACATCTTATGAGACACACATTATGTAAGATTTAGTCTCTAATTTCAAATTTGACCACTAATTCTATAATTATTGAATCAATTGATTTGTCGTCATTATTTCTTACATGCTATAATTTCTTCCACATTCCCCCATTCAAGGATCAAAATATTAGTCCTTAACGAAAATCGACTAATTTTTTTAATTCAATTCATGTGTTAAGATTTAACACTAAAAAACTAATCAGTTTTTACCGTACAACTACATTCTAACACCAATAATCGGAAAATTCAATTTAAAACAAAAACAACAACATTTACTCTAATTCCAAATAAAGGGACATTGTATAAAAGGAACGATAATGAGACTGTTTCAAGTCATGAAAATATCAAATGATAATATCACACCACATTTGATAAGATGCAAGGAATTTGATAGAATAACCTTATAAAAGGATTTATAAACAAAGAGCTGAAATATCATATATGGAAATCGATCATAAGACCATTAATTAACTCAATAATGAGGATGTACATATAGGAGGAGGGAAGTGAAACTACTACCTAGATAATTGGTGAATAACTCCCACTAACTAATACTAGCAGTTAACTCCACAAGACTAACAAGCTAACTCCACACAACTAGTAAGCTAACTGAGCACAACTAGTAAGCTAACTCCACACAACTAGTAAGCTAACTCCACACAACTAGTACACCTAAGAAAGCTAACCCAAAAAGTGTAGGGATAACCCAAGTGCAAGAATTATCCTAATAAAAAAATAAAAGGGTAAATAATAAGCTACACTAACACCCCCCGTAAGCATAGCTTATGTGGACAGAAAATAAGGTCGGTCCTGGTAACAAGACTGATGAGGTACCCACGTACAATTAGTGGGAAAAAGGAACACCATAAGGTACCCAAAACTCATAATAACAAAGTAGAGAGATAAAAAACCACTGTAAGGAATCCCAAGAAGTTTGGCTTTAAAAAATTGTACAATGCTGAAGAAGTTTGGTTTGCATTGTGATCTGAATCCACTGCTCGATCACAAAAATTAAAAATAAGGATATTGTCAATGAAGTGATGTTGAAAGTGTAGAAAACACCAAACATATTTGATCAACTACTACAAATAGGTGTATCACGATCGAAGAACAATAATCAAGAAAATAAGGCAAGGACACAAGATCCAAAGTAATAGGAGTGTCACAATCCAAGAACAACCAAGTAAACAAGGCAAGGACACAAGATCCAGAGAAGAAAGATCAACACTACACCCTCTTATACTGTTGAATGGGTGGAGTGATGCTAAAAATCTATATGAGTTGTCAAAACAACTACTCGAACACTAAAAAACTAACAATGGGCTTCACCAGAATAGTTCCCCCATAAGAGAGACTATTAAAATGCGAACAAGTGTCGAAAATATAGATACAAAATCTCTCAACAAATAAGAGAGATATACTACACCTGCTAAAGAAAATTTCTCAAAATAATGAGCATTGCAATGTAGATGATATAGTAAGTGGATCAATAAGTTGAATGGTGGAGGAGCCATGCTTGTAGATTCCTCTCAATGAATTCCTATGTCTCTACCAAGAGTCATCAGAAATACACCCCAAATCTACACATATGGATGAAGAAGATTATTGTATATGATACGGTGCAAAATGCACAATGGGTTCATGCAAAGGAACATCAGAGTGTGTGTTAGGTTGATCATGTTTGACAGCTAAAATATCATGTTTCTCAAGCCTGAGTGAAGGTGCAAACCTCATGTGCAGCTCATGATCCTTAGAAAGAGTCGAACATACAAAAATATGATCTTTGTCAATGTGTGATCTCAATAAAGTACCTGCTCAAAAACCAATGTCGCGGCGAGAATGTCATTTAACAGGATGAATAGGGGAAGCAATACCCTATGAATGTCGATCAATACCTCCACTAGTGAAACCCACCAAACGGAGCATGTGAGAACTGATTTTAGTGGTATGCATACATGTGAGAAAAAGTGGGATACAAAGAATGTGTTACTGTAATAGGTATATGTGGGGAAGTAGAACATGTAGTAACAAGGGAAATAGGCTCAAGAGCATCAAAACTAGAAGTAGGCTTAGAAACTAATAAAACAAGGTCACTGGGCACATGAGCAATATGTGCAAGTGAATTAAGAATAGGAAAACGCATATAAAAGTCCATATTGTGAGGATGATGTTGTAAGCAAGTAGAAGCGAGTTTAGGACTTCATTCTTAGCCAAAAATATTTCCACATGTGAGTATTACCCCTAAATATTAGCACTTTATAAAGTAATGTGTTTTACAAAATAAATAGTACCAATGGAAAGAGCACGAAAATCATACACTTTTGTAAAAAATAGAAATCAATTATGAATTACCATTCAAAAGTTATGATAGATTTAGTTATTTTCCATTTAAATTAAAAAATGCACTATTTATTTTATTTATAAAAAATTGTTTGTCATTGCAAAAAAATAGTAAAAGAACTATGGACCTTTTTCCAACCAAAAATAAATATTGGGGGGGCTACACTTAAAAACCCACTAGTAGGAATCACCCCTCGAAAGCCCTCATGTGACCTACCATATGACCAAGGGTCAAGGTTTTCTTGTGCTCCACAAAAATACACCCTTTGCATGGATATGTACAACCTACATATAAAATAACAACTACCTTGGAATCCTTCCATAGCTTCCCATCTGGATTCATAAATGAATTCATACCCTTCACCCGCTATGCAAAAAGAAAACATCTTCAAATATGTCTATCGTCACTTATAACAAAACTTCAGATTTGATGATAAAATTTAGTAGCAACAATTTGAGATTAGCACATGAAAATAGGAAAAATCCATTGACAAATAAAATATCGAAAATAATTGATAGATTAAAACTTGAGCAATTACATGATGAAAGAGATTACAATATATAGGAGAATGAACTCCTTAAAACAATGATTCAACTCTAATCTTTAATCCCATAATATCCTCACATATCTCTCCTATAATCACTCCCAAACCCAACAATCTCTCACACAACTCCCAAATAGCTATGTGAGTTGTTTATTCAACAAACTCACAACTAATACATATTATCCTATATTATTAATAATGAGTTGGCTAATAACTCATGTTAATAATATTACAAACTTTTATTTTTCTCACACAAATATGATATTAATATAACAATATTAATATCATACTAACACACTAACTTACTAATGTAATATATGAATATTACATTTAACTATTACAAACAATAATGTGAGCACTAATTTCCTAACATTCACCCCCTTAGTGTGAACATGGGTGAGTTCTTTCTAGTACATGCTCATGTTCTATAATACGATGGTTTTCAAAGAGTACCATCAACTCCAACAGGTTTTCTAGTGGAACCATTAACCACTCTATATGTGATTTTCTAAGAGATTCACAAACTCTCAAATTGGTTTTCTAGTGGACCACCAACCACTTTCATAGCAGCGTACGCGTTTCTCCACCCCCATCTTTACATTCAAGAGAAAATATAAGAAATATCACTCACGCAGGAGCTCACTTATTACAAGAGAGAACATGAATAAATCATTTGTTCTTATTACATCACACAATGAAAATTAAACACACAACAAAAATAAATGCCACAAATTCATTGTGTGCCCCCTTCGCTTGCAGCTAGCGAGAGGTCACTGATTATCCTCCTTCCTCCATTTCCTCCGGCCTCCAGGGTGATGCTACTTAGTTAGAAAATGTAGCTTTTAGGCTCATTATACAATTTTTTGAGTTTCGGATTCAACCGATAATGCACCCCCTGACTATGGATGTCGTGTGAAGGGAAAATGCGTCCAATTAAAAAATTACATAAATGTATTACACACCACTTTTTCTTTTTTCAAATCCTTGTTTTTATTTCCACTTTTCTATTGAACTAGAAACTAGATTTTTGTAAAATTTTAAAATAAGTTTTCCAAACATTAACTAAACAAACCCAATAAATTTTGTAATATTTTGAATCTGGGTTTTTTAGATACATTCAATCTATCAAACGTTTGTTTTAAAAACAACAAAAAAAAATCACTCAACTTACACCGAATTTTACGCATAGATACAAGATGAATCTGAAGTTGATGTAAACTACAATATTGTGCGTCTTGTTCTTATCTTTCCATAAAAAAATGAGACATCAATTGGATGTCATATGAGTAAACTGCGTTCTTTTTACTGTGATGTGTCTGCTGGAAATTTTCTTACGGGATTCCTTCAACCATCTTCTTCTTCTTCTTCTTCTTCTTCTTCTACACTTGCAGAAGGAAACCTGCTCTGATACCAAATGATAACAAAACTTCATATTTGATGATAAAATTTAGCAGCAACAATTTGAGATTAGCACATGAAAATAGGAAAAATCCATAGACAAATAAAATATTGAAAATAATTGATAGATTAAAACTTGAGCAATTACATGATGAGAGAGATTACAATATATAGGAGAATGAACTCCTTAAAACAAGGATTCAACTCCAATCTTTAATTAAATAATATCCTCACATATCTCTCCTAGAATCACTCCCAAACCCAA
The DNA here is from genome assembly GCA_019776745.2 of Taxus chinensis. Taxonomy (NCBI): domain Eukaryota; kingdom Viridiplantae; phylum Streptophyta; class Pinopsida; order Cupressales; family Taxaceae; genus Taxus; species Taxus chinensis. The sequence continues at coordinate 65,590,628 of CM034156.1, read as the reverse complement.
CAATCTCTCACACAACTCTCAAATAGCTATGTGAGTTGTTTATTGAACAATCTCACAACTAATACATATTATCCTATATTATTAATAATGAATTGACTAATAACTCATGTTAATAATATTACAAACTTATATTTTTCTCACACAAATATGATATTAATATTAATAGTGTGAGCACTAATTTCCTAACAGTCACCGGTGGTCAAGTTTATAGTTGATCTATGGGTTTTGACACATTTCAAATCCAATGAAACACATTGTTTTGTATTAAAATGCATGTTGCATAAAAGTGTTAGAAAATTCAAAATATGTGACAACAAATAAACCCCTACTTGCAAATAAAAACTTACAAATTGATGTCTACATCATCTACCACTCTGATACCATGAAAGGAACATTAAGAATATTGTTCCAAGCTGTGAATATTTCAAATGATAATAGCACACCACATTTGATAAGTTGAAAGGAATTTGCTAGAATAACCTTATAAAAGGATTTACAAACAAAGAGTTGAAATATCATATATGGAAATCTATCATAATGTCATTTATTAACTCAATAATGAGGATGTATATATAGGAGGAGGGAAGTGCAACTACAACCTAGATTAGTGGTGAATAACTCCCAGTAACTGATACTGGCAGTTAACTTCACAAGACTAACAAGCTAACTCCACACAACTGGTAAGCTAACTCAATATAACTAGTTAGCTAACTCCACACAACTAGTACACCTAACAAAGCTAACCCAACAAGTGTAGGGATAATCCAAGTGCAAAATTTATCCTAATAAACAAATAAAAGGATAAATAATAACCTACACTAACACTATAGTCTAAAGTTTTATTTTTTAACATATGAAAGTGTTGGAATGTCACTCAGTTTGATGGACAACAATCAAACTCTGACAATTTCAATAGATCCAAATAGCCACAACTTCCTGCACCCTTAAAACTTAACTTATAAAAAAGTCAGACAACCTAAAAATTCAACACATAACAACACTGGATAGCTATGGTCAAGGCTGAAATAAACAATTTAAATTACTCCTAGCAATGGTTTGTAATTCATCCTACTTTAAATGGAATTTGACAATTTCAATTTCAATTTTAATTGAAATCAGATTTGCTTCAAAAATAATAAGGTACATTCCCAACAATTTAATATTAGAGAAGTAAATGAACCTATAGGCATATGTCCAACAGACCATGTCAAACCCAATAAGGTATTTTTTCTTGCAATATTCCATAAAACAAATTTATATCGATTTCAAATTTATCTATTTAAAACAAAAGAGGAAATCAAATTCACATAATTTTTTAATTCTATATGGATTGAGAAAAAATCTCCAATTTAACAATGAGTTAGTCGTGCGCTGAAGTTTATGTCAATACAAGGGGTCCATTTGATAGTTGCAGTTGAGAAAATGAGAGAAAAATATGAGAACTCATAAGAGTAAGAGATATTTCCATGTGTAAAATAGTCACCATAACAAGCACGTACCATGCATTCAGTGTCAAGAACTGTTAGACTTGTGAACAGGGTAGGAATATAACATCCTATATATAGTAGTAGTGAATATTATTTTTGGCCAAAAAGACTTAGGATAATAATAAGTACACATTCCTATCAAAATCTGACACCATACTAGGGCATGAAATAATCATGTCTTTTCATGAGGGTAGACTTTGATTCTATATACAATCAACCACAAAACCTCTAGCACTTTTTATTTATGAAACTTCATAAGGATTCATGCCCGTCCATATAAATCATTCCCTAGCTCAAGTTCATCTCTCAAAATGTTTCCATTCCCATTTACAACTTTCCGTCAAAATATCCCTTTAGGAAACATCAACCAAAACAAAACTTAATAAAAAAAGAGTAAAATTTGAGTACCCATACCTCTCTTAATTTTACCATACCGATTACGTGAGTATGAGTTACAAAGATTCTAAACTAGGTTTTCTCATAATTTATACATTCTAAACTAGGAGAAAAATTCAAACAATAATGTCACTCATAATTGTCCCATATTGTTTACGAGTATCACTATTAGAAGGATTCTAAACCCCAATTTGTCGACACAAAAGCAAAAAAAAGACCAAGAACAAGACACAAATAATTACAATCCTTATGGATGTCCTATACCATTTACAAGCATTTCCATTGCAAGGATTTTAACCCTGGTTCATTGATTCAACAAGTGTGAACTATAATTTTCAAATTAATAATGTTACTCATAATCATCCCATACGAGTATCACTATTACAAGGATTGTAAACCCCAATTTTTCAACGCATAAACAAAAGAAAAATAGGAACAAGACATGAGAAGTTTTAATCCTCGTGGATGTCCCATACTATCTACAAGCATTTCCATTTTAGGGATCCTAAACCTGGTTCTTTGACTCAACATGTGGGAACTATATTGTTATATAATTATTCTCATGTAGATGATTTTTTTATGTATTTGGTTTTTTAATTAAAGATTTTTGTAGATGTATCACTTAGTAGACCCATAATCTTATGTGCTACAATACTAGCTCTGATACCAAACTATGGCAACCCCTCTTTCAGTTCCCAAAAAATGTGACTGATTTTTTTTATTTTTTTCCTACGAAAAGAGAAGCGCCACTTTACCCTTTCCTCGCGCATAGTTATCTTCACCTCATAACTTCTTAATAGGCTTGATGAAATTAAATCATTAACTTCTCATTCATCAACTCACTAACACTAATTTTGTTACATACTCATGTTCATGTGAATTCCATATGATCGGAATCACTTTATACCCCTATAAAACTTTGATCCTCTACTTTGGAAGCAATGGAAAATAGTACGTGACATCATTTAATACATATCACAAAAGCTCTAGACCTTTCACTATAAGCTTCCCTCATAAAGTTTTACTAGATTCATTTCCCATATTATTTCCATTAAACATATAGATAATTTTTATTAGTAATTAAAAGGTTCTCATAATATAGTTCATTATTCCCATAACATACGTTTAATGTATTAATTATACTAGAAGAATTTATCATATATAATTCTTCATAATTATAAAGCATTGATCTCTTTTTCATACCATTCTTAGCATTTCATTATCAACTTAGTTTTCTCTTTATATTATACATCTAGCTTTTTCCATATAGATGACATAGTCAAGCATATTCTATTTAAGGTTATACCAGATCAACCAACATAAATTTCAATATCTATTTATCACAAGGTTAGATATTCCATAATGAAGGAAGAATAATTTTGATACCACGAAAAACAAAATGTGGAAACTCTAAGGAGATAGCCAATTATAATAATGTTATAAAATATTCAAACATGAATCTCTTAGAAACACATGTTTGTGTAGGATATTATTTTCCTCATATTAATTTATTGTGGAGTATTGCTACACATGGATTATTCCTACACTTGAGGAGTCAAATTGCTTAATTTTACTCAATCATAGGAGTTACACTTAGACTTAGTCATATGAGTTACACTTGTCCATAATTATTAGCTAAGTGTGAGTTACTCTTTTACTTTTTATGCCAAGTGTGGTAGTTACATTTCTATTTTGGGATTTTTGTCCACTATTCATGGAGGAGTTACACATTTACTCTCCTACTTGTACATCTTTATTTGTGAGATATTCATGTTGCATGTTAGATTGATTGATTTCAAGCTTGTGAAATCATTCTCTTATTGTGATTTTATTTACTTTCAACAACCTTATGTGTTTACTTGCCTCACGTTCAGTGAACTTGTGTATTTGATTGATCCAGTGATCTTGGCCAATAATCTGATATGATATTGAAGCTACATTGGTATTCGTTTGTATGTTCTTTCATTTGCTATGAAGTTTTAAATCTTGATTTTTTTAGTTTGATATTCTTTATCCTCTATTATTTGAGTATGTTCTACTCTTGCATCCTTGGATGATTTGGAGAATAAGAAAATATTGGGTAAATAGGTCATTCTATAATCGGTTTTGGATGTCATCTATAAACTAGTGTAATTTCAAGGAAAATAGATTGTATCATTATGTTCAGATGGTACCAAAACCCTAGAATTGACTAGAAATTTTTCCATGTTTTAAGATAGTAAAATATGTGCATTTTCAAGGGGTTTTTGACATATTTTTTAAAAAAAACATACAATTCAGTACAGACTAATTTTTGGGCGGAAAAAATTATATCATTTTTTTGGATTTTTTTAGAAAAATTCTATATTTTTCTCTATTTTTATACTTTTTAGATGCACACTTTTATCCTTTGGACATAGATAGGTACCTTTTAGATGCAATTCTTTACCCTGTAGACATGTACTTTATGGATGTATTCTTTTACATTCTTGACATAGATTTATACCTTCTAGGTGCAGTATTTTATCCTTCGGTTACATATTTATACCCTTTGGATGTTATTCTTTACTCTCTATATGTGTACCTTATTTAATGTAGTCATTTATCCTCTAGATGTATATTTATACCTTTTGGGTGTAATCTTTTATCGTTTGGTCATAGGTTTGTACACTCTAGATGTAGTTCTTTACATTATGTATGTGTACCTTCTAGATGTAGTTGTTTTTCCTTTGCTCACAGTTCTACACCCTCTGAATGTAATTTTTTACCCTCTGGACATTTGAGTGTCACATGTACCCTACTTAAAAAGGCCAACATTAAAATATTATTTTTAATAGCATAATATTTTGGAGCTCATAATTTTTGATCCGTAACTCAAATTAAGGTAACATTTTTTTGAAATTGTATATTTTTTCGATAACTTCACATTGATTCATATTTTATTGATAAAAGGTACTTTTAATCCTTATAAGATTTACATGCACTAAATATAAAGTGTCAATTTTGTAAAGTTGAGGGGGCATTTCGTAATGGATGAAAAGGAGGAAGATTGTGATGGTGACATGTTTCACTTTTTGGATATCATTTTCGAAGACCCAAAGGTCAAGCCCATTTTCACACGCGGTCAAATCCCCCACAATATTTTTTTGTCATTCTTCTTTTCTCTCTCTTACACAAATAAGAAATTCTAGTGCACGAATGTGCTTTCCTTATTTTTTGTGTTTTTGGTTTCCTCACATATAAATGGGTATCTAAAAAGGCACCTTATAGCTAGAACCCATATTAAGGATCACTATGTGTTTTCATTTGTAGTAACCGTCATTCCTATGCAGCTTTTTTTCGACCTTTCTCAACTTATTTTTTGTGCCTACCAATTCAGGCCAACCCGATAGTTATAAGTATAAGATCATGAAATATTTGTTCCTGTCAAGTCTATTAATTAGCACATCTTGGAGCAGTTCTACATTGTGGAGATCCTTTATTAGTGCTTTATCCATCTTTGTATTTCATGGGGTAATTGATCAACATGTACTTAGGTTATTCTTGAGTTGTCTTCCCATTTTATGTTTATGTGTTTGAGTATCTAACATTGTTTCATTGTTTTCTTTAAGTTTTTAGACAAAACAGATAAGGGTATGGGTCAAGGAGGAATACCTGTTGTGATGGTCGATTGGAGGTCGTTGTGCACGTTCTGACTTCTTGATCCAATGTTGACTGTGAGAGCTTCCTTTTGGCTAGGAGGAACTACCTGAAATACAAAACAAGACCACAAGAAAGAGTTAAACAATATATGTTAGTGGGCTGCCTAGCATATGCTAGATCCAGGAAGTGTGATACTTCCTCGGTGGCAGTCAACCCACTGTTTAATACAATTTAATGCAAGAAATGACATAAATAAACAAGGTTCTACTATAGTTGATATGATTTAGGTATCTCATCCAAATACAATAAGAAAATCTAACATAACAGGCTAGGCTATGATCAGATCTGGAAATAAGGTAAATAATCAAGGTGCTGGAGTCAGGGTTAGGTTCTGGGTCACTTGGGTCACTTGGTAAAAGGTTATTGGGATCTGCTATTAGCAAGATTGCCAAATACAGAGACCGACGTCGGTCTGGTATGACCGATGACGGTTTAGTAAGAACTGACGATGGTTAAGGCGGGCTGATAATAACTCAATAGTTCATGGTTTTGGGGATTTGTCTGAGGCTAAATCAGAGATGGTAAGGAGTTGGTTTAGGTCTGTGGAGGTGTTGGGAATATTCAGAGGTACTCAGGAATGGACAAAGGTGATTAAAATGGTTATGAGTGATGGGAATGGTTGGGTTCACAGGAAGGCAATAGTGGTGAGGTAAAAATATAAATGGTGGTTGATAAAAAAAGGTGAAGAACCCTTATAAACTGAATAGAAATGAAATGGTGCAGGTTAGAAACACACTTACTGTTGTGCAGGTTCAATGGCTGGGTGGTGGTGATGGTTGATCGGTGAAATGGTGGTCAGTGCTGCGGCAGTGCTTCCCAGAATGCTACCGTGAATGCAAATACCTTCTGATCAATGGTTGTGTTGGCTATGGTTGTCTGGATGTGCGAAAGAGCTTTGGTTCTTGCTTGCATGTAGATCTCCTTTGCTCCCAAAACTTGAGAATGTGGCCAACCTCTGAAACAAGGTTACCAAAATGGTTATATGGTAACCGACGACAGTTTAGGGTGACCGGCGTCAGTTTCGGGTTGACCGGCATCGGTTAAGGCGGGATATCCTAGGTTGCCTAAAATAGCAGATCTTGGCTATCTTTTTCTAGCTTTGCTAGTTGGTGTCGGGTCTAAATGGAACGTTGCACTTAGATACATGGGAATGTGGTTAGAGGAAGAATAGGCATGTGCTTTTAGGGTTATACTAAGTCTTAGTTCATTAAGGTAAGTAGGGCTAAGTCTTAGTTAGTTATGGAAACATGCTATGAATAGGTCTATGTGAGGTGGCTAGGTGAGGTGTGCATCCATTTAATTAAAGTAATTAAATTAATAAATGGAGTGAGGGTGAGTATTGATTTAATTGTGGATAATTAAATTAATGTTAATATGGGGTGAAAGGGGGCTAATGTTAGGTGAGTATGTTTAAGTTAGTTATTCAAAAGGGGACCAAGGGGAGTGTGACCCAATTTTGGTGTCTACATTTTTCCCCTTTTTGTTGCGTAGCTTGTATTGGTAAGCGACGCTGAAAAAACAGGAAGTGATTGCCCCATGTGTGGGTGAAGGTGATCCCCCTCAAACCAGGCACTGATGAGGTGAAATACGGAATCAGTGAGTGGTTTGATAAATGTGTAGGTGGGGAAGATAGGTGGGGAAGGGTTTGAGTATTGAGGGAAAGGGTGACGGTCAACTCGGGTAATGGGTAGTAGGTCATCGTCAAAATCAGGTCATAGGTAATGACAATCAAACACACACATACGTATATATTGTGACACAGTACCAGGTTGAAGAGCTTGCAAACTCTACATCGTTTAAGGTCATAGGTTTATCCAAACAAGGGTGAAGTGATTCAGGTATCCAAGGTATAGGATATGGTCGAGAAACACAACGTAGGTCAGGTGCAGGAACATTTAGGTATGCTCCGGTACACCAAAGGTTTGGTCGGGATAAACAACATGACAATAGGCAAGGTATGGTTGTTAGGCTAAAACAACATAGGTAACAACATCGCAAGGTATAATGAGTACATAAGGTCAATGGTCACACCAAGTAGGTCAAGTTCAGGAAAACAGGTCATGGCATGGGTAAGGCCAAGGTATAGGTAAAATAACAACTCCTAAGACGTAACAAAGGAAATGTAGGGGTAGGTTGAGCTTGTAGGTATGTTTCAATGGGTGGCCGGAATGATAACAGGTGTGTTGGCACTAATGGTTACAGGCAAAGGAAGTGTAGCAAGGCTAAATAGTTAGAAGGGTTGACTGATGCCAGTTATAGGGTGACCAACGTCGGTTGGCTAGGGCACAAATATGACCGACATCGATCATATCGGGTTGGGTTTATAAAACAAAAATTTCATATTTTACAAAATCATTGTTGTTTTATGACTTTGGAGAAAATGACAGAGCCATTTGACTTTTTGCTACTTTTTTGAGAGAGAAGGACATGGCATTGTACCCAGCTGAGGTGGAGAGTACGAGTTGGTGAGAGGAGCTAGGGAGATGGGTCCACGAGCTCAGGGGTATCGATTTGATTGGTTGGATTAGAGGAGTGGGTTGTGGTGATTTGGGCATGGCAAGAAGTAGGAGAGGGTTTGGGTGGGCCACCAGTGCAGTGGCCAGTCATGCCACCATGCCGATGACACCGAGATGAGGTAGGATTTCATCCTTTCTATGTATTTATTTGGAAAAATAAGGTATGGGTATGGGTTTTTGGGTATAGGTGTATAATTAAATTTGTGGTTAAAATTGGTGTAATGAGGGAGGGGGAGGTCTAAGGTAGGTTAGATAGGGGTGGGGAGGGGTTTAGGTTAGGTTTGGGTAGGGTAGGATAGGTTTCTAGGTTAGTTTGAAATTTTTTGGGAAAAATGGGGGGATTTTTGTGGATTTGGTCACCACGATAGTGACCGACGCTGGTCAAGGTTTGGCCGATGTCGATTGGCGTTGACTGACATCGGTCAGGTAGCAGGTGGCTGATGCCGATCACGAGGGACTGATGTCAGTCACCAAAGACCGATGCCGGTTGGAGTTAGAGGGAAATAGGTCAATAAGAGGGAAAGGTTGGGAGGGAAAAGGTAGGTGATGGGATATAACGGCAAGTGGAGTGATGACAAGTAGGGTAATATATTCACAGAGGGTAATGAGTAGGGTAATAGGTATAAATGGTACAAGTGGATTGTGGTAACAAGGGGTGATCTGTAGGGTTGGGGTATAATAAGCAATAAGGGTTTTGGGAGTAGGTTTTTTGGGTAAGAGATGTGTGGGGTATGGTGAAGGTTTAACAATGTTGTGATTTGTTGGGTGCAGGCGAGGGACCAGTTGCGGATGAGAGACAAAGTACCACCTCTGTTACTATCAGTACGAGGGAGTGTGATGGTAGAGGAGTGGTGTCACATTACAGATGTTGGCCTTATTGGGGTCAGACGGTATAGGCACATAGTTCGGGAGCCAAGCTTGATGGTCGCACTCATCGATAGATGGGATTCAATGACCAACACATTTCATCTGCCGATGGGTGAGATCACAGTCACCCTAGAGGACGTGTACAGGATCCTGTGGTTACCGATAGTGGGGATGCAGGTGTATTCTATTTCTTCAGAGGCATCAGAGGAGTTGATGTTGATAGTATTTGGAGAGGGGATGGTAGAGATGAGGTTCCATAGCATGAGCCTGAGTTATGGAGAGATGTACATGGCCCATCCTGAGGAGATGAGGCTAGTGGTCTTGATTATGGAGGTAGTGTGTTGTTTTGCACTGCCAGATGCAGAGGGTGGGAGATTCCCATGGGCACTGATGGGGGTTCTCCATGACATGATGGAGGATAGGACCCTGTTTTCTTGGGCACCAGCATACTTGGTGTAGCTATACTGAGAGTTATGGGCCTATGGGTAGTAACAGAGGTTCAACTTGTGTTGCACCTTTCTCTTACACTGCTAGGCATACAAGCACATCGTATGTGTGCATCCAATTTCTATGCCCCGATCGGATGCATTCAAGGTGGGATTTGTTCGAGTTGGCTATAGGCATTGGGTGCCTATTGTTGGAGAGTGCAGGGCTGTCAGGGCTACACATGATGTAGCATACTATAGGCACATGCTGGAGGGTTTATCCAGTGTAGACATTATCTGGAGGCCGTATGTCAGCTTCCCCTCATACAGGCAGATGGTAGTGGAGCTGGATGGATTACAACTTTTGAGATGGATAGAGGGGCATCATGCCAGTGAGCATGAGATGATCCCCATTGACAGGGTCAGATGGCAGTTGGGGTTTCCCCAGGACGTGCCACCACCATTCCCTTAGTATAGGAGAGATGATGTGGAGAGGCCTATGCCTCTACCACAGCCTACAGTGCCGACCGAGCAGGAGGAGTAGGTAGTGGACCATTAGATTGATGATGCAGGCTATACAGATGCATACAGATGGTGGTGGGCAGCCCAACTACGAGCAACACCACCCAGGCCAGGTCAGCCAGATGTGGCCACCCTCACAGTTCAGAGGGATACACTGCAGGGACAGGTGGCTACCTTACAGGGCTAGATTACAGGTTTACAGGGGTAGTTGGCAGGGTCACAGACAGAGGTGGCCACGTTACAGGCACATGTGGTGGCTCTTCAGGCCCAGATTGTAGCATAGGGATAGGCACCTGCATAGGGAGGGGATGGAGACAGGGGGTAGGTAGCCACCCTACAAGCACATGTAGTAGGGTTACAGGGCCAGTTGGCCACTACTCAGGTGCAGATTGTGGCCTTACAGGCCCAGGTCGCAGCTCAGGCACTAGCACAGGGTCAGGGATAGGGTCCCATGGTACAGGTATAGGGTCTGAGACCGATGGGGCCACCTCAGATAGTACCGATGGCTAGATTCAAGGATGCCCTAGGTGAGGCCAGATATTATCAGGATCACTTGACTGCTGTTGGGATAGATGTCCCATCTTATGCAGAGCACAAAGTATAGCAGGCCTCGAGTGAGAGGACGAGATCTCACACACATAGTGCTAAGAGTATAGGGGGCTGGTGAGCCCATAGATAGGTTCAGGGAGAGGCTACCAGCTCACGGAGGCTTGACCCAGCTGCAGGCCAAGAAGAGGCCGATCCGAGACCTATGCAGGGTGAAGAGATGTTAGCTGGGTGTCGCACAAGAGTGGAGGAGGAGGAGACAGATGAGACGGGGATGGACATCATATGGGGAGATGACTGAGCCCCCCGTGCACCCTAATTTTTTATTTTTGTGATATATATACTGGCCTGTGTGTCGTAGATGTGAGGATGTATATGAGAGATTTTGAGTTTTTGTATATTCTACCAGCCTGCGTGCCAAAGATGGTGAGGTTTGAGACATATATGAGAGTTTTGAGATTTTTGAGCATATCTTGGCCTACGTATGGTGAGGTTTATATGATCATATCCGAGATGCGTGCCAAGATGGTGAGGTTGTATATGAGAGTTTTGAGAGATTTATATTATCTATATCAGTGTATATTGGATGGATACACAGAATTTTATGATGAGATTGATGATTGTGCATGATGTATTTGTGGTAGAATTTGATTGTTAGTTGTAGATGGATGGAAACTAGGTGTATTAGGCATGGTGGAGTCAGGTTGGTGTAGGCATGATTGAGGTCGTAGGCATGGTTGAGTCAGGTCATAGGCATGGGGAGTTTGGTTTAGGCATTTAGGCATGGTTGAGTTAGGTCATTTAGGCATGGTGGAGTTAGGTCATTTAGGCATGGTGGAGTTAGGTCGTAGGCATGGTGGAGTTAGGTCATATGCATGGTGGAGCTAGGTCATAGGCATGATGGAGTCTTGTTTTTAATGTTGATTTAATGGCCAAGTTATTGGTAACATGGGAAATAAATGATGAGGTATATGCATGTTATGGTTTAAGTTTCCAAATATTTTCTATAGTGGAAATGTGAAAATGATAAATGAATGATGTGATGATGTGGTAAAAATGTTTATTAATTGGTGCTTGTTTGGTTTAATTTCCAATTGTTGATATAAAATGGAAACTAAGGTAGGATGTGAATAGGAAAATGAAGGGGAAAATAGGTTAGGGTAAAGAGTGGCCGAGCTAACCTCCAAGGGCCCCATGCCCTAGGAGTGCTGCCTACATAGCCCCGGCAAAAAGGGGCCTCAGGCCGATGTAGTTCTCCCATAAGCTAGGGAAGAATATGATGAATTAGAGGAATGGGTTGGTAGATTTTAGGCATGATTGAATGTAGGTCATAGGCATGGTTGAGTTTAGGTCATAGGCATGGTTGAGTCATTTAAATATAGGTTTGAATGGCCTAGTCCTATATAGGATAATAAATAAGTAATGAGGAAGGTGAATGGTAAGAGGTGGTAAAAGAGCCACTTAATTGATAAGAACCCTAATGAGTCTACCATACCCAAGATGGGCTTATGAATGTAAGACCCTAAAGGCATTGCATAATGGACTATTCTAAGGGTGAAGAAAGTCACATGATCATGAAATGTCACAGTTGCGGCAAGTCCCTTGAGCTGAGAGAAAATTAGGGTGAAAAAGGTAATGAGGTGAAAGTGGGTGGTTTAGCGTAACTTAGTGTACGACAACATGTTTACCTAGCAAGAAACCCAGGATCAAAAATAGGCAAGTCCATGATGAAAATTTCATCATTTTCTTCATTTGTTTGTTTTTAATAGACTGATCAATGCAGGAAGTCTATATGGGATGAGTATATTATCTCCTTGAGGTCTTCGTGAAGCTGATCGATGCGGGAAGCTTCTGGATATTTTTATTGTATTTTTGCAATGACTTTATATAGTTGTCCTTCAAGGGAGCAATCTATTTATAGCGGCAAGGTAGAGAGAAGAGATGTCCCTTTTTGAGGGAGTCATCTTTTGCTGGAAGTTTGACTCAAGGAGTTGAATCCCATTTTGTTTTTGGACGTTTAAGTCATGGACAAGACTATATAGGAAGATTAGGTTCTTGTTTAGAAGACAAAACCATAACACACAGAGGTTAACTATGAAAGAGGTGGTTTCGAGTGATGAACGACCATGGGATTCCATCTTTAAAAAGATGAAAAGTATCCATGAGAATCATGCTATGAGTAGAGTCGTGGTACTCATATTGAAGATAAGGCTGAAAGGTGATGGGTAATCACACGATTCTTGTTTAGTCATTGATCCTCAAAAACATGTAATATGGAAGGTGAACAACACTCAAGGGACGAGTGGTCAATTGACAGAAAGTGATATAGGAATTGATGTCAACAATAAAATGGTCGAAGATGCAAGGCATTGAGGGGCTCAGGTTCAGGTTTACCTTCGAGTGAAGACAAATGATAAGCACCTGATCCATAGGCATGGGTAACAATATAGGGTCCAAGCCAATTAGGAGAAAATTTTCCCCGTTTACTTTTCTCTTCTTTGGTTACATGTTGATTTTCCTTCAGGATGAGGTCGCTGACCTGAAAGGTTCATTCGTGGACACATTTTTCATAGGCCCGCTTGATACATTTTTGGTAAATTTGGAGATGGTCAAGAGCATTAAGACGACATTCATCTAATAACTCAAGTTGCACTAAACGATCCTGGCGAAAGTCATCGTCATTGAGCATGTCTTGTAGTGAGATGCAGAGAGATGGAATCTGGACTTCAAGAGGCAAGACAACCTCGGTACCGTAGACCAGAGAAAAAGGTGTGGCAGCCGTCGAAGTGCAAATACTAGTGCGATAAGCCCACAAGGTGAAAGGAATGTGTGAATGCCAATCCTTGCCAGTATCGTCAACAACTTTCATAAGAATTTTGTTTAAGGTTTTATTGGTTGATTCTACTTGGCCATTGGTTTGTGGGTAATAAGGTGACGAGAAACTGAGTTGGATGCCAAAAGTGTTGCACAACTTACGTAGGGTTTTGTTTTTGAATTGCTTTCTGTTATCAGTGATGAGACGGTGAGGAACACCAAAGTGACAAATGATGTGATGGTTGATGAATTCACATATTTTCTCAGATTTTGTAGAAATGAGGGGAATGGCTTCTACCCATTTAGTGTAATATTTAGTAGCGGTTATAATCCATTGATGGCATTGTGAAGAATGGGGATTGATCTCTCCGACAAGATCCAAGCCCCATTGAGAGAAAGGCCAAAGGTCTCGTGTGACCTGTAAGGCATGACTAGGTGTGTGATGAAGATTAGCATGTTGCTGGCATTTCACACAACGTTTGACATAGTCACAACAGTCATGGTTTAGGGTTGGCCAATAATAGCCAAGGTGAAGAATGCGTTTAGCGAAAGCTAAACCACTAAAGTGGCCTCCAAAAATTCCATCGTGAACTTCCTTGATGGTGTAGGGAATTTCAGAACTTGTAAGGCATCGTAAGAGAATACCATCAAAGTCACACTTATAAAGGAGACCACCCATGATGACATAGTGAGAGACACTTTTAAGAAAGGCACATTGTCCATTACGAGTGAGATCAGAAGGTAGAATGGAAAGGGAAAGATAGTCTGCAAACTACTTATACCAAAGGTCACGTGGGTCAGGTGCAACAGTTCCAACGGAGTAGACCTCATGAGGTAAATAAGAGGGTGATTGTAACCTTTGTATTGTGACAAATATTTTAGAGTCAGCAGGTGAAAGTGGGTATCTGAGAAGCCAAGTAGGCCATGGTATCCACAAACTTATTGGTAGAACATGGGGTGGTTTGAAGTTCGTAACGGTCAAAGGTAGTCAAAAGTATGTCTACATGATGTTTATACTTTTGAAGTATTTCATTATGACACTGGTATATACCATTGACTTGGTTTACAACCAGCTGGGAATCACCAAAGATATTGATTGACTTAACATCTAAGGCATAAGCAGCCTAGAGACCCAATACGAGTGCTTCGTATTCGGTGATATTGTTTGTACAATCAAAATCTAGTTTGAAAGATAAAGGCATAGGTTCACCATCAAGAGGAATGAGGATAACACCAGCCCCACCCCCACACTGACACTTGGAGTCCATCAAAGAAGAGTGTCATTTGGTAAGTGGTATCATCCAAGGAGACGGCAGCAATGGATTTATGTAGGAAATCAAAGTTAGAGGGTTGATTCCTGGAAAGAGGTGCATCTGCTAGTTGGTCAACAATGGTTTGGCCTTTGATAGAATTTTGATGGATGAATTCGAGGTCAAGGTCAGCAAGAAGCATGAGCCAACGTGTGCAACACATTGATGTTGGTAGGGTTTGGCATACATGTAATGTAAGGGGTCAGTATTGGTGACGAAAAAGGTTTTGTGGTTGAGCAGGTAATGACGAAGTTTGGTGGTGACAAAAACTAAGGCTAAGTAGAGTTTTTCGGCATGGGTATATCTAGTTTCATAGTCTAAAAGGGTATGGCTTATGTAATAAACCACTTTCTCTCTATGTTTCTCATCATGATGAGCGAGCATGACACCTAGAGAATGGTCAGTGGCAGAAATGTATAGGTAAAAGGGTTGGTCATCCTTAGGAGGAATGAGCACTGGTGGTTGAAGAAGGTATTGTTTTAAGGCATCAAAGGCTTTATGACATTCATCATCCCATTTGAATGAGAAATCCTTCTTGAGGAGATGATGAAATGGTTGACAACGATCAGAAAGCTACGAGATAAAACCACAAATTGATTGTAACTTACCTTGTAAGCTTCAAAGTTGACGAAGAGAGATTAGTAGGTGGAGGCATTTCTAGAATAGCCTTCACTTTAGCAGGATCGACTTCTATGCCACGCAAAGAAACAATGAAACCAAGGAGTTTTCCTAAAAGTACCGCAAAGATGCACTTCTTAGGTTAAAGGCAAACACAATACTTGATGAGGCAGTCAAAGATGATCTTAAGGACTATTAGGTGTTCGGCCTGATGTTTGGATTTGGCCAGAAGGTCATCTACGTAATCTTCCAATATACGATGCATGATGTCATGGAAGATATAAGTCATGGCTCGTTGATATGTAGCACCAATGTTTTTAAGGCCAAAAGGCATGACTCGATAGCAGAAGGTCCCCCAAGGAGTGATGAAGGTAGTTTTGTGTTGATCTTCTGGAGCGAGTAATATTTGATTATAACCTGAGAAACCATCCATGAGTGATAGCATTTCATGGCCGGCGGTAAGATCAACTAGTTGGTCAATGCCTGGTAGGGGAAAATCATCTTTGGGACAAGCTAGGTTGAGGTCACAGAAATCCATGCAAATGCAAAGTCCCCCTATTACCTTTGTGACAGGAACGATGTTAGAAATCCATTGGGGATAGTCAATGGGTAGGATGAAGGAAACTGAGAGAAGGCGCTGAAGTTCTTCTTTGACCAGAAGAGCAATGTGAGGATGCATTTTCCGCAGCTTTTGTTTGATGGGTTTGGCATTAGGAATGGTTATGATATTGTGGACCACAATTTTTGGGTCAATACCGGGCATATCGGCATAGGACCAAGAAAAATCATTGCTATGGTCCCAGAGGAAAGAGGTAAAAGCTTCCTGTTCAGCAACATCTAAAGACTGACCTATCTTTAGGATGTGCGGGTCATCCTGAGTATTAATGTTGATTTCGATAGTCGATTCGTTCAACATGGTTTGTGTCTCAGAGGGTAATGACCGGTGAATATAAGAATCTTCCACACCCATATAGGTGAGGATAGACTCATCATCCTGACATTGAATGACGTTAATAGAAGGTGTATCATCATCGATCATGTTAGGATACAGGAAGGGAAGAGAAGAAGGAACCTCACCATCGTGTTGATAGGTTAGAGGTCCCAGGGAAATTGTGTTTACGAAAAAAAAAGTTAGGAGGGATAGATTTGAGATCTATGGACTCCGTGGGTGAAGATGGTGACATTGGTGAATGGGGTGGAGAAGGTTTGTCTTCCTCAATGAGGTCGATGCGGGCCTTCTTGGAAGGTGATGCAGAAAATCCAATGCCACTACGATCATTGTGTTTATGGGTGGTACATGAAATGACAGTATGGCAGCCTTGTTCATAAAAATCAAAGCCAAAGCCTTTCCATGCACAATGGTGAAGGAAAGTGTGGGCGAAGTGGTGGTTAGTAAGGGATTGTAGGTCAGATGAAAATGGTCATGTTTGGGATGGAGGTTTGGGTGAATAAGTGGCAATATCAAGTCCCCCATACGTTAGATTAGTGCGAAGGTGGGGAGGACCGTAAGGAAAAACCTCGCCTACGTGGTAGTCATAACTAGGGTGCTGGCACAGGTTCCCATACTCTTGCAGAGTGAGGAATGTGTCGATATTGTATAGGTGGTACTCCCCCAGAGTGAGGCATTGAAAAACACCTTCTAAGGGATCAGTAGTCGATATGTGGGTAGCGGGGATAGATGACTCACTAGATGATTGGACAAGGGGTATCGATTCAGTTGGGAAGTAGAGTGGTCAGCTGTGAAGTACAGCCAGTAGTAGGAATAACAAGGTTAGATGTGGGAGAGGTGGTGGTAGCATTAGTGGGTGGGGTTGTGGGTGAAGGAGAAGTGGGGGTAGTGGCAGATGCCTTGACTGGTACAAGTACATCATTGGGTCAGTACAACATGTTACAAGTTTTGAATGGCGACGGGTCGGCGGGGATGGTGTAGTTATGTCCTTCATGCTCGAATTTTACACAACGGTGTAAAGTTGAAGGGACACAACCCATGATGTGAATCCAGGGTCTTCCAAGCAATAGGTTATACTAGAACTCCCCCTCTAAGATGTAGAATAGTTTTGGGATAGTGCGAGGGCCTACGTGAATGTGAAGGATAATAGTGCCAAGGGTGGAGGTGATGGCATCGTTGAAGGAGTGCAACATAACTGGGTTATTATGCATACAGTTAGAAGGGATACACATTTGATTGTATGTGTGGGAGGAGATGATGTTAATGCTAGCACCACCATCAATCATGACACGTCGTACACCTATGTTATCGATATAGATGGAAATGAATAGGGCGGATCAGGGTCATCTGACTGGAGAGGTATAATCTCCTCATTAGAGAAGCTGTGGTGACTTGAGGAGTGGTCATGGGGGTAGAAGAAGGAGATGATTTGGTTAGTGAGGCCACATGGTGAGGGGTGATAATCGAGGCCACTGGTGTGGGGTCATTGGGTATAACTTCAATGGATTGTAAAACCTTGATAAGGGCTTGTCTGTGAGATTAAGAAGTTTGGATGAGATCATACAAAGACATTTTTAGAGGAGACTAATGTAATTTTTTTATCATTACGCATGATGGGTGACCCCGTCAGAGATAGGGTATGTAGGTCTGTGGATGGTGATTTTGGGAGTGGGTGTAGATGGTATATTGGGTACAGGGTTGGTTGATGGGCTAGTTGCTTTTTCTTTTCCTTTGTCTTTCTGAGCATGGGTAGCAACGTGAACCATGTTAATCTGAGGGGAGGTGGATGGAGAGGGTGTGTCATGAAAGGTATAATGACATGAGGGGAAAAATCCTAGCGGTGGATAAGAGCCTTGTGAAATGAGTAGGGCGCACTGACATTTGGGTGGTGGTTTGGCCAACTCTCTAATACGGACCATGTTGATCTCAAATTTTGGAGGTGGGAAAAATGGTTGTGGGGGTGGAGATATTGATCACTGAATGGGTAAAGGATGATGATGTATGGTGATAGGTGAAGGTGGAGCATGGTCCTCATCAAGAAGGTCATCATCGTCAAAATTTTGTTCAGGAGGAAAAAGTTGGAGAAGAATGGTCTTCAGAGCCTTACAATTTTTGACATCATGTCCTGGCACATGATGATAGGCACAAATCTTGGTTTCATCAAACCCTTTTGGTTTGGGTTTGAGAGGATCGTAAGGTCAAAGTGGTAATGTGATGATGGAAGTCTCCAAGATATTGGTTAAAATGTTGGCATAGGACCCCGCTAACGGATCACAATGGGAAGTGAGTGTAGGTTTGGGTACAAGTGTGGATGATTGTGAGGGAAGAGGCTTTATAGGAGGGGGAATGGGTTGGTCTACTAATTTGATGAGTGGTAGGGTCTTATGTTTTGATGGCATCTTCTTGGGTAAAGGTGGGGTAGAAGAGCTAGCACTGGAAGGTTTTGTTTGTTTGACTACTTTATTGGAGGGTAGTGGGTTCTTATCTTTGGGTTGCACCTTCTTGGGTAAAGGTGACATGGGGGTACGGGATGTAGAAGGGAAAGTAGATGGTGGAAGAGGATGGGTTACCCATGGGGGAAACCGGGTTGTGGTGGTGGTGGTTGGTAGAGGTTGGGTAGACGACATTGGTTGAAGTCGTATAGGCAAGGTTGGGGTTATAGTAACTGGTGGAGGTATAGGTGGAAAGAAGTGTTCAGGTGAGGGTGAGGAAGTTTGGTTTTTGGGTGAATGATGTGTAACAAAGGCTCGTGAGGCAGGAGTAGGTTGTTTAGCTTTTGACTGGCCTTGGGTATGAGACTGTTTGGTCAAGGTTGATGGATGAGGCCCTAGGATGGACGGAAGGGGGGAAGGTGACAAAGGTGTGGTAGGCAAGACCAGTGTATGCAGCCTAGAAGGTTGGGTTTTCCTTTTAGGCGGAGGGATAATGTTGGTGCGGGTTTTAGATGATGTAGTTAAGTCTAGTCTAACAGGTGGGTGAGTAAGGATTGATGTCGGCATGACACCCAAAGTAGTGATGGGTTTAGATATGGGTGAGGAGATAGGTGTGGGTAGGATTTCAGGTTTTGAAATGGTTTTGGTCATGGGTAAAGGTTTGGATGTAGGTAGAGATGATGAAGAAGAATTCATTTCAATCAGCATGGTCAGTGTATTTTTGGTTGCTGAAAATACCTTTGGGTAGATCATGGAAGTATCCTCAGGAAACATTTGCATTTGGGTCAAAATGGGGAGCCGAAGACGTCCCCAGAGCATGGAATGATCAACATAATCCAAATGATCAACCAACCATGAAAATGGGACTACTGAAGAAGAGGATGGAATGGGTTGGGTGGCAATCCCTGTAAAATATGTCTGTGAGACAGGAATTGGCTAGCCTCGGATTCTGTAGGTAAAAGAGACGAGATCATGTCAATAGGGTCCTAGGATGCTGGGGGAAAACTGTCCCCAATAGTAGTGGCATGTCTGAAGAATATCCCATGGGTAGGAGAGATAATAGGTGGGGTGAGGTAGACTTCTCCCTTGGTGGAGGAGAAGGTGATGATGATTCTCCTGTGGATGGGAGAATAACAAGTGTTGACGGTTCAGTAGGCTGGGAGGCAGATGATGAAATGACATCGGTAGAAAGTGTGGGTTCCTCCATGAGAGCAAGGGGAGATGAGGGGGACTCCTCTGTGGGTGGAGGAGTAGAAGAGGTATGCTCCTCTTTGGGTAGAGGAGCTCATGTGCCAAGATTTCCTCAATAGATGAAGTAGGTAGGTTTTGAGGAACAGTTGGTACGATATCAAAAACTACGTGGACTTCACAGACATTGTTGTCACTAGATGAAGGTTCACTATTTTGATTAGATGATGGTTTATGATTAGGGAATGAATTTTTGAAGATGTGAAAATTTGATTTGTTGGCACGTTTCAAGTTTTCCATGACAAGGTCTCTATTGTCTATCATCTCTTGATCAATGTTTTTAAAAGTTATACAGTTACCATCACTATGTCCTTTAACGCGATGATAATTACAGTAGTCGTGTTCTTTATACCATGTCGGCATGGGATGAGCATAGGATCAAAACCTGTATGAGGTTTTATGGGAGGAAGTTTAATGGCTCCAGATTTAAGAAGCTTTTCCAAGACTGATGAATAGGGCTCTCCAATCGAAGTGTACTTCTGTTGTTCCTATCATCCAAGCTAAAAGGTCTGGACAGGAGAAAGATTAGAAGAAGGTTGGGCCTGATTAGAAGGATGAGGTGGACCCACCTTGAGGACTACCGTGTTGGCAGATCCTTTGGGATTTGAATAGTTATTTTGAGGTTTTGAAGATGAAGAAGAATCATTTGATTTGAATGGGGTGTTCTTGTTCCGTAATTGGATCTTCTTTTCTTCAATGGCACGAATTTCTAGTTTTCGGGCCATGGTGAATGCTTCATCAAAGGTTCAGAAGGTTTGGACTTGTAGAGTTGGTGAGATGTGTCTGGCACAAGCTCTAGTGAACAACTCAATAAGTTTAGTCTGAGGTAGTTGGAACGTCAATTGGTTAATAAGACTCCGCCAGTGGGAAACAAAATCTGTGATAGATTCATCTTCATACTGTCGGGTTGAATAGAGATTGGTCATGGTGACTTTCTTGGTAACATTGATTGAAAAATGATCTAAGAAATCTTGGGCTACTTGATTAAAGGAATAAATAGAATGTCGAGGTAGTCCACTATACCAATCCAATGCTGGTCATGTCAAGGACATTGGGAAAGTTCGTAGGAGCAAAGTGTCATCGTGGGTGATTAGGTAACACCCATGTTTGAATGACCACAAGTGTTGTTGCGGGTATTCTTTACTATTGAAGTGATTGAATTTAGGCATTTCCCAATGCACAGGGTAAGGATGAATGGGAATAGATGGATGGATAGGCTCATTATAGATTTCATCATAGGTTAAAGAATTACGGGAGCCAGAAACATATGCTTCTAAGGTCTACATCTTTTCCATCATCATTTTAATGAGGTCATTAGTAGGTTGGGATGAATGGGTGCCCCTTACAGAAAAAGGGGGTTGATGTTGAATGTATGAGGTGGGTGGTATGCTAGTGTATGGTGGCGTTGAGTATGAGAACTACACAGGAGGAATAGATGTAGGCAGCACATAGCCAGAATAAACGATAGATGAGGTTGGGGGTTGTTGGTAGTATGTGTAAGAGGGTGGGGTAGTCGTAACAACTCTAGTGGTGATTGGGGGTAAGGACTGTGGGATAGAAAGGATGAGGTTTTGGAAAGGGGTGCAAGTCTCCAACACCAGAGGTGGTTGCGATGCAATGGGTATATGAGAAGTGGTGGGTGAAGATGAGGCTATACTCATAGTAGCTATTGGAGGGACAATTGATGTCGTGGGTGCGATAGATGATGTAGATGTTGTAGTTATAGCAGCTGTGGAATTTAGCTGAGACACCACAGGTGGTAAAGTGGATGATGGTAGCACCGAGCTGGTGCTAGCTGACACAAAAGTGGGGGCTAGAGAAGGAGGGATAAATATGGGCATGTCGTATATTAAATATCTTGAGGAATCCCGGGTGGAAGAATGAGCAAGGTAGTACTAGAGGGTAGTGGGATTTTGGTCGAGGAGTCTCGTGAACTCCTCATCGCCGATAGCGATGGGGATGAGCTGAGTCGGATCCATAGGTGATAGAATGGATGGCAGTGATGGACTAGGTGGGAGTGGCTGATGGCTAGCAAGAAATATAATGGCGTTAGTTTGGCTGCTAGTCAACACCATGTGAATCAATGTATGTCGGGTGAACTGTACTCTGTAAATGACACTAGGAATAGTAGAGATGGGACAAAACATATTTTGATAGGGAAATTTGGTAAATGTTTTGATTAAAATCAAAAGAGAATGACTGATGCCAGTCAAACTGATCACTAACCTTTAAGGGGTGACCGATGACTGTTACAGGAACCGATACAGGTTACTATGAGAAACTAACAGTTTCAGCAAATGAGGTAGAAACTGATGACTGTCAGAAAGGAAAGTTGTATTTGATGACTGTTACCAGAGTAAAGAGAATACAATGATACACAAAAACTCTAAACAGAAGAGAAGATGAGATAAGTGTCTTTTGGGTAAACTAACCAAAAGAACAAGGAACCGACACCCGTTAGGTAAACCGATGACGGTCAGATGTAAACCAACGACGGTCACTGGACCAATGCTGGTTACTGTGAAATCTGAAGAATGAAGAAAAATGGATTTTTGTGAATTTAGATGAGATGAATAATCAACCCAGAAGTTTGGGGATGATAAGATGAGGTCCTGACACACTCTAAGAAAGTCAGAATACTCCAACTGTGATGGCGGAGTGTGAAAGGTAAAAATAAAAATGAAGAATCGTATCCTCACACCTCAAAACGCAAGTCAAGCACAAAGCTAAGAAAAATATGTAATCCAACAAGTGAATTTAGTGTGTTTAGCTTATGCTATTTAAAATACTGACTCGTGAATTTAGAGTAGAGTTTTTGGTTGGGAAGGCTTCCTACGAAGAAGGAAATTCTAAAGGTGAGGTTTCAGGTTATGTTATGGTGGGGGTGGGCCATCCTCTGATGGGGTACTGGACAGAGATAACCAGTTGGGTGCCCACTATCAATCCTTTGATCGTGTGATCATTGACAACTTCTTCCAAGTGGGATGTTGTTTAAGAAGATGTATAAATTTCAAATTTGTGTAGTTTAGGAAAAGAGAGAGAGAGAGAGAACCAAGTGCTTTCTACAGTTCAATTGTGTCAACCATCAGCTGGGCATGACTTCCAGCGTATAGGTTGCCCTCATTTTTAATGTGAGCTATAATGCAACAAATCAGAATGTTATGCAAGTGTTTTAAGCCCAAATCAAAGTGTGATATTTGATGTAGCAAGTAATGAATAGGAAGAGGGATGCTCTTTCACTAATGCAATACTAATGAAAGAAAAAGAAGTGTTCTTTTTATAGCACCAAAAAAAAATTGCTTTTAGACAATAGAAAGAAGGGAAGATTCCAGAGAAGAAAATTAATGTGGAAGCTTTTCAAAAGGGAAACAAACACACAAATTTCACCTAGGAATGAATAAAATGCAAGGAACCCTGGATGGGTCCCACTAGGTGTGCCAAAAATTTTCACTATTTTCTTTAAGTTTTTAGACGAAACAGTTAAGGGTATGGGTCAAGGATGAATACATGTTGTGATGGTCGGTTGGAGGTCCTTGCGCACCTTTTGACTTCTTGATCCAATGCTGACTGTGAGAGCTTCCTTTTGGTTGGGAGGAACTACCTGAAATACAAAACAAGACCACAAGAAAGAGTTAAACAATATATCTCAGTGGGTTGCCTAGCATATTCTAGATCCAAGAAGTGTGATACTTCCTTGGTGGCAGTCAACCCACTGTTTAATATAATTTTAATGCAATAAATGACATAAATAAATAAGGTTCTACTGTAGTTGATATGATTTAGGTATCTCATAGAAATACAATAAGCAAATCTATTATATCATGCTAGGCTATGATCAGATCTTGTAATAAGGTAAATAATTAAGGTGTTGGAACAGGTCAGGGTTAGGTTCTAGGTCACTTGGGTCACTTGGGAAAAGGTTATTGGGATCTGTTGTTAGCAGGATTGCAAAATATAGAGACCAACGTTGGTCTGGTATGATCGATGACGGTTTAGCAAGAACCGACGACACTTAAGGCGGACTGATAATAACTCAATAGTTCACGGTTTTGGGGATTTGTTTGAGGCTAGATCAAAGATGGTAAGAGGTTGGTTTAGGTCTATGGAGGTGTTGGGAATATTCAGAGGTACTCAGGAATGGAAAGAGGTGATTAAAATGGTTATGAGTGATGGGATTGGTTGGGTTCATAGGAAGGCAATAGTGGTGAGGTAAAAATATAAATGGTGGTTGATAAACAAAGGTGAAGAACCCTTATAAACTGAATATAAATGAAATGGTGTGGGTTAGAAACACACTTACTGTTGTGCATGTTCAATGGCTGGGTGGTGGTGATGGTTGATCGGTTAAATGGAGGTCAGTTCCATGGAAGTGCTTCCCAGAATGCTACCGTGAATGCAAATACCTTCTGATCAATGGTTGTGTCTGGATGTGTAAAAGATATTTGGTTATTGTTTGCATGCAGATCTCCTTTACTCCCAAAACTTGAGAATGTGACCAACCTTTGAAACAAGGTTACTAAAATGGTTAAATGGTAACCGACGACGGTTTAGGTTTACTGGCGTCAGTTTTGAGTTGACCAGCGTGGGTTAAGGCAAGATATCTTAGGTTGCCTAAAATAGCAAATATTGGCTATATTTTTCCAGCTTTGCTAGTTGGTGTCGGGTCTAAATGGAACGTTGCACTTAGATATGTGGGAATGTGATTAGAGGAAGAATAGGCATGTGCTTTTGAGGTTATATTAAGTCTTAGTTCATTAAGGTAAGTAGGACTAAGTCTTAGTTAGTTATGGAAACATGCTATGAATAGATCTATGGTGAGGTGTCTAGGTGAGGTGTAGGTGAGGTGTGCATCCATTTAATTAAAGTAATTAAATTCATAAATGAAGCGAGGGTGAGTATTGATTTAATTGTGGATAATTAAATTAATGTTAATATGCGGTGAAAGGGGGCTAGTGTTAGCTGAGTATGTTTAAGTTAGTTATTCAAAAGGGGACCAAGGGGAGTGTGGCCCAATTTTGGTGTCTACAAACATGACCTTTTCAGAATATAGGGTGGCTACAAGAAGATGTAGCTTCTAGTGGGGATTTTTAGCCATCTCTTCTTCTTTTCTCTCTTTTGGGGGGGGGAGGATATTTTTCCTATGGGTTTCTCCTTTTCTCCACTTTATGAGAGTTTAATTGTAATTGGGAACCTCATTAGGCCTTGTTGTCAAGATCCACTTATTCTACCCACTTAAGCTACACTTAAGGGGGTGTAAGGGGGTGTTAGTATAGGATATTATTTTCCTCATATTTATTTATTTTGGATTATACCTACACATGGATTATTACTACACTTGAGGAGTTAGTTTGCTTATGTGTACTTATTCATAAGAGTTACACTTGGAATTAGTCATAGAAGTTACACTTGAGCATCATTATTAGCTAAGTGGGAGTTGTTATTTGACTGACTATGCCAAGTTTGGGAGTTACATTTCTATTTTGGGCTCTTTTTCCACTATTCATGGATGAGTTACATATTCACTATCCTATTTATACATATTCATTTGTGATCTACTCATGAAGTCTTGGACGGATTCATTCCAAGCTTGTGTAATAATTCTCTTATTGTGATTTTATTTTCTTTTTAAAAACTTATGCATATTCTTTTCTCATGTTTTATGAACTGGTGCATTCAATTGATCCAATGATCTTGACCAATACTCCAATAACACCACCCCAATTCCATTAGCAATTTTAATATGCTTGTTGGAATTGGCTTGGTTTGTGTGTAGATAATGAATCAAATCTTATAAATTATAATCACATCCTTTAGTTCCTTTTACTAGGTTCATGACCCAATTATACCTTCCAAGATAAAAGATAGGATTATTTTCCATACTGATGAATTGTACACCTTTTTCTTACCTAATACATCTTATAATTATAAGAAGCTTTATTCAACTCCTTCATAGACAAGGTTTCTCTTGTCACATATAGATCTCATGATACTATTCGTTAGGTTACATGTCTTCACACATGTTGTTACCTTTATTATTAAAATCCAAATAGTTTAGTTTTTAACAATCTATTCTTAGTTATTAACTTTACAATGTTTTACTAGGCTTTAAAACAATAACATTCAAGTTAAACATTCTTTAACTATTAAGAATATTTTTCCTTATTCATAACTATGTATACATAAATAAAAGAGATAGTAACAAGATTTCTCATTATATTCACATAACTTCTCAAACTGTAGACACTGAAATTTGGCAATCTATCCTTTGACATTGTTGACCTTGATAGTGCACACTTGTATGGACAAATGTGCACTCCTCACTCTTGTTTAGCACACCTTGATAGAACGTCATGTACTTGTTTATCTTTACACACCTCTCTTTTGTCATTTTTTGAAATCTAATTGTACAAAATGCATCTAGAATAATCCATGATTAGGCCCATAAAATCAAATTTTACTTGTAACCTGTCAGTCCAAAACATCTATTTTAGTCAGATTGTAAAATTACATAACGTCCCTACTATATGGTTTTGGACCAACATGGTGTGCATTAACTCTTTCAATTCCATATCCTTCATATAAATAGATATACCCCTTTGGTTTTCCTTTTATGTCATAACAACCTTCAAAAGCATATATATAAGCAAGTAAAACATACCTCATTGAGGGACTTGGAACTTTATGAATTCATGTAAATTCAAGTACTAAAGGCACCTAAATCCCCTTAAAAGGTAAAATAACTCATGCACATCCATTAGTGAAACATCACCTACTAGTCTGAATTCTCCTTCTTGGTTTAGGAGTCTCCATTTTTATTATACAAGCAAGAAAAACGAATCTTCCTAATCAATTGAGAAAGTGTGAAACTTGAGCAAGACATTGTCAAAGTATGGTTTTAAAATTATGATTTCACTAAAGTAGATATCACATGTTAGGAGAATGGCATGTGGTTTGAGGCCTATTTAGAGTAGTGTGTATGTTAACAGTGCATAGGGGTGCCCACAACCTAACTAACTTTATTTTGTAAGAACTCCTTGCACTAGAAGGGTTTGATGGATTGAACAAAGCTTATAGATTCATTCTGAAGGTGAGAGAAGAAGACTAATAGACAACGATACAAATTTATAGGTGAAAAAATCACTTAAGAAGTTTCAGAACCAGATTTCAAGTAGGTCCAAGACCGTACAAAAGGGTTAGGACTGTACAAACATTTTGACTAAGTTGTTCATTTTTTATCGAGCTTAGTTTTAGTAACGAAGCATTTCTAGTTCCATATTTCCTTTTTCTTACACTCAGACCACCCAGACTCCTCTAAATCCACATAGAATCAACTAAATGCACTCTCTCCCTTATGTTTTAGCATTTGTTAAGTAGCTAGTCATTTTGAAAATTGGTATTCTAATTTGTGCAATTAATGTTGGAATTCAATTAACCATAATAATCACTTGTAACACTATTCATCATTTTTTACGTATGTTAATGAAACATTCTTAAATAAAAAAGGGTGAAATAATTTGGTGAACCCAACCCAATATAATCAAACATTGTATCCCTAACCATAGTTTCCCTATGGTTTCCTTTTAGAAGCATGGGTTGTTATTTTATTTCATTGTTATCATCATTTTTCAATTTCTATATGCTTTCCTTTTATGTCATACCAAAATAGTTCTCGTCTTTCTAATCAATATATTGAACATATTGAGTTTTCACCTCCTACTCACAAGCGTCGTAGTGTAATGGCTTCTTGTATTCCTACTTCTAGTTATCTTCTCAATCCACCTACACATGATGTTCCCTTGCATGACATTGAGACCAATAGTGATCACTCTTATGATTGTGACCATGGTGAGGCCAACAATGTAAATCAAGACCAAGAAGAACTCTTATCTAACTTTCATGCTCAAATTCTTGTTAATCCACATCATATCGAGCCTATTATCAAAATTATACTTGTTACTAATCTCGCTCATGATCAACAAACTAATGACACATATTTTACAAATAGATCTCATCCCTCATCCACTCTACCTACATCTATTGTTCCTAGCTCCTTAGGGGCACCTATCCTTCCCATGTAAAATGTGTTTATGCTTATTCCTGCAACCACTATTGCTACTACACCTCTTATCTATAATCATAATGGCTTGCTTACATCTTCATCTAGCATACATGCTCTTGAGTCCCTTGTTCATTCTTTACAAGCACAATTTTTACAACTACAACAAGGTTTCTCTCATAGTTCTAATGTTATGGACTCTTTGTAATTATTGCATAATCCACCTGCACATGAATTTGTCTCATATCCTTTTCCTATTTTCTTTGTTCCATCTAAGCTTCCTATTTATGATGGAAAGGGTGATCCCCATGAGTTTGTTCGATCATTTTATTGTACTTGTTTTGACTATGCTTCCAATTATATATTGCTTACTAGGTTATTTCCTCAAATTCTGGAGGACTTTTCTTTGCAAGTGTTTTATAATCTCCCCACACATTTTATGCACTCTTTTAGTACATTAGCAAATTAATTTTTGTTACAATTTTCAACCAGCATTGGGGATAAGATATCTTATGTGCAAATATACAAACTTAAACAATGAGCATATCAATGATTATGCCTTGAGTTATAGAACAATGCTTACTAAGATTAACAACATGTTAGTTAATAGTGAGTTACAAGACCTTTTGATTCAAAGTTTACTTCCTTCATTATCGTTCATGCTTAATAATTTTCTATCTTTTGACCATATATGTCATACACTAAAAGAGCATGAATCTAAGATATTACACATGAAAAAACTCAAGTATGTTTCTAACACCTCTAATGTATAAAATTCCAAGTTTTAAAGCAAGTCTAATTTGAAGGGAAAATCTAACAGCGCTAAATTTTCTTCTAAAGACATTGTCAATGCTATTGCTCAACCAACTAAGCTACAATTACAACCTATAAGATGACAATTTACATGGTTACCTTATCCTCCGCACATGGTTATAAAGTAATTACTTGAGTGAATCTCGTGTCTCTCCCTCCACCATTTGAGATTGATACGAGAAAGCCTCAAGGTAAATAATTTGATGCTAATTCTTATTGTGATTATCATAGATTTATTGGTCACACTACAAATATATGTATTATTTTATAACACCTTATTCAAGATCTTATTTAATTTAATGCAATTGAATGTGATGAGCCCACTAAATATTCTAAGCCTACAAATAAATATTCTAAGTTGAAAAGATTTAATGATCCACTTCCTAAGCATACTAATGACACATCTACTTTAGAAGTTCAAAAAAAACATTGTACGGTGCTACCACCATCTTCTTATGGTCATCCTCTTGATGTTATAATTGACACTATTACTCGCACCTCATCTTCTACACTGATCATTTCTTTTTCTACTTTTGATATAGATGACACATTTATTTTTGACACATTATCTATCCTAGTCTCTATTCATCATATTCCTATTCAAGATGTCTTAGTTATTCAACATAACAAGGATACTATTTTTGCACAACCATTATTTAAGTCTCTTGGTATCTCTTTTGAGAGTTTTAGACTTGATTCTGATCCGCTCTTTCAACACATTACACTATTGATCACAGTTGGTTCTATCACTACAAATAATTCATTCTTAGTCACTAAATTTGTTACTACTTAAGTATCACATCTAGATCTCCCTTAGCTATGAGCTCTTATGGTTTTTCCATTGATAGTTCATCATTGTATCAAGTTTATTCATCATTCATAGGTTTTCACTATTCGAGGTATTCCTTTTAGGGATTTCTCTCCTAGCATGTCTAGTTCTTCTATAGTCTCTTATCACTCTTCCTAATGCATATATGGATAGGTGTCTTATTTTGCACACTACTTTGCATAGTTCTAGTCCTCCTAGGTATCATGATAGGCCTTTGGTTGTGCACACTACCTCACATAACACTAGTCCTCCTAGCTCTCATGTTAGGTATTTGGTTGCACATATGGATTCACATAGTTCTAGGTATCCTGATAAGAATTTAGTTACATGTGTTACATCACATAGTTCTAGGGCCTCTAGGTATCCTCCTAGGAATTCCTATACACACATTATCTCTAGTGGTTCACACTCTCATATAATTTTATACAAATACTATATCATTCCCGCTCACTCTATGGTTTCTCATAGGTCTTCTATGATTTCTCATTATTTTATTCCATCATGCATCTCATTCTTCTCAGTGCTCTACTATTTATAGTTCTCCTCATAGAAATTCTTTAGCACATATCACCCTGACAATTCCAGCTGCACTTGAGTCACATTCACATTCGAGTCTTGACCCTCCATTATCTTCAATAGTTTCTTCACTTCCTTGCAAGGTTCTCTTGGGATAGCTCTCATGACATCCCCCCTCTTGTACATAGTTATGCACTAATAATACAAAAAACACTCTAGTTGCATATATTTACTCATCAAAAATCAAAAATATATATACTACCTCTCCCTTGGGGAAAAACATTCTTTCTTAACTTTAGAATATTTTCATATATTCCCTAGGGGGCCTAAAATACAAAATGTAAAAATACAAAATTAGGACTTGTTTTTATGGCATACATTGTGTACACTTTGTATTATACATGATGTTTATTCATTTGGTTTGGTAGATAACATTTCTTCTTTACACACATGTGTTCACGTGGTATATTGAGCATGATGTAGGACATACAAAGAGTAATACACGATGACAGGTGTTGCCCTAAGCCTTACCCAAACTACTAATCTCTAGGGGAATCTAATTTTTCATACTATATCTAGGTACTATATTTATATTATAGTTACTTTCTTTCCTCAATATGTTTGGTTACATATATATTTTGTACTTGATATATTTTGGACTAACTGGACTAACTCATGTGTCTTTTGCAGCACTTACAATTATTGCTTCATTGGCTCTTTTATATTATATGTTACATTTTTTTCATGCATTCTTGCTAGTTGCGTGTGTATTCTTATTTGTTACTTTGATTGTGGCCTAAGGGACTTGTTTGTCTTACAACACCGTGGGTGTACCATGTGTGCGACATTATTTCTTGTGTAATTTTACATCTCTTATTTTCCATCATAAGGCCCTTAATTGTCTTGCGACACCATGGGTGTCCCATGTTTGGAGATACTTCACCTTTTGTGTGACATTTTTTAATATGTTTTCACATTTTTCTATAATGTATGCACTTGCTTTCTACCAAAACATGATTTTTTCATTGTTTTTATTATTGTTTTAATGCATTGGCATTGTTATGGTTATCATGCTTATTATTTTTATGTCTCTTTTTTTGCCCCATGGTTTCTACTATGTGCATTCCCCTTGCAGATATAGTTTCTTCTTGGTGGCCACCACATCAATAGTTCAAATATCATGCACAAATTTCTAGATTTTCAGACATGGGTATACATCTTTTCTTTTGAGCCATGTGCTCAAATTCTTCACCGCATGTGCTCAAAAGTGGGGGAAGCATCCAGGGTGTATTCTATATTTCAACCAAATGTAAACATTTTTATAGGCATAGACTGACATAAATGACCTAGAATTGGACTCTGGCATAAAAACTCAACAAAATCTACATAGGGTCAGAAATGTACAGACTGGTCAGGACCATACGGACAATGATAACCCTACTATATGGTTTTTCCCAGGGGAATTTTCTCAATATTTTCCAACATTTTCAGAATTTTTACCATTGGCACAGGGTTTTCATATAATTTCATACTCATATTGACATATTTTTAGGGGGGCATGAAGTATTTATCCCTCCCTCCCTCTCTCCACAATACTCAATTTCATTTTTCATTTTTAAGGGCATGGGTCTCCTTTCTCCAGTTAGATTTTAGCATGCATCAGTTCTACTCATTTGTGTGGTACATGGGAAGAGTATGGGGGTAATTTATTCTCTTTTCTACCGTGTTTCCTAATTTACAAATTTGGGATTGTATCCATCTGCAGTGGTATGGTATGTGGGGTTATGAAAGGTATATAAGTGGATAAGTTCTTCATAGGAAGTCTTCCTTATCCTCGTGTACTTAAGGGGAAGATAGTATAGTTACTAAATAACTTTGATACATGATCTTCTTCCTTGGTAAGGTGTTTCATATCCTTATTTTGTGGTTCTTCTCTTCGGAATTCGTGTGTTGGGTTTGGTAAACCTAATACATCGACATATCCTTGGTATAATTTGGAAATGAACACCCCCAATTCTCCATAAAAATCTAGAAAATCTATAATCTCCGAGACATATGAACAAGAGCATATTCCCTCTAAAAAATAAATCCATGTATTGGACTTCCATGTTTTGCATCTCTTTTGGCATTTCTTATTGGAAATTTATTTACATTACTTTCATTAAATTTTGAGTTACATTTCAATTTTCTATCTTGGGCATTAAGTACACTTTGTGATGCAAGTTTCATCTTGGATTGTTCCAACACCAACACAAACACTACAAAACAAAGTTATTACGAGAAAATACAAAGTGTGTCTACACACTCAGGTATATTTTCCTTTTAAGAATGTAATTTTAAATTTCATACTTAAAGGGGGGGAAATGTAGACACTCAAATTTGGCAATCTATCCTTTAACATGATTGACCTTGACATTGTACACTTGTATGGAAAAATCCACTCTCCTCACTCTTTCTTAACACACCCTCATAGCATTTCATGTACTTGTTTATCTTTACACGCCTTTTTATCATCATTTTCTGAAATCTAATTACATAAAATGCATCTAGAATAATCCATGCTTATGCCCATTAACTTAAATTGTGCTTTTCTCCATTTGATCCAAAAATGTCAGTTTTGGTGAAGTTGTAAAATTACATATTGACCCTACTATATGGTTTTATACCAACATGTTATGCATTATTTATTTCAATTCCATCACCTTCATATGAACAAATATACCCCTTTACTCATCCTTTCATGTCATAACAACATTCGGAAGCATTTATAAGAAAGTAAAACATACCTCATTGAGGGACCTGACACTTTATGAACTCCTCATGCAAAAATAAGCACTAAAGGCACCCAAATCTCCCTAAATAAAAGAATAACTCATGTACATCCATTACAAAAGCATCCTCTACTATTTTGAAGTATCCTCCTAGGTTTAGGGGTCTCTATTTTTGTTATAGAAATAAGGAAAGTGGCCCTTCCCAAGTATTTGAACAAGTGTGAAACTCAATCAATGCATTTTCAAAGCATGGTTGTCAAATTCTAATTGCACTATATTAGATATTACATGTTAGGAGATCACCATATGGTTTTAGGCCTCTTTAGAGTGGTGCATATGTCAACGGTGCATAGGTGTGCAGAAAACCCATATTTGTTTTGCAAAAACTCTTTACACTACAAGGTTTGAGGGCTTGGAAAAATTTTACAGATTCATTATGAAGGTAGGCGAAGAATACCGATAGATAATGACACATATTTCCAGGTAGGAGAAGAACTTAGGAAGTTGTAAACCTATACTTCAAGCATGTCCAAGACTGTATATAAGGGTTGGAACTGTAAGGAAACTATTGAATAAGTTGTATGGTTTTGACCAAGATTAGTTTCATATCACAGTTTCAAAGACAAATCATTTCCAATTCCAAATTTGCATGTTCCTACACTCACACCACCCAAACTCCTCCAAATCCACACAGAATCAGCTAAGTGCACTCTCTCCCTTATATTTTAGCATTTATTAAGTAGCTAATCACTTTGAAAAGTTTTATTTTGTTTTATATAATTAATGTTGGAATTTAATTAAATTATAATAATCACCTTTAACAATATTCATCCTTTTTTATGTAAGTTAATAAAACATTCTTAAATCAAAAAAGGTGAAATCACAAACCTAAAATAGTCATGTCTAAATTATACGATTCATATATATGATAAGAAAGTTTTAATGGGTACCTAGGAAGACTAAATATTTGGGCTTACTTTATTGAAAATTTCACCCTACAAAGTTGTTCATAAACAGACTTAAGGTCTTTTTTATTTAGTTCTTTTAAATCACAGACTATTAACATAGAAGGGAGTATCATCTTTCAAATCATAATAATTATAATAGCACATAGTAAAGCTTCATAACATGTTTAAACATATATCAAGGATTCTTCCATCGATGAATTTGATAAAGAATATCCTTGAGACTTCCCAACTTATATGGAAAGTATAACAAGTAATTCTTTTATTATATTAACCCTTAATTAAACTCTTCAAGATGTGAGTTCCCTTTAATTATTGTTAACAATATAAAAACATCGTTAAAAACAACCACTAAAGCATATAAATTCCCAAATTGTTAATGTATTCTAATCATCCTATTATATTGGTTTTAAAAATTAGTTCGCACATATTATTCAAACAATTCTTATGTTATTCGGTCCATAAGCTCGATCGTTTCAACTCTTAATTATTTAGTAACCAAAGATAATTAGCAATGGCAGTCATATGAGGATGTATCTCCCCAAATTCATCTTATATAATATATGTGTACTCATCAATAAGTATTCATATGATCTCATAGAGAAAACAACTTTGATTGTATTTATAATATCCTTATACCTAGGCTTACACATAAACAATGTATAATGGTGTATACAGTTTTGTAATCTAAAGAAGAATTATAACCAAAAATATATATTGATTTACAACCCAATGATGCCCTATATGAAACCTTAAACCCATAAGGAATTATCTTTCTAATGCTTAGAATGTCCCATTGTTAAGTGGACCTTCATGTCTAGAGTAAATTAGGGGAGAATGTCGTGCATGATTCAATTATGTTTGTATGTATCTAAATATCAATTTCCACTAGAAAAAGGGAGGGTTATCAAGCTCCAGGAAAATTAATGGTGGTAATAAATGTATTCCTTATTAAGATGTGTATGCCTACTTCTTTGCAAAGAAAATTCTAAAAATACACATAACCATATTTTTAGAATTCGTTAAGTAAATCAATAGACTTTAAAACCCAAATATGGCTATAAAATTTCAGCCACATTAAAAGTGTCGTGAACACTAATTGTGCTCATTTTAGGGTTATAAATAGATGATTCATTTCCAATTATGCCCATCAAGGTTTTTTTTAATACTAATAACACAAGCATTTAATCTTCCAGATTAGTCTTGAGAACTTGATACACATCAAATAAGAATTCCGGTCTATTAACAAAGTATATATCTTAATGCTACAAATTCTTTCATTATCAATAAAAAGTTACAACCAAGGAGAGAAAATATCTTTTATAGTCATGTCTATTTATGACATAAAATCATTATGAAATTAAATAATTATATCTTGACATGGGTTAGCAAAAACAATAGTTGGCATGATTTCCATTATAATAAATATGCATAAACTCTTATATGCAAAGCATTTATTTTATATATAACTTATCAACATGTAAGGAGAGGAAGGCGAATTCATTTTTTTTCCTTTCAAGTATCCAAAAGGAATTGATTAGAGAGGAACAAAATATTTTAATTTCTTCCTACACATATATCAACCATTTCAGACTACCAACACACCAGGGCATTAACATGCATCTATTCCCAAAGCCACATTCAAAATAATCAAACAAATGAAAAGAAACATATTTAAGTACATATAGGAATATAGATGAATGCACTCCTATATACTCTTTAGAAAGTGTGTGCAAAGGTTTAAACACCCATATGACTAAATGTACATGTAACACATATAAACATCCCCTGCTCATACACAATATAAACTTAATATTCAATGCTTAACACAAATGTTTATAGAGAGCATAAAAAACCATACAAACATCATTTTACTATGATTACTTATGCTCATAAGAGGCTATGTAGGATTAAAACAAGGGAAACCATGCATGTAAAGAGAAGAAAAAATTCATGCTCTTGATTTTGAATTGTTTTATTTAGAAATCCGATAATGTTGCCACAATTTTTTTGTAATGTTATTCCTATTTAAACTCTCTACTTACGGATAATTCCCAAAATGAACTTTATAGACTTTCAAAATCTATTGTCCAACTTAAAATAACCGGTGCCCCTTCCATAAAATATCAAAAATATCCAAATAATGAAACGCTTAAAATAAAACTAGAGTGTTATTTATAATGTTGCCCCAAAAAAGAAAATAAAAAAATATAACGAACCAACGCTTCTATGTAAACAACGATGCAACTACTCCCAACTTCCATACAGTGTAAAATAACTTGTGTCTCCATCAACTACTAGCTAGGGTTTTATCATCATTCACTAAGTGCCCACACAAAACAATAATGAGTATGCAAAAGTCTATATGCCCATTTTTATGTGGACTTCATCTTCCTAAAACTCTTTTTCATATTCCATTCAGGCATGTGACCCTCTCTAATACATTAGAGTCATTAAAAATCCCAAACTAAAAGTCAACAATAACAATCATATTTACAATTACTGAATGCCAAGTCAAAAACACCAGTAAACATGCCAATGATTATATTTCCAAAGTCCATCATGCTTATTTTCCGATTAACAAAATAATCAAAACACAAGGTCATAGACTTATGATTTCATATCCAATAATATCTTAATGCCTAAGGTCAAAAACATCTAACATGTTTAATAATGTTATCCAAATCATTAAGTGCTTATTATATTATCAATGGTCATAAGCCCCACCTAGACCTTGTATTATAAACATAAAGTATTCTCCAATCATTATGCAACAAGCACAATTGTATTATATGTAAATTAAGTAATGCATACTCAAGGGTAAGACCCAACACAAGTCCTATGAAGCCCATGTATAATGTAACAGAAGAAAACTTTACGATTATTATAATGTCACAAATTTATCAATTGTCCAGGCATAACCAATTTTGATGTCCCATCTGATGCACAACCAACATAAAGATATTCCTAATGACAATATAGAACTATCAACAAAGATTCGACTATACTTGTTAACCATGCAACTCATGATGTCAAGACAAATTTTGATGTCAAAGATAATTCCTAATATCACAAGACAATAAATGTAAACCTTAATTCCACCCAATAAGTTTACCATACTCATACAACATACTTAATATTGAAATCATATATCACAATCCAAATGTAATTCATGAAATGCCAAGGCTTATTAATATTGTATCATAATGCTAAGGTTTTCTAGCCATCGATCAAATGTTGATCTTAGAAGTACTTACTGAATGCATATATATCTAACACATAATGACTAGATGAGTGCAATGTTTACAAGATAATTATATGCTCCAATGATGGAATGGTTTCCTTGTTTTCCAATACAACTCTTCTTAGCACATGCCCACTATATAATAAGGTAAATATAGACAATTCTATTGTCTTTTCAACAATGGAGATTATCATACTCAATATATGTAATGCTACAAATTATTTCATTATCAATAAAAAGTTACAACCAAGGAGAGAGAAATATCTTTTATAGTCATGTTCTATTTATGACATAAAATCATTATGAAATTAAATAATTATATCTTGACATGGGTTAGCAAAAACAATAGTTGGCATGATTTCCATTATAATAAATATGCATAAACTCTTATATGCAAAGCATTTATTTTATATATAACTTATCAACATGTAAGCAGAGGAAGGCAGAATTCATTTTTTTTCCTTTCAAGTATCCAAAAGGAATTGATTAGAGAGGAACAAAATATTTTAATTTCTTCCTACACATATATCAACCATTTCAGACTACCAACACACCAGGGCATTAACATGCATCTATTCCTAGAGCCACATTCAAAATAATCAAACACATGAAAAGAAACATATTTAAGTACATATATTTCATATACATATAGGAATATAGATGAATGCACTTCTACATACTCTTTAGAAAGTGTGTGCAAAGGTTAAAACTCCCATATGTCTAAATGTACATGTAACACATATAAACATCCCCTGCTCATACATAATATAAACTTAATATTCAATGCTTAACACAAATGTTTATAGAGAGCATAAAAAACCCATACACAAAAAACCATACAACCATCATTTACTTATGATTACTTATGCTTATAAGAGGCTATGTAGGATTAAAACAAGGGAAACCATGCATGTAAAGAGAAGAAAAAATTCATGCTCTTGATTTTGAATTGTTTTATTTAGAAATCCGATAATGTTGCCACAAATTCTTAATTATGTAATTGTTATTCCTATTGTGAAACTCTCTGCTTACGGATAATTCCCAAAATGAACTTTATAGACTTTCAAAATCTATTGTCCAACTTAAAATAACCGGTGCCCCTTCCATAAAATATCAAAAATATCCAAATAATGAAACGCTTAAAATAAAACTAGAGTGTTATTTATAATGTCGCCCCAAAAAAGAAAATAAAAAAATCTAACGAACCAACGCTTACTATGTAAACAACGATGCAACTACTCCCAACTTCCATACAGTGTAAAATAACTTGTGTCTCCATCAACTACTAGCTAGGGTTTTATCAGCATTCACTAAGTGCCCACACAAAACAATAATGAGTATGCAAAAGGCTATATGCCCATTTTTATGTGGACTTCATCTTCCTAAAACTCTTTTTCATATTCCTAGTATTCAAGCAATGTGACCCTCTCTAATACATTAGAGTCATTAAAAATCCCAAACTAAAAGTCAACAATAACAATCATATTTACAATTACTGAATGCCAAGTCAAAAACACCAGTAAACACGCCAATGATCATATTTCCAAAGTCCATCATGCTTATTTTCCGATTAACAAAATAATCAAAACACAAGGTCATAGACTTATGATTTCATATCCAATAATATCTTAATGCCTAAGGTCAAAAACATCTAACATGTTTAATAATGTTAGCCAATCATTAAGTGCTTATTATATTATCAATGGTCATAAGCCCCACCTAGACCTTGTATTATAAACATAAAGTATTCTCCAATCATTATGCAACGAGCACAATTGTATTATATGTAAATTAAGTAATGCATACTCAAGGGTAAGACCCAACACAAGTCCTATGAAGCCCATGTATAATGTAACAGAAGAAAACTTTACGATTATTATAATGTCACAACTTTATCAATTGTCCAGGCATAACCAATTTTGATGTCCCATCTGATGCACAACCAACATAAAGATATTAGTAATGACAATATGGAACTATCAACAAAGATTTGACTATACTTGTTAACCATGCAACTCATGATGTCAAGACAAATTTTGATGTCAAAGATAATTCCTAATATCGCAAGACAATAAATGTAAACCTTAATTCCACCCAATAAGTTTACCGTACTCATACAACATACTTAATATTGAAATCATATATCACAATCCAAATGTAATTCATGAAATGCCAAGGCTTATTAATATTGTATCATAATGCTAAGGTTTTCTAGCCATCAATCAAATGTTGATCTTAGAAGTACTTACTGAATGCATATATATCTAACACATAATGACTAGATGAGTGCAATGTTTACAAGATAATTATATGCTCCAATGATGGAATGGTTTCCTTGTTTTCCAATACAACTCTTCTTAGCACATGCCCACTATATAATAAGGTAAATATAGACAATTCTATTGTCTTTTCAACAATGGAGATTATCATACTCAATATATGTAATGCTACAAATTCTTTCATTATCAATAAAAAGTTACAACCAAGGAGAGAAAAGATCTTTTATGGTCAAGTTCATTTATGACATAAAATCATTATGAAATTAAATAATTATTTCTTGACATGGGTTAGCAAAAACAATAGTTGGCATGATTTCCATTATAATAAATATGCATAAACTCTTATATGCAAAGCATTTATTTTATATATAACTTATCAACATGCAAGGAGAGAAAGGCAGATTCATTTTTTTCCTTTCAAGTATCCAAAAAGAATTGCTTAGAGAGGAACAAAATATTTTAATTTCTTCCAACACATATATCAACCATTTCAGACTACCAACACATCAGGGCATTAACATGCATCTATTCCCAGTGCCATATTCAAAATAATCAAACAAATGAAAAGAAACATATTTAAGTACATATATTTCATATACATATAGGAATATAGATGCATGCACTCCTATATACTCTTTAGAATGTGTGTGCAAAGGTTTAAACACCCATATGACTAAATGTACATGTAACACATATAAACATCCCCTGCTCATACACAATATAAACTTAATATTCAATGCTTAACACAAATGTTTATAGAGAGCATAAAAAAACCATACACAAAAAACCATACAACCATCATTTTGTTATGATTACTTATGCTCATAAGAGGCTATGTAGGATTAAAACAAGGGAAACCATGCATGTAAAGAGAAGAAAAAATTCATGCTCTTAATTATGAATTGTTTTATTGAGAAATCCGATAATGTTGCCATTATTTTTTATTAATGTTATTCCTATTTAAACTCTCTACTTACGGCTAATTCCCAAAATGAAATTTATAGACTTTCAAAATCTATTGTCCAACTTAAAATAACCGGCGCCCCTTCCATAAAAAATCCAATAATGAAACACTCAAAAATAGAACTAGAGTGTTATTTATAATGTCGCCACCAAAAAAATCCAACGAACCAACGCTTCTATGTAAACAATGATGCAACTACTCCCAAATTCCATACAGTGTAAAATAACCCGCATCGCCATCAACTACTAGCTGGGGTTTTATCATCATTCACTAAGCGCTCACACAAAATAATAATGAGTATGTAAAATTCTATATGCCCATTTTTATGTGGACTTCATCTTCCGAAAACTCTTTTTCATATTCCATCCAGGCATGTGACCCTCTCTAATACATTAGAGTCATTAAAAATCCCAAAATGAAAGTCAACAATAACAATCATATTTACAATTACTGAATGCCAAGTCAAAAACACCAGTAAACACGTCAATGATCATATTTCCAAAGTCCATCATGCTTATTTTCCGGTTAACAAAATAATCAAAACACAAGGTCATAGACTTATTATTTCATATCCAATAATATATTAATGCCTAAGGTCAAAAACATCTAACATGTTTAATAATGTTAGCCAAATCATTAAGTGTTTATTGTATTATCAAAGGTCATAAGCCCCACCTAGACCTTGTATTATAAACATAAATTATTCTCCAATCATTATGCAACAAGCAAAATTGTATTATATGTAAATTAAGTAATGCATACTCAAGGGCACAGGTGGTTCACTTGGTAAAGGTATGGTATAACACGTGCGTTCGAAGGGTATTAAAGAATACCCTTAATTCTAATTTTTACCTCTAATTATTCAATTGATAATACCCCCTCCTATTATATTATTAGAATGAAAATACCCCCTATTTTTTCCATGCACCTTACTTACCCATTTTTCAATTACAATTGTATTTACCCCTTTTTATTTCTACCCTAATATATTAAACAAAAAATATATCATATTTCTCACTCAATTTTTTGTAATATGTATTTCCTCTCGAAAGATAGTTTGAAGCCATTGAAGACCTATTACAAATCACCTTATAAATGTTAAGCTTTAATCATTTATCAATAGTTCTTCAAATAATTAAGATTTTGAAATAATATCACTTGTGTTGAAAAGTATACTCAATCCTAGTTTTCTACCATCTTATTATTTCTTGGTTAAGAATCTCTTAATTGATATTTCTTTATTCAAAAATAGATTATAATTTACCTTTATGAAAACACTCCTTTTTTACTTTTAAGGTATTTAATTTTAAAAACTAGGATTCAAATATTTTAGATTTATATTAAAATAAAACTTCCATTTCCTTTGGCCCACCTCTCTAACCTACCCCCAATACCTGATTCAAAATATTAATAAATTAAACCCTTTCACCCCCTCATGTCTACCGGTATATTGAATTTAATTTTATTAATATTAATTACCTCAATATGAACCCACGTGCTAGGATATTGCCTAGCTAATGAACCCCCCGTGCTCAAGGATAAGACCCAACATAGGTCCTATGAAGCCCATGTATAATTTAACAGAAGAAAACTTTACAATTATTATAATGTCACAACTTTATCAATTGTCTAGATGTAGCCAAGTTTGATATCCCATCTGATGCATAACCAACATAAAGATATTAGTAATGACATTATAAAGATATCAACAAAGTTTCGACTATACTTGTTAACCATGCAACTCATGATGTCAAGACAAATTTTGATGTCAAAGATGATTCCTAATATCGCAAGACAATAAATGTAAACCTTAATGCCACCCAATAAGTTTAACGTACTCATACAACATACTTAATATTGAAATCGTGTATCACAATCCAAATGTAATTCATGAAATGCCAAGTAATGGCTTATTAATATTGTATCATAATGCTAAGGTTTTCTAGCCATCAATCAAATGTTGATGTTAGAAGTACTTACTGAACGCATATATATCTAACACATAATGACTAGACGAGTGCAATGTTTACAAGATAATTATATTCTCCAATGATGTAATGGTTTCCTTGTTTTCCAAGACAACTCTTCTTAGCACATGCACACTATATAATAAGGTAAATATAGACAATTCTATTGTCTTTTCAATAATGGAGATTATCGTACTCAATATATGTAATAATCATCATGTTTTAATAACATAAAAACCATCATAATATAATGTGCAATATCTAGAAAGAAGTTCCAATCCATCAAGAGGTAATATAACTCATAAAGAGGAGACCTCAAGGATTAACAACATATAAAGGAAAAAGGAACACTTTATATTCATTTGGATCTCAAGCATAACGTCATTGTGTCGTACTTGTAAAGTTACAATACTTTATTGGATGATGTTTGTACGAATTAAGACTCCCGTCAATGGCTCGTCGATACCCACAAATTTTCACACATTTGATCAATATTATAATTATTTTAATAGTTATACGTTCTACCGACAACCTTAGAAACGTTAAATTTAGGGGATCCCAAAGTGGAATGTGACAAATGCATGCCCCAAAACAAATGCCTTTCCTTATCATTTTGGAAACATATCTCCCCGATTAAGGTTATTGAGGAAGGTGATCAATTTTCCAAATATCCGTGTAGATTTCACAAATGCAAACGTTGGAACCCTGGATTCACTAAACAAATCCATCAAATCATATTTTTCTTATGTGACAATTTCCATCTACATCTCTTGATGGTTCTAAACGAATGAAGTAACAACCTTGGAAGAGTAGTTTGATGGTTCTAGTAAGGTGCTCAGGTCATGACAAGTTTTCAAAATTCTCTTTATCTCACTCTACAAATCCTTGTTCAATTATTACTCATAATATTTTTTTGTATTTACAAGAAATTAAATGTATTCTCCCTCTTATCAATTCTTATGTTGTTCACTCTAATTTTTATAATTTAAATTTAATTAAATCTAATTTTATATATATTACATTACATTGCTGAAGTAAAACCACTTTCCCATATTAAAAAAGTGGTAACTAGTTGGTTATCATAACAATATTATTATACATTTATCCTTTTTTTAAGAAGTCTTGAAAGTTACTACTCACTAACCGGGATAATGATTTATCAACCTTAGAACATAGCCTTACACGTGACAATAAGTACATAAAAGAATAATGAGATGGAGAGTCATTGAAACTTTGGACAAAAGTCAGGAAAAGTGGTTAAGTTGTCCATGGACATAAAGTATGCATCCCTTGCTAAATAAGGTATGGGACAATTTAAAGCATCAATTTAAAGCTTCAATTGCTAAATAAGGTTTGTACATTGGACCACATGACCTCCCAACAAATATTGAAGTGCAACAATCATCTAATTGATAACATCTTTTATTGATGTGTACATC
The DNA here is from genome assembly GCA_019776745.2 of Taxus chinensis. Lineage (NCBI taxonomy): Eukaryota > Viridiplantae > Streptophyta > Pinopsida > Cupressales > Taxaceae > Taxus > Taxus chinensis. The sequence continues at coordinate 65,546,974 of CM034156.1, read as the reverse complement.
TTGTCTATAGGGATTAAATTCAGTACTTGATTTTTTCTACGGATAAATATTTTTGTGATGTTTAATGAAAGAGATAGTAGTGGAATATAATAGTGCAAGATATCAACAAAAATGATTAATTTTAAATTTGATGTCTTCTTATTTATTATATAATGAATTTTCCAAAAAAATACGATGTTTGAAGTATATGGTAAAATTTGGAACTCGTTTTTTCAAAAAAAGTAACATAAAAATGTGACTAGATCGAAGTAATTTATCACCAATCAATATAATATTGATGAAAAATGTGATAAATTTATTAATTAGTATATTATATTTTAATAAACAAGACAAATCTGAAATAAACACTTTAAAAATAATATCTATCAATATTTTTCAAATAAATACTCATAATATTTATACTAATAATCATTATATTTTAAGAATATTTTATAATCTATTTTAAAATTTAATTATCTATTTATTATGGAAAAAATCCAACGAACACAATATATATTTAATATTTTCCACACACTTCCAAAAATTTATATTTTTCACACGGCTATCAAAGTTAACCTCGCTTTCATACCCAAGTTAACCTTAATTCATCTTATCTTCCCCTAAATAAAAAGATGACATACTTCATAATGTCATGTGGAAAATATGATAATTCATCTTATATCACCTAACTAATGGCCTTTAAAAATATTTTTTAAATAATTAAATTATCAACCAATGCTATTATATTTCAAAACATTATGATTAAATATAACAATACACTTTTTCCAAAAGGTCTTCTTCTAACTCATATGATCCCTAGTACTTTACCAACCCTACTTTAATTTCATAGAGAAAAATAATAGAATGATTTGAGGGCTCATCTAATGACAATGACCATGCAAACCAGTCCACACAATGATTTGTCTTGAATTTTTGTTTTCATTATTGTTTTCACATGCTTGCTGACAAAGGGAACATAGGCCCATCAATATATCATACTAAATTCGTTGACTAAGAGGCATATGAATTTTGTTCAATTCCTATCTAAACTATGTTCAAGTATTAATGATTGGAGACAAGGAACTTTGATTGAGATTAGCAAAATGTGTATGTTTAGGTATGTTAGGTGAAGGTTTTGAAATTTTGTTATATTTATATGGACTAAAATAATCGACACTTGTCACTGATTGAAAAGGTTGTAGTTCAATAATGAGGATATGGCTTGTTATACTATCTTTTAGAGTAAATTTTTTTTATATATTTAATACGAAGATTTAAGTGGATAGGATCGGGATTGTTGTCTAAGTGATTTTGACAGATTGGATATCCCTAATCGTTGCTATATAGCGAAATAGAAATTTAGATATAGATATATGTTTACTTAGCAAGTGTAATCAACTATATATATATACTTTATTTAAACATGGGATGGATATACTGATTTCTACATAAAATCATTGATTTCCCTTCAAATAATAAACAGAAGACAAAAGAACCCAAAATAAAATTAATATAATAAAATGTTATTAATTTTAAATTACCGGATTTAATTTAATATAAATATTATTAACGTTAAAGGAATATATGTATGGGTATGATAATACGTTTTAAAATAAAAACTATAGTTATCCAATGGGTAGTGGTGTAACAGTTCTTGGGTCTCCTTGCAATTGGGTGGTCCAAGGTTCGAATCGTAGCTCCATGTTAAGGCAGCCTACTACCGTCGGTTTGGATACCCTAGTGATGGGGCACCACAATAATGTGGTTTAATCAGTGGGCTCGTCGAGAGCTTAAACTACCATCCTTAGATGGTTCCACGACCTTTGTGGGATGGTGATGCCACAAAGGGCTAGGGCCTTCTCCCTAGGCAACTCAAGCAAAAATAAATAAAAACTATAGTTTTGATTAATTAAAGGAGAGCTTTGATTTTGTGTAATTAAGAGCTTTCCGACTTAGAGAGGTTCTCAAATCTTGTTGACTTCTAAATGTGACTAGTCTCAATTATTACATCAAATTCAATTAACAATATAATAATTATAATTGTAAACAATTGAATGAATTCATACAAATAAGATGGTGACATATCATAACAAGTTTTAAAATGGAGATTAAATTATAAGCACTTAAAAACATTTTTTATATATTTATTAGTCGTTAAATTATATGTTTCTAGAATGTATTTGTTTTTATATTTGTCAAATTTGGATTTTATTGGTGCATTTTCTTGATTTATAGTGGTCCCCTCATTATTCATTTGCTCTCTCTCTCTCTCTCTCTCTCTCTCTCTCTCTCTCTCTCTCTCTCTCTCTCTCTCTCTCTCTCTCTCTCTCTCTCTCTCTCAACCCTCCATGCCAAGAATGTTGATTCCATGTTTTTAATATGCGACAAACTTAAGTGTGCAGTCCTAACATGGTGGGATCGGGCCCTTCTCTCACTCACATCATCTAATTCATATCCCATCTTTTTCACTTTTTTCTAATCATTGGGTGTTACATTACAAGCCTATATAGTCCAAATTTGATTTTAAATTCTCTTTAAATATACAAGCACCCTAGCTCATCAAAGGATCTACCATCTATCTATTGTTATCAAGGAATTTCAAGTGAAAGCTAGAGAGAGAAATCATTGGGCATTTATAAGCATTTTATAGAGATAAAGTATTTATTGAAGTACTAAAAGTCATAATGGATACACATGACATTGCAATGGTTTTCTTAGTTATATAATTATCGCACATACTTGGTGTGATGTCTTCAATATTATATCAAACACAAAAAACAAATAAGAATCAAGATAAGTGGAACAAATATCCCTAGAACAAATGCCACATTTTTTAGGTTTAGACTTTGATAGTTTGATTAAGATTAAGAAGAAGAATATTTATTTCATAGTGATTGAATTGAAGCTTCATAACACTCAATGGGGTTTCTAAAAGCAAGAAATAGGAAAATCTATATGTAAAATAAAATCTCAGTGTGAAGAACTTTGTCTAGAACATCATTTTCGCAGCCCAAACAAAGCACTTTCTAGACACCACTTTTTTAACAAAGTGTCATGTTTTAGGATAAACACAACTAAAACTAATTCTAATATTAAAATGAATTAAGTGCCCATATTGGCATCATACTCAAAATTGGGCTTTGTCATGTCCACATTATGCATAAGCACATGTTTGAGGCCCAGTTTAAACTTGGCTACCTTGGTCTCATCATCGTATATGTAACCTACATAGTGGAGGAGACTAAGAAATTTAGCCTCATACTCAAAAACAAGCATTTCCTCGTGTTATAATAACTAAAACTTAGTGATTTTCCTCTCCCAGTAAGAAGCTAAAAGGTACCTTTAAATAAAAAAATCTTAAAGACTTCCCACATTAGAGTAGAGAGATTGTAGCTATTAGGGGAATATCTATATTCCTACCATAGTGCAACTTCTCCTTTTATCTAAAAGATCCCAATGTGTGTACATCCATCAAAGGCAGTGAAAGTTTTAGTGGTGAATTTTCATTAATTCACGAATATTCTAGTTTTACAAATTGGTATTTGGCGATTTTTAGGGTAGTACTAAGGACCCTTTAGCTCAAATTATTGGGATGTAAGGTACTTTTTCATATCAGATCGCCTACACTTTAAAATAAATTTCATAGTTGTGAATGTATATCGCCACTACCTCAAAATTCAAATTGGGCACAATCGCCAACATATTTACCATATAAGACTCCCATCACACCACAAGCATAATTATTCATAGTTTAGTCGAAGGTAGATCTCGCAGTGCATACAAATGTAGACGCCCATCTGCACATGCAGAAATCCATCTACACATGCAAACACCTAATTACATATGCATATGCTTGTACAACTTGTTGAGAGCTTTCCAGAAAAAAAAAATGGAGCCGTTTCGACACTTGTATCAAAAGTTATGGCCTTCGCAAGACATGCCACCAAATACAAACACCCATCTACATATGCACATATAGACACCCATCTGCATATACAGATACCCAGTTTCACATGCATACACTCGTAGAACTTTACGAGAGCTTTCCGGTAAAAATTGGAGTCATTTCAACGCCCAGATAAAAAGTTATGGCCTTCGTAAGAAAGGTCAGTGAACGAAAACACCCACATGTACATGTAGACTCACGTCTGTGCATGCATATTCCCATCTACACATGTAGACACCCATCTGCATATGTAGATTCCCGTAGAAATTTTTTAGAGCTTTCTGACAAAAAAACATATTTGTTTTGACACCCAGATCAAAATTTATGGCCTTCGCAAGACATGAAATCAAATACAATCACCCATCTACATGTGCAGACACCCATTTACATCTAGATATCATGCAGACACCCATCTGTATCGCCCTTTCAATTTCTCCCCAGCACACCTTTTCTCTAGAATTTTATTCACTTGCGTCGCTATACATATTTTTCTCTTGTTCACCATCAATAAGAAAACCATTATTATAAATTTGCCAAAAAAATCCAAGTTGGATTTCGGTAGGTGGTCTTAAAATTTTCCTTGATGTATGTGAGAAGGGATTCAATGTTAGGGATTATCAGGTGATGATGACTAAGTCCAACAATGTTAATATCAATAGATGATGATTTATCACTCTATATTTTAAAGATGTGATATTATTACATGTGTGATGTATTAATTGGTTACATATGTGAATTTCGTACTAACACTGATGTATGATTGACTTTATTATCTTGTAATACAAATCTTTTCACTTGTGTAACCCATTTGAGCTTAGCATTTTGTAGTGGTTGATTATTAGGAGCTTCATGCCAAAGTAAATTTTTCATATGAGCTACCAATATGTGTAGGGGGGCATCTTAAGAGATTGGAGCCTCTTCCAATTGATTTCATAGATCGGGGAAAGGGGATTTACTTGGATATCGTTGAACAAAAGTGATAATTCTCTTTTCTTCTAGCAACTTGAATTTAACATCTAGTGCATAACAATCATTATCGTGACTCCTATTAATGTAATGGAATTTAGAAAATGTCATACATTTTCATGCTCAATCTAATGAGGAGGAGGATGATCATTAGGGGGTAACTGAATTAAGCACTTATCAAGTAGGATGAGAAAGATATCATGCAAAAAAACAATAGATTTTTCAAAACGTAATGTTTTTTTCTTCTAGATAGGAGGATGCCTCGTAGAAGGTTTAGGTCTAGATATGATATGATAGGTATTATTACCATGATTTAGAACCTTGACTTTCCTCAAAGTATAAGATGATTCATTTGTAAAATTAAAATCAAGCTTTATGAATGGAGTACAAATATGATGATGTAAATGTGTAAGATTATGTTTTTTAGGATTTCTACCTCCTCCCTAAGTGATTTGATCTCAATACTCATAACTTGAATCTATAGTTGAGAGTTATTTTGTAAAACTTTAATTGATTGTAGGATAGCCTTATGAAAAAATTCAATGTTATGATCATTGGTAGATGGGGGATCTAGCGTGATAAAATATTAGTCATATTAATTTCCTTTGGAATAGTATTTATTTCAACACAATGAGTAATAAAAGTATTTATATTAACACATTCCACCTTTGTAATAGGCCTAAAAGACATGTTATAATTTTCCACATTGTCATCTATAAGAAGCATGGAAGAAACACTAAAAGGAATATTATTTTTGCATTCAATATGAAGATTAGAGACACAAATAGTAGCATTTATATTTTTAGGAGGAGGATAAACATCATTATTGCATGAAATATCAAGATAAACATGTGCATAACCATATAGAAGTATAAGAACAATCATCATCACTATCCATATCTATTTCATTATTAGAAATGAAAGTACTATGAGTATGTAGGATAAGCCCACTCTAGTGAGATATCATCGTCATCAGAAAAGGATACACTAACAAACTTAGTAGATTCTATGTCAATATGAAGTGTTTTATTATTAGAATTGGACAACTTTTCAAGATTACAAGTGAAGACAGGTCGCCATGAATCATCACTAACCCAATCATTATCACTAGATGCATACGTAGAACTAATATCATCATTTTAATGTGGCTGTAATGAGACAAGAGAGCTAGGCTCAACTACTTTTAGAGAATCAATAGAAGTGTTCAAATTAATAAACCCATGGGGTACCTCTAATATGGGTAGAGAGCTAGACAAAAAGGCATCCGAATAAGGTATAATGAAAATAGATGTCACACTAGAAGATGTAAAAATAGGTAGATGTTGCAGAGTGGGAGGAATATAAGATGATATATTATCATAGCATAAGCCACATTAGTTATAAATAAAGTAGTGGAAGCATAGACAACATTGTATGGTGTGGATAAAACCTTTTTACTAAACCCATAAGAGGCATGGAACTGATTAGAGGGATGGTAGCTAATAGTGACACAAGGGATGAGGTGATCGTGAGACTTTTGTAAATTTAACACATCAGAATGAAACATAATATTTTCTTTATTTCTTAATCACAGTTGCAACATCTACATGCACTTTTTCTCTATAGAGATACAAAATCTCTCATGGATGTTTTATAGATTGGTGTTTATTCTAAATACCTAACCTATATTGGTTACAATATCAACTCAGATATAATGGACTATAATGATTTATATTCTCTCAATTAGCTTCTTATGCTTCACATGCACATTCAAAAACCTCATCTCTTTCTCCCTTCAGCCAATCAAAAATTGTCTCTAGCTTCCTTAGCCATTCATGCTTGTCTAACTCATACTTTTGTTAGCCCCTAAATGGTGAAATCCTCCTTTTATATCCATGTGTTCCCACTTCACTTTCCTCATTTAAATTCACCTTACGTAGAATGGTCCCTTCTAGATGCTTCTTGATCTTTCTACTCATATTCAAATTTGAATTGAGTCATTAATACTTTAAACTACCTCATATATATATATATATATATATATTGCCTACTTTTGCATGTTGATCTAGTCATTGGCTTCATCTGACCATTGATCCTAGTTTTCCTCCTTGTCAGACACCTTTTGACACCCTCTTTTATCCTATCTACTAACTACAAAATCTATCATACACTTCCTACTCAAATCCTCCACCATGCTTCTTTGTTATTCTTTTTCACACACTTATACTTAGCCACACTTTACTTTATCCTTTTACACACTACCTCTAGTCTTTTGGGCCATCAAAAAAAAAATCGTTCCTTTTCGCATTCCAAGATATTGTGCAATCCCTTCTATTATCCTTCACACTCTTTACCATTGCACATAGTTTCTCAATCTTTGTAAGCCTTTAGTCCACCAACCTGGTACAAAATCTTACGTATACCCACTATGCATTATTATCTTGCACCTAATCTAAAAAACCTCACACACTCCACTACTCTATGCTTTTCCAAATATCTCACACATTATTTTACACCCTCTTCTATTACGCACTACATTATTTGTTGCTGGCCATTATGAAAAGTCTTTACGTACTTATGTGTAATCGCTCTTTCACTCTGGTGTGCTTCCTCTTTTCATTTCATGCCCTCTCCATCCTTGTACATACACACACTTATCCAAAATTGTGAAATATTTATTTAAACCGTGGATGCTCTTGCATCTTAGCCCTTATAGTTTCAAAAAGAAATATTACAAAACATAACTATCCTAATTCAAAAAGAAACCCTAAATTCACTATGGGTTTGAGTAATAGATTTGGTTCAAAATTCAAGTTCACTAAATTTTGACACCCTAAAATATATGTGATGAATAAAAAATATATAGGATGCAAGGGTTCATTACAAGATATTATTCTCAATAAATTAATTCAAACTTAACCATGCATAATCATAAAAACACATTAATATTTAAAATAGTGATAAATGATAGAATCATATCTCAAATACACAAGAGGAGATGAATAATTAGTTTTAAATATTGGAACAAAGGAGATCTGGGCATGTAAACGTGTGGAAAATGTTGGTTAGAGACTGTAGATGCTTTGTTCCAAATATTGGAGCTGTAAAATGACCTAGTACATGACTTTATATTTATTTTAAAATATTTTCCTAAATTTTTTACGGTCTTAACTAGAATTTTATGATCTTGTACCCTTTAGAATTCAACTTCTATAACTTTCTATGTACTTTACCTTCCTAGAAATTTTCTTTGTAGTATGTCTCTCTTATTCATACAACCTCAGAAAGACCTATAATGACCTACAACAAAGTAGAAACATTAAAACTTGTAATACACGTCAAAAAAATATTAAATAACAAAAGGAGAAATAAGTGTGTGGTGAGACTCAACTATACTTTGCAATCAACCCCTACCAAACCAATCCAAGTGTTGCACTACATTCCCTCAAGTAGGATCAAGCCTCATGTAGTTCTCATAAGTGTTTATACAAGTGTGAGTGCCATCTAAACCAACCCCCTATGAGTTCCCTCATGTCTCTTGACACAAAGATAATGGGATAACTATAGATTAGATAATGTACCCAACATGGTAATAGTGTGATGTAGTGTTATTTAGTTATTAGACTAAACCCTTTGTCCCTTAAAAATTTGATAATACTTGGAGTGACTTTTATCTTGTTACGTTATGGATCGAGGACCATTGAATTCTTATAAATGGAGGAGGATAGACTATTTTACCCGATTGAGTGCTTCAAAATTGTAGTAGTGACTACTCTAAAATGATCCAGAGGATCCTCACAGTGAAACACCTATCTAAGATCTTCTCATAATAAGTTACAGTCATTTTTAAAGCATGGAGAAAAATTAGATACGATTTCGAGTGATATCTTGTTTACAGGAAACACAACTTGTACACAAAAGTTATATCCCACTAAAATTTTTAGGAAACCGGCAAAATATTGGAGATTACATGCAGGATGAAAACATGTGCACACTCACCAAGTAGTTTCGATTATATTGCGAAAAAAAACATGTGGACGAATTTAGGTGACGGACTAAAAACGTTGGGTTTTGGGAATGTCATTCTCGGACACTCATACATCGAACAGGTGGACCTCACTATTTACTGGTTGGGGGCCCTTAGCCAAGTTTCACACACTCGATTATGGAGGGGTGTGTTGGCCTCCTTCTCACTTCACATTATGTTAGTACCAGACATTGTATATATTTATGCATGTAGTTGCATTTCCACCATATGATGAATGTGGGACTAATTTTTTAGGGAAATTTAAACAAATCCGTACTATTCCAAGTTCCACACATTATAACCTATTTAACTCCAAATTCAACGCTATACATGCAAATCCAACCATACCTTTTAAATGATCCATGCATTAAACCCAAAACTTTATTGCTTATCTCCACGCATTATAAACTGCCTTGTTTCTGGCTCCTACAAATTCCACATATATGTGCCATACACATCACCCAACTAATGCTGCACTCATAACCAAGGCTAAGACCAGTCAAATGGCTCTCATAGCCAACTCAAACAATGCGCTAAAACTACACATTTTAAAACACGTACTTCCAAGATAATATGTAAGCCAAATGTGGGATATTGATCCCATGGGAGGTGGAAGTCAAACGCAGTGACGATAAGGAGATTTGAACCCGGGTGGGCTCTTTGGTAAAAGGATAAGATCCTTGACCGGCATGCTCAGTAGGCTCATGAAACACTATAAATTGGAGTGATATGTGGCTTATTTGTATAGCATTCGAGAAGCTAAGTGACTGTAAATATTCAAATGCTCATAACTTGAGCTAGGAATGGAATTTGGAGGATGAAGTAAAAATTGCAACTACTATTATTTTAGGACAGATGAAGAGTGATGATAAGATCAAAATTCTTGTAGAATTATTGGTAAAGTTTTAGTTTTCACTATTTTAATAGATCTTTCCCATTCAATTGGACCCAAATACGTAGGCCTTAAGTGCCAAAATCCGTTATCAATTCCTATGCGTCAATTTTTTGGTGAATTCTCTTCATTTCTTTCAATATTTACACAGTACTTGTAGTTTTTATTCTTTTATTAAAAATACAAAAGGATATAATGTCTCAAATTTTAACATTGAAAATCAATACAAAGCAAGAAAAATGTGTGTGCATACTTGCTAGTTAAATTTGGTTTTCAGATCATTAGTATCAGAGCTGGTTTTGACTGATTTTTGGTTCATTTTAACGTGTTTTGGATTGCAAGTTATGTTTTGGATGTTAACAAGGTCTCGATCTAAGAAGGGTGAAGGAGAGTTAGTAGAAGGAGATCCCAAAATTGGTACCCAGATGATCTCAAAGTCCTACAATGGCGGATCGAGAGGAAGTGGAAGAAAAATTTCGTCAATCATTCCAATAGATGAAGGAAATGGTGGAAGAAATGTACCAAGATAGGCAAAGGGAAAAGGGAACTAGAGGAGGTAAGAAAGAAGAAAGCTCTAGTTCTGATATTCCAAAAAGAGACTCTTTAAAATCTGATTTTCCTTCATTAAAGTTAGATATCAAGTTTGAATTGCCTATGTATACTGGAGAGCTAAATGCGGAGAAGTTGGATAACTAGGTCAAGAAAATAGAAGTATATTGCAGGGTTCAGAGAATTGTTGATGACAAAGCAAATATTCATCTGGCAACTCTTTAGATGGGTGGCACAACACTCATTTGGTGGGAGAGTAAGCTTCATGAAGTGGAAGAAAACAAAGGTATAGAAATCACTTCTTGGTCTGAATTTGTTTCAAATCTCAGGCAACAATTTTATCCTCTTGGTTATAAGCAACAAGCTATGATGGATTGGCAAACATTAAGACAAACTAAGGGACAAAGTGTTCAAGAATACACACAATAATTTAGGAAAAGGGCTCTAATTCTGGGAATTTCCCTAAACACAGAAGAAACACTGCTCAAATATATTGGTGGATTGCATAGTTATCTAAGGCATATGATACTTGTTTTAGGTCCTATTAATCTTGATGCAGATGTGTTCAAGCAACCCATTTAAAAGCATGAGGGAAAATGAAAAAGGAGTCCTCTTTCTCTTATTTTAATCAGAAGAACAAGCAATATGAAGGAAAAGGTTCGAAAGAACAACGAAAAGGAAAGGGTAAGCATAAAACAAACTCTACTGTTAAGAAGGAAGATGAAAAACCATTTTGTAATCATTGTAAAAAAAACCATGATGAGTCTAAATGTTGGAAATTACATCCTAAAAAGAAGCCTAAATGGATGGTTAAGAAAGGAAAAGAAAAGAAAACAAACATTGTAGTGCATGATCTTGGTTCTGATTCAGGTGATGAAACCAAAATCACAGCTATGAGTTTTCAAGGTAAATCAACTCTTTCAATTTCCAACAATAGCACTACAGATGTTACATCTTCTTCTAGTAAACAAACTATACCTAATGATAAGAAAAGAAATGAGCTTTCCCACATTAGAGTAATTTCAAAGCATACGAAAATTGATACTCTTTTTTATAGTGGATCTCAACCTAATCTAATTTCTGAGGAGGTTGTTAAGAAACTAGGAATCAAAACTAAACCACATCCTAAGCCTTATCCTTTGGGCTGGGTTTGTGATGATGCAAAACTACAAGTAACTAAAACTTGTACTTTCAGATTTGCCATTACAGACAAGTTTATTGATGAGGTTGAATTAGATGTAGTTCCTTTGGATATTTGTGGGGTGGTTTTGGGAAGTCCTTATTTGTATGATCGTAAAGCAATCTTCTATAGGGAAGAAAATAAATATTTGCTTGTAAAGGATGGAATTGAGTTTATTATTAGAGCTCACCGTGAAAAGAATAATCTATCCTTGGTAACTACAGGTCAAATGAAAAGGCTTGTAAACTCAAGCAAAAGTTTTGTGCTCATGGTGGTCAAAGCCAAAGAAAAAGAAAATGAGATGGATTTTGAGACTTGCGATCTAAAACATAAGGATGAATTGGTAAAAATTGTTTCTCATTTTGATGATGTTTTTCAGGATCCATAGGGTCTACCTCCCAAAAGAGGGGTTGAACATGAGATACAGTTGCTTTCAGGATGCACCTCTTCCCAATATCGGAATGTACATGTTGTTAGTAGTAGAGAACGAGGAAATCAAGAGACAGGTAATGGAACTTTTGTCTCAAGGTATAATTCGTCCAAGTACATCCCCATGTGGTTCACCAATTATATTGGTTCCTAAGAAGGATGGCACTTGGCGAATGTGTGTTGATTTCCGTGCTTTAAACAAGATTACTATAAAGAATCGTTACCCTCTTCCTAGAATAGATGATTTACTGGATCAATTAAAGAATGCAATTTATTTCACTAAGTTAGACTTAAGAAGTGGTTATCACCAAGTAAGAATTGCAGAAGGTGATGTTTGGAAAACTACTTTTAAAACAAAACAGGGATTGTTTGAATGGTTAGTGATGCCTTTTGGTTTGTGTAATGCACCAGAAACATTCATGAGAGTTATGAATGAAATTTTTAGACCATTCATTGATAATTTCGTTATTGTCTACTTAGATGATATTCTTATTTTCAGTAAGTCATGGGATGAACATGTTAAACACATCCAGAAAGTCTTAGATGCACTAAGGAAAGAGAAATTGTATTTGAAGATGTCAAAATGTGAATTTGGAAAAACATCTTTAATTTACTTGGGTTATATTGTGGGAAATGGAGAATTGAGAATTGATCCTGCAAAAATAGAGGTTATTGTGAAATGGCCTAGACCCACTAATGTGATGGAAGTTAGAAGTTTTCTAGGTGCAGTTCAGTACTGGAGAAAATTTATTGCTAACTTCTCATATATTGCATCTCCTTTGCATGCTTTGACAAGTGTTAAACAAGTCTTTCAGTGGGGAGGAAAACAATAGAAAGCCTTTGATACACTGAAAGAGAAGATAAGTACCCGCTCCAATCTTGGCACTTTCGGATTTACGACATTCATTTGGGATTGAGACAGATTCTAGTGACTACACAATGGGGGCAGTTTTGATGCAGAACAAATGACCAGTGTGTTACCATTCAGAAACCTTTACAAGTGCGGTAAGAAACTATCCAACTTATGATAAAGAGTTGTATGCTTTGGTTCAAATTGTTAAAAAGTGGAAGCATTATTTAATGGGAAAAGAAACAATTATCCATATTGACCATCAACCGCTTCAATACTTACAAACACAAACCAAATTGCAGCAGTCTAGACATTTCAGGTGGATGGGATTTTTGCAACAATTTCATCTTGTAATTAGGTATAAAAAAGGTATTCAAAACAAGGTTGCCGACATGTTATCCAGACCACCAGTGGTAGTAGCATCTATTCTTTTGCAGCATAGTTCTTTGGCTCATGTTAGTTACAAGGAACAATATGTAAATGATGTCGACTTTAGAGAAGTGTATGAGGATCTAGTAAGTGGGAAACAAGTAGGAGAAAAAGATTATCATTTGCATGAAGGATTGTTATATCATTTTGGAAAACTTTGTATTCCAGAAAATGAGCATGTGTATATGATTAGGGAAGCACATACTTCTCTTATTTCAAGGCATTTTGGTGTTAGTAAGACAGTTGCACATTTACAAAAATATTGCTATTGGCCTAGAATGCATGAACATGTAAACTGGTATATTAAGGGATGTGTTCTTTGTGCCACAAGCAAGCCAAGTAACAGGAAATTAGGACTTTACACTCCTCTTCCTGTTCCAACAAGGCCTTGGGAAAGTGTTTCCATGGACTTTGTAGGAGGCTTGCCCATGACACGGAAGAAACATGATTACTTATAAGTGGTAGTGGACAGATTCAGCAAAATGTGCATGTTGGTTCCATGTACTAAACAAATAACTGGTGTTTCAGTTTGTTTGGGTTCATTTTGGTTTACCTACTTCAATCATATCTGATCGGGATTCTAGATTTCTTGGGGAATTTTGGTCAACATTGTGGGGGTTAATGGACACAAAACTGAAAAAGAGCACTGCTTTTCATCCACAGACTGATGGTCAAATAGAGGTTGTAAACCGCACAATGGTAATTACTTAGGGGCTATAGTAACAAACATCCTAAATTGTGGGATGAACATCTTTATTATGTGCAACATGCTTATAATCGTGCCTTACATTCTTCTACTTTGAAGTCTCCATTTGAGACTTGTTATGGATATCTGCCTAATTCTCCATTAGATATATATTATGGACATGAAACTGTTGTTAATGGTGTAAGTGATTCTAACAAGGCTAAAAGATTTGTGTAGAGAATACAACAGGTTCATCAGTATGTCCATGAACAATTGGAGAAAATTCAGGCTAAGTACAAAGCTAGGCATGATAAACATAGAACTGATCACAAATTCAAAGTTGGTGATTTAGTTTGGCTTCACATCAGCAAGGAAAGACTGACAGGTGAAGGTAAAAAATTAAAACCTATACAGTATGGTCCGTTCCAAATATTGGAAAAAATTGGTAACAACGCTTTCCGGTTGTATTTACCTCCATATATGCAAATCTACTCAATTGTAAATGTTGAGAATTTAAGATTGTATGAACCACCTATGATTGATGATCATGATGATTCTAACATAATGCCTTCCATTGATGATTTTGCTCCTGAGTATCTTGATGAGTTACAGGAAGACATCATTTTGGACAGGAAAGTAAGAACTTCGAGAAGGGGTGATATTGAGTATCTTCGTGTTGGGTTCAAAGGCATGCATCCGAACAAGGCTAAATGGATGGAAACCGGAAAAGTGAGGGAGAAATACCCTCACCTATTCACTAATTAAGTTGACTTTTGGGGTCCAAAAGTTTCTCAGTGGGGAGGAATGATCTAGAGGATCCTCACAGAGAAACACCAATATAAGATCTTCTCAGAATAAGTTGCAGTCATTTTTAAAGTGTGGAGAAAAATTATACGATTCCGATGATATCTTGTTTGCAGGAAATGGAGCTTGTTTGCAAAAGTTATAGCCCGCTGAAATTTTTGGGCAACTGGAAAAATTTGGAGTTTTGTGCAGGTTGGACGTGTGCACGCTCGCCAAGTGTTTCAATTATATTGCGACACGTGGATGAATTGTGTGACGAACTAAAAAAATGGTTTTGGGAACACCGGTCTTGGACACTCGTTCTCGGACAAATGGACCCCGCTATTTACTGGTTGGGGGCCCTCAGCCAAGTTCGACACACTCGATTATGGAGGGGTGTCTTGGCCTCCTTCTCATTTAATCACTATACCAACTTGTACATATATATGCCTGTAGTTGCATTTACGCTATGCATGTGGGACTATTAGACATGCCATTTTAAACTATGCAACTACCATTTCCACGCATCATTTATTTAACTCCATATTCCACGCTTTACATTCAAATCACTATTACCTTTTTATTTCCACGCATTAAACCCAAATCTTTATTGTTTCCCACGCATTATATTCTGCCTTGTTTTTGGTGCCTAAAAATAACACATACATGCGCCATACACATCATCCAACTAATGCGCCTCATTCCATGGCTAAGGTGGCTCTTAAGCCACTTAAACAATGCGCCCACCTACCATTTAAAAGCTCTTCCAAGATTTTATGCGCCAAATGTGGGATATTGATCCCAAGAAGATAAGTCAAATGCATGGGGAGGAGAATGGAACCCAGGTGGGCCATGTAAAAGGATAAGCACCCAGCCAGCATGTTAGGAGGCTTAGAAATAATATAAAAGGAGTGATATTTTATTTGTATAGCATTCGGGACTGTGTGAAAATATTGTAATGCTCATAACTTGAGCTAGGAGTGGAATTTGGAGGAGATGTAAAAAGCAACCCCTATTATTTTTGACAGAGGAAGACTATGAGAAGGTCATAATTTTGTAGAATTATTTGTAAAGAATTATTTTCAAGATTTTAATAGATCGGTCCCATTCAATTGGACCTGGAGACGTAGGCCTCAAGCACCGAACTCCGTTATCAATTCTTGCGTCAAATTGTTGGTGAATTCTCTTCATTTCTTTCAATATTTGCACAGTACTTGCAGTTTTTATTCTTTTATTAAAAATACAAAAGGATATAATGCTCAAATTTTACATCGAAAATCAATACAAAGCAAGAAAAATGTGTGTGCACAATTGTTAGTTAAATTTGGTTTTCAGATCACTAAATGATGTGTAACTACTATAGAAGGATTTATGAGAGCCTTGAATTCTTTTGAATTAATATTTGCAATGATATCTTATGAAAGTGTCAAGTTCATAATAAAGTGATATTGAATTGCTTATATATCCATCTGTAGGTGAAATATTATGATAAGGTTGACCCTAAGAAGATTTGTAATTAAATAACCGAACAAAAATTCAACAGAATAACCTTACAAATAAATTTACAAACAAAGAGTGTCAATATCATATATTATATCTTATGGAACTCTATGTCGTAAAATGAGAAATTTTCTTGCTTATATAGGCAAGGAAGATCAATCTAAGAACTAGTCAAGGTCGTAGATCAAGGAAAGAACTAGTCAAGAACATAGATCAAGGTAATAACTATACCTAACAACTAGATAATATCCTCATGATATATAAATAAGATAAAATAAATATCCACACATAAGTGGGTGAAGATAGCTAAAATAAAATGTAAATAAATTACTTAATTGAACATGAGCTAAGGTAAATAACCTACTCTAACACCCCCTCCCTCAAGTGAATACAATGTCCCAAAACAAAAAAGTTGCATATATATAGTATGGGTCCCAGAAACAAGGCTTGATTAGGTACTCATGTACAATATATCCATGAAGAAATATTGAACAAAAACTATGAAATAAAATCATACTAGCAGGAAAGAGAAATTATAAGGAAGATGTCCTCATGAACACCCCCAAGGACAACTTCTGAAACCCCAAACATGTAGCAACATAGTGAGCTGATGCAAAAGGCTTTGTAAAGATGTTGGCAACCTATTGTTGAGTCAAAATGTACTCCAAGAAAATAACTTTGTCCTGAATGTGATTATGAATGAAATGCATGTGAATCTCAATATACTCGGTTCGTTGGTGCTTAACAGGGTTGTGGGAAATGCAAATTTCACTTTGGTCATCACACCAAAGTACAGTCACTGAATCCTGTGGCAATCCAAACTATGTCAATAACTTTCAAATCCAAATAATGTGTTAAATCGCTATAATTGTTGCCTTTTAATTTACCTCTAAAGATGAAAGTGTAATGATCGTGTGTTACATGCATGCCTAAGCAACTAGAGAAGAACTGTGAAAAAAAAAGGTATTCAAAAGTGGAATGCATGTCATCATTAGAAAATGTCCAATCTAAATCAGTATATCCAACTAGCTAAGTAAAACCTCTAGTGTAGTCTAAAGTGGGAAGTGCCCTACAGATATCATAAAATTCTTTTAGCGTCATGTTACTAACAATTATGAGGAGAATGTGCAAACTAATATACAAGCCCTACTGCAAAGGAAATATCAAGGAAAGTATGGTTCAAGTACATTAGACTTCCAAAAAACTTCATATACAAGGTAGGAACACAAAGAGGAGTGGTGTAGATGGAAGTAAGAGTAACCCCAAATTGGAAAGGAGATGGAATTAGATTGCAATCAGTCATATCAAAACAATGAAGAAGATCATGGGTGTACTTTTTATGGCTCAAATGAATCCATGAATTTTTCAAAGAAATATGTAAACCAAGGAATAAATGCAATAACCCGAGTTTAGTCATATCAAACTGCCTAGAAAGAGCCCATTAAATAGTCTAAATGTGGGAAGAAGAGGTTCCAGTAAGTAGAAAATCATCAACATACAAGAAAAGTATAACAATATTAATACTAAAATATTGGAAATATATTGTAGGATCTCATTGTCAATGAACAAAACTAGTAGATATAAGAAAATAATCCATCTTCTCTTACTAGGTCCGAGGGGCTATTTGAGACTCTAGAGAGACCTTCATAGTCTAAAAACAAGAGAAGAGTCATGAAAAAACCTAGCAAGATGCTTCATGTAGATTTCCCATTGTAAATACCCATGTAATAAGACACTCTTCACGTCCATCTAGTATATTGGCCACCCTTGTGATGTAGTAATTATAGACACAAAATCACGCACTTTGGCTATCTATTTAGTCTCGATTGCATACTACTATTCATATGAATCCTAAGAAAGAAAAGTAATAATTAACCCATGTCTTTGGCCAACTTTATTTTCTTTTTGTTTCTTCTCTTGGTCTTACACCTTTACTTTCTCAATCTTCCTTTTTTATACTTTGGAATTTATCATCCTGGACACCAGCACCCAGCCAGGATGCCACCGTTAGGCGCCCTCATCCACTCTAGAAACCCCTGACCTTAGTATACTCTTTTCACACTTTTTGGGTCCTTTCTATCCATTTGAGCATCTTATCTTTTTGGTAGTCAGCCTTTTTGGGGTTAATTATGAAATTCAAGAAAGGGAATCATATAAATATAAAGTTATGTGATCATAATAAAAAACCAAGCACGAAGCATTAGCTATCAACAACTAAGGTTGCGTCCATCTAGCACCATCCAAGGGATATAAGGGTTGGTTATTCTACATATGCTTCATAGTAGGGAAGTTCATTCTATTCCATGCACACATCTATTACATTTACTTGCATCTATCTTATTTGCTCGCTATCAAGTGTGACACACACAAGAGCCACCTAGGGCACGATTCCGCATGCACACACATAGAACTACATTAGGTCTGAGATGTAGTGCAGCTCTCAGTCATAAGTTCACCATTATGATAGCTGAGGATAGTCTAACCCCTCATTATTCATCTTTCTTTTTTATGATCTGATGTCTATTTGAGGGTTTTGCATATCAATACTTCATTACAGGTTTTCAATGACTTTGGCAATCACTGTGTGACCTCATAGCGACTAGAGGTGAACAAAATAAAACAGCTAGCAACCACTTATAGGAGGGTTTCTAAGCATTTCCACATACCCCTGCACCTAGAAATAGGCCTAGGGCGCCCGCAAGCACCCCAATTTAGCATATTCTTCCATATCTACATTTTTTTGAGCTTCAGTGTGATGATCATTGCTTCATATTTTCCAATTCTCTAGCTTTGCACACCTCCAGGATTTCTGTGAATTAGCTAAGGATTCTTATCCTCTCTTTTTCCTTAGGGTTTATACTTCATTGCTTAGTTTTCTTGGATCTATATTGTACTCAATTGTTTCATTTATTTACTACTGTAATAGCAATCATATTAGGCATATAAATTCACATTTTAGTTTAATTATATTAGTGAACCCATCACTTGAATCCATATTTTTTCTAGGGTTTTATTCTTATGCTCGTCACCTATTGTGGTCGATTTGGGTATCTTGAGCATCTTGAGCTTCCTCCATCCTCCCATAGGGTTTCCAAATCAATGGTTGAAGTCTTTACATTAATGTTTGCTACTAAAAATCCCTTCGCTAACTCTCAGAATGTTCCCCTTAATAAAATATAAACATCTAATAGTTAAAATTCATACGATGAGGACACTAATATTGATCAAGAGCAATTAAACACACTTACTGATTTTTGACAAGCTTTGCATAATAATCCCACTCATCTTTTACATATTTTGCATCCTTTGATTGTTGCTTAAAATAATCATGATACTTCTTCAACACCTCATATCACTCACTTTTCAGCTCCCATGGCCTCCACTCAACCTCTTCATATTTTAGTTTCCATTCCTACGACTACCACTCCCACCATTGGACCTAATACTCCTAATGCACAACCTATATATTCTTTGAATACTCTTGATTTAACTTCTTCGTATCAGAATCTACAGACACAAATTATCTAGCTACAGCTCGTCTCTTCTCGTGTATCTCCATATCTTGACTCCACTTCACTTCTTCATACTCCTTTTGCACCCACCATTTCTGCATACCCACTACCACCAAATTTAAAATCCCCTAAGTTATCAATATTCAAAGGCCATGATGACCCGCAAGAGCATCTCTGAGCCTTTCACATGGCCTCTCTAGATTTTATAGATGATCACATTCTTTTAGCTAAGATATTTCCTCGCAGTCTCCATGATTATGCAATATGTTGGTTCTAAGACTTGCCTATCCACTAAGTAACATCTTTCATGCATCTAGCTGATGAATTTATCACTCACTTCTCCATCAATATCGACTCTAAGATTTCATATGTGCAACTTTCATAACTTAAACAAGGGTCTAATGAACATCTAGTTGATTGTGTCTTACGATATAAAAACAACCTAGCTAAGATGTCTAATGTGCTTGCAAACTCTAAGCTTCAAGACTTATTCATTCAAATTCTATTGCCACCTCTTCAAGAGACCATTATATTTGATACATCTCCCTTATTTGATCAATTGTGTCACACTCTGAAGCTATGAAAAACTAAACTCTTATCTATAGAAAAGGTAAGTATAATGAACAAGCTTCATCCTCTACATGATTTCAAAGTAAAACAACTTTTAAACCAACCGTGAAACCTATTGAAACTAAATTCATTTTCAATGTTGTCTCTAACACTAAATAACTTCAATGACAACCACCTAAGTGTATATATACAAACTTAACTATCACCTTACATCTTATATTACAACAACTTCTTGAGAGAAATCTTATTACACTTCCCCCTCCACTCAACTTGAATCCATCTTGTCCTAAAGGTTGAAATTACAATAATAACTTTCATTGTGACTATCATTAATGTGTCAAACATTATATAGATAGGTGTTTAAAACTTGGCACTATCATCCAAGATCTTATTAATGATAAAAAATGCGAGCTTTTAGAGCCTATGACCTCTGCAACAGTTAATAAAAATCATAAGCTCAAAATATTTAATAATCCGCTTCCAAAAAATTACAAGAAAGTGGTTGATTCCTCATCTAATCATACATATCATACAGTGCCTCCTCCTACATCAGGGACTCTTGATTTCCTAGTTACTCATATGGACATTTCTCCACCAATCATTTCTTTCTCTACTCATGATTATCATGCTACATTCTCTTCTGATAATTTTCACATTAGTGCTTCTATCGGATCCATCTTTATCAATAATACCAAAATTGATCCATCATGGCATATCAGCGTGTGTTCTGTTCCATTTCTTATTCCTATTGGCTATCCACTCTCACAAATTTCATATCTAATGGATAATTCATATGGGGTCATCCAACTTCATGTTACTATCGGTCCTCTCACCATGTTTTTTCCCTTCCTCGTAGCATAAACAATTGAAGGGTGTGACATGTTCTTAGGTCTTAATTAGATTCACAAGTCTAATTCTATCATCTTCATAAATCACTTACGTCTGAATTTCATTCAAAATAATCAAGTTATCTCTATCAATGGTGTGCCTGCATCCACTCCATGATTGCCACCTCCTCTTAAGGTTGTCATTGCATCACCTAGTCAATATAGTTCCTTGCGTCCTATCAAACCTAAAGCACAATTTGCTCCTAGCTCACCTGTTTGCACATAAATTGTGTGGTCTCATTGCTCTATGACTCCAATACATCAGTATAGGTCCATCATGAGGACAACTCCTATATCTAGGCATACTTCACTGTATCATTTCACTCCACGTAGGTGTCCATCACCTCCACACTCTACTTCACATAGGTTTTCATCACCTCTACATTCTTCTTCACATAGGTCTCCATCACCTCCACATTTTTTCACACAAAGGTGCCTAGCGTATACTCATCGGTTTCATACATATCGAACTCATTCACCTACATAGTGTTTCTCTCATACACCACTGGTATTTGAGTATGTTCACACATCTTCCTCTTCGTTAGCATCAGGTGGAGGGCCTTCGTCTTTCACTTTTATCAGATAGTGCACTCACCATCACTCACTCGAGGGGAATCACACTTACTCTCTCCCCCTGTAGCATCAACATACATCTTATACTCTCATCACATCACACTTAGGTCTTTACACACAATATAGACTAGTATCATCATTTCTTGATGACGCATTTTTGTGTTACGGTTTACACTTGCCTATTGAGAGCATAATATACACATGAACCTCACACACTGCACATTATACATTAGAATTTACATACTACATATGTCATGCATCGTGCATCATACACTTAGGACATATTCTCTTACTACATATACTATACACTTTATGTCTCATTCACTATGCACATTTGCACTACATCTCCCTTACAGCTACTTCTACATGTTGTGGTCATTACCCTATGATGCACTCTAGTCCCACAGTCTGTACTCAACTTCTAAGGGTATACATCTCAAATGTACCTCACCACACTCACACATTTAATCACTCACTCAATCAATCACTCGCTCACGCACTTACACTCTACTCTTTGCGCTTTGACAATCACATATTTCTATTACACACATTCAGACCACTTCTTGATGACACACTCTCGTTTACGGTTCATTATTTATTGTTGAGGAGGCATAAATAAATGAACCTCATTGCATACGTACAAATCCACTCGGGGGGCACGCTAATCCTATCATTCACACTACATTTCATTCCATCTCATCCACAACATATTGTATATCTTGGTTGCATTTAGCCTTGCTTACATTTACTCATTACATGCACATATTATTACACATGCTAGATAAATATCTTCTATGTCATTATCTTTATCATACACACATGCATGTTCACTTTCCTTTCTAGTTGTGATCGTAGATTATATAGATCTATACACAGAGCATGGATGCTTGGTACAGTACCTAGTACCAGTCCCACATCAACTCCTAGGGGCATCCACTTTCATACAATACATGTGTTATTGTTTCATTTTGTTTCATAGCACACTACTTTATCAGACCATACACGCTTTGACATAATTTTTATCTTTCTAACATGCTAACGAGTGCTTCATGTGACACATTTATTTTACATGTCTATGTGTTTCCATGGTTCTCTGTTACATTGCTGGTCATTTTTTTCTCTTTGTATGCCATTGTCTGCAGACTTTTCCCTATTTCTTGTGTGCTCATTGTCTACTTTTGGATTCATCAACCTTAATTGTCTTACGAAATCATGAGTGGTGTCCCATGTTTGCAACCCACTTTTCATTGTCTACATTGTCTTCTTATGTCTTAGCTTACATATTATCTACATTTTTATCTATTATATGCATGTTTGTCTTTACTTGTACTAATACTTGTCTCCCAGCTACTTTGTTTACATGTGCCTTGGTTTTTACAAAGCACATTCCCTCCCCTCTGCAGGGCATAGTTTCAACACAGCAGTTAGTCCTCTTTTGGGCCGCATACTCCTTTAGTGACATCGTATGCACCCCAAATGAGTGGAGAATCATTTGGGTGAATCAGTCACCCCATACAACAGTCTATAATCATTACAAAACACAACACAATTTTTAGTTTCAAGGCTCAGAATTAGAATTTGGTTCTTAGCACAGCATGACCCTTCTTGGACACCTATAATTAGGGGGAAATTACACAACATTTTGGCAGTTCAACACAATCTACAAAACTCCACACAAGGTGGCTTTTATAGGACATAGTCCTTAGCACTTTCGCATTAGATCAAAAATTTCACACCATCTACAATGGTGTCCTACATTGTGGGAAGTAGTTAAAGGTTGGAGGATAACACCAAGATTTTCTCCCTACACTTCTTCCATACCATTGGCGTGAGATTTCCCTAGAAACTCACGGTCGGCATAATTGGCATGATATCGCTTGAAAAACTCATTCATCTACAACATCTTTAGGATCCTTTCTACACTCTTTCCACATCACTGATTAGGTGCACCTGTTCCTTTTTCACATTTTTCATTCTACATACTTTTTACACATATACACATGTATTTCATACTTGTTCATTCTTATCTTTTGTAGGTCCATCTATATGGGAATAATTCGTCAACATCAACAACAACAAATAAGCGACATTAACAACTGGCACATTGTGCCATCTACACATGTGTTTCCACCCTATGTTCATTTTCATCACCACTTTTGCACTTTCTTCTCCTTAGCATCCACGCTTCACATTTTTTATCACTCCACACTTTTTCATGTCCCTCGGCATGCTCCTGTACATCGATCTACATAGTTATCAAGTACCCATCCCTATTTACTTTATGTTAATGAGATTTCCACTCACCAACATAGAGTGGGAGAAAATGTAGACACAAAATCATGCACTTTGGGTATCTATTTAGTCATGATTGCATACTACTATTCATATAATTCCTAAGCAAGAAAAGTGTTGATTAACCCATGTCTTTGGCCACATTTTTTTACTTTTTGTTACTTATCTTCGTCTTACACCTTTACTTTCTCATTTTTCCTTTCATACTTTGGCATTTATCATCCTGGACACCAACACCCAGCCATGACTCCAGTTTTAGGAACCCTAGTCCCCTATGGGCATCCTTGACCTCAATATACTTTGTTCACACTTTCTGGGTCATTTCTATTCATTTGAGCATCTTATCTTTTTGGTAGTTGGAATTTTTGGGGTTGATTACAAAATTCAAGTAAGGGAATCATATAAATATAAAGTTACATGATCATAATAATAGACCAAGCATGAAGCATTAGCTATCACTACCTAAGGTTGCATCCATCAAGCATATAAGAGCTTCATTGCATCCATCTAGCACCATCCAAGGGACACAAGGGCTGGTTATTTTGCATACACTTCATAGGATGGAAGTTCATTCTATTCCATGCACACATCTATTACATTTCTTTACATCTAGCTTATTTTTTTGCTATCAAGTGTGACACGCACAAGAGCCACCTAGGGCACGATTCCACACACACACACACATAGAACTATATTGGGTAGAAGATGCAATGTAGCTCTCAGTGGTAATTTCACTAGTATGATATCTTAGGGTATTCAAACCCCTCATTCTAAATCTTTCTTTTTTAGGATTTGCTGTCTATTTGAGGGTTTTGTAGGTCAATACTTCATTGCAAGTTTCCATTAACTTCAGTGATCACTATGCAACCTCATAGTGACCAAATGAGAATAATAGCAAAAAACTAACAACCACTCAGAGGATATTTCCTTATACATAGGTGTCGCATTCCAACTTATTCTTCTAGATATGCATTTTTCTGAGCTTCGGTACAACGGTCAGTGCTTTGTATTTTCTAGTTCTCCATCTTTGTACACCTCCGGGATTTATGTGAATCATCTAAGGCTTCTTACCCTCTCTTTGCACTTGGGGTTTCTAATTCATTTCTTAGTTTTATTGGATATATATTGTACTTAATTATTTCATTTATTTATTGCTGCAATAGAAATCAGATTAGGCATATAAATTCATATTTTAGCTTTCAGTAATAACAAGTATAAGGTGTACAAAATCCATATTTCCAATGGGTGCAAAAGTATCAGAGTAATCAATACCTTTGACTTGTGAGAAACCCTTTACAACAAGATGGGCCTTATACTTGTCAATGGACCCATCATCTACGTATTTGGTTTGATAAATCCACTTACACCTAACCATTGTTCTTCCCTTAGGCAGA
Source organism: Taxus chinensis (assembly GCA_019776745.2). Lineage (NCBI taxonomy): Eukaryota > Viridiplantae > Streptophyta > Pinopsida > Cupressales > Taxaceae > Taxus > Taxus chinensis. Next base: position 65,521,552 of record CM034156.1, on the reverse strand, counting down.
GAGACCAAATCTCAAGTATTATTCTTCATCAAATAAGAATACTCATTTATCATCGTAGCATCCCACTCCTACACCCCATGAACCTATGAAAAAAATTATGGATCCCCAAAAACTATCTGACAAACAATTCCAAAACCTATATAGAATATGCATGATGATGCCTAATGGGTGAAGATCATGTATGAAAGGTGTTACCTCAGAAACTGTAGTAAAATCCCACTTAGTTATAGTGACAATATCGATGGGAACAAGATCCTCATCTAAGTCAGCATCCATAACCTCCTCAGTGATATCCTCAAATAAGGAATCCTCAAGATGAAGTAAAAAAGTAGGCATGGAAGAAGATGAAGAATCATGAGAAGAGAAACTCTCATCAAAATGAACATGTGTTCAAAAAAACCTCATGAGTATCAGGATCCAAAATTTGATAAGCTCTCATGTCCTCCCAATACCCTATAAATCAATGGTTTTATCTTCTTATCAAAGACTTTCATTTTCTTCTTTGGCACAAAGGCCCAAGCATGGCTTCCAAAGACTCTAAAAAATGAGACATTAGGCTTAATTTTATACCAATCCTCCTCTAAAGTCAAATGCTCAAGTGATTTATGTGGAGTGTGATTCTGAATTTAGTTAGCAAAATTAACTGCTTCTACCCAATATACATGAGGTAATTCCCTAGAATGCATCATGAAGTTATCTATATCTTTAAAAGTTCATTTCTTTTGTTTTGCTAAGTCATTTTGTTATGAAGTGTGAGGAACAAAATATTAATAAAAAATGCCATGAGTTACCAAAAAAATAGAAAAATATTTGTTAAGTACTCCCCCGTTATCAATGCGAAGGTTCTTTAAGAAACTAGAATATTATTTCTCGACCGAAACCTTAAAGACTTTGTAGTGTGTAAAAAAATTAATTTTGTACTTGAGAAAATAAACCCAAGTACACCTTGAGAAATTATCAATAAATGTAAGTGCATACTTAGCTCCATTAAAAGAGGGAGTAGGAAAAAACATCAAGTCACTATGTAGAAGCTCAAGTGGTCAAGAATCTCTCTTGGACATACCCTTATGAAATGTATCTTGGTGTTTTTTTCCCTAATACACAGCTAGGAAAAACTCCCTCAAGACAAGAAACTCCAAGGAGACCCTCAACCATACCATGAGTGCTCAACTCCTTCAAATATATGTGATTGAGATGCCAAAATCTCTCATGTCAAATATTAATCACTGAATTTGCATGAGAAACCAAGCATGTCCCTATTGAGGAAGTGTCATCAAAACCCTAAAAGTGATATAGTCTAGATCTATGATGAACAATACCCTAAGAAACAAGTGAATGAGGCTCCAACAAGGTTCATAATTTTTCCCCTTTTGGTGTAAAATTCATTTTCTTTCCTTGACCATAAGGACAAATTTGATATACAAAAAGAAAATTTGTAGTGATGTCAGGAACATACAGTGCATCATGGATGCTTCCGTATCAAGGTGTATGTCACCTTTACCCATAACAAAAATAAAGGAATAATATCCAACCTCAATTTTGGAAGTATAACTCAAACCTAGAGACAATTAATAATCCTTGGAAGAAGTAACGTGATGAGAAGAACCGTAATCTATAATTGAATTATTTACAATTGTGACTGAGATCTCCCAACAACATTAAGTGATTTTCCATCTCATTGAAAGGAGGTGGAGTGTAGATAGAGATATTTTATTTTTTTACTGCATTCACTAAGGCTTTCATTTGTTTCTAACACCTATTTTATACATGACCACAACCCCCACAAAAAACTCATGAAAGGCTAGAATTATTCTTGGATGTAGAAGAATCCTTGAGTTTGGAGTCATTTTCTTTGGGTTTAGGAGTGCTCTAAGAGGTGGAGTGTACTTGGATTTACCTTTTGGTTTTCCCTTTCCCTTAGGATTAGATGTTATTAATGCCTTTTAAGAGGTGGAAGACTCGAGATTAGATATTTTGGATTCTTCCTTAGTAAGTATTTCAAAAAATATTTCTAACCTAGGCATTTTGAATGTGTCACATAGTGCATCCATACTAGAGAAAAAGGTAGAAGAAAATATTTATAATGGACCTCTAAACTTGGATAGAATTAGGTAACCACACTCTTCATCTTTCTTATCTCTTCCACTCCCCTTTAATTATGTCACAAAGTGCTTGAACTTAATAATATATTCTATAATTAATGGAAAATATTCAGGACTAAGAGAAGTGATCTCAATTTCAAGCTACATGGCTCTCATGTAATCCATCTTACTAAATAAGTGATCCAATTTCTCCCATAGTTTGAAAGGAGATTCACATCCTTTCAAATTAAACAAAAGACTATCACTTACATTAGTTCCTATCAAACCCATACACTCATCAAATTTGCATTGGTACTGAAATTTCTCGTGTTCTCTAGTGAACATTGGTTGTTCTTAAAAAGTTAAAGCCCATAATCCTTTGCATTTAAATATTGTTTCCATTTATGGTATCCATGTGTGGTAGTTGTGTGTTGTTAATGGCTCAAGTTGATATAATTCATAAGAAGATAAATACATTGTACGCACCCAAAATTGCACGGAGTTATATTGTCATAACAGTAAAATCCCTAATGATGATGAATTTTATTTCCTAAATAAATGATGAATATAGATCCCATTTCTTTGCTTCCTACTTTCCCATGTGACTTAGTCTTCTTTGATTCTTAGTTTTCTAGCCTTACATGCTTCTGCAAACACTTTCCAGCCCCTTTTCTTTGGAATTTTGCCTTTAAGTTACGTAACCAACGCATAAATTGTGTAACCGCCTAGTGGTTACGTAAGTGTTGGTCTACCTTGAGTGGTAGTTGCGTAACCACCAGTCTGCTTAGATCGGTAGTTTCATGTGCTTAAATCTGAGACTTAAACAACGTGTTCTATATGCGTGTTGCTTACTTCCAAGTCATTTTCTTGCACGTTTCTTGACCAAATCAGTTGTTTTTGAGCTTGATAGATGCGTATGAAATTCTTCTTCTTTACTTACTATTCTTAGTAAGTTGACTTCCCCTCCTTGAGTGAACTAACACTTTTTGATTGCCAAGTGTGTTGGATTATTTCTCTTCCAAATTCCTATATAAACCAATATTTTTTATGAAGCATGGGTTGGAGTCCATTGAATTTGATTACATCGTTACTCTACCAAAATCTTTCCAAGAAGCACACAAAAAACTCAAAACTTTCCCTTGCATGCATTTGAGACCAGCTAGCCTATAGCTAGTCTACTCCAACACTTCTATAACTACTTCTACATACCAACCAGCACATCTCCCTGGACCATTTGGATTCATCATAGGAAAAGAAGTTAAGGGGGTCAATAAAAGCACCACTTATGGATATTGTCACATTTCTACATTTCAAGGTTGAGGTGTAACTCAATTATTTAAAGATTTATTTTTAATTTAGAGTTTAGATTTCTTTATCAAATAAATAGCTTGTTTTATAAGGTATAATTAGCAAGTATTCATTATAAGTAGCTTTCATTGATAATTCCTTCTCATTTTATCCTTGTGGATTTTCCTAGGAAAGGATTTAGAGGAAGTTCTTGTGCACATACTTCTTCATTTATTTAGTTAAAATAACTTGTAGGTTTCTTTTCATTCATTAGTTATATTTAAATACAAACACGAATAAATCTTTCATTGATATTTTCCTCCCTACTTATTATCCCTATGGATCGACAAGGGAAAGAATCTTGAGAAAGCTTTTGTCTGTGCATCTTGTTGCATTTCTTCACATTAGAAGCTTATGTGGAATTTTAGTGTTTTACCGAGGAAGTTTCAGGGAAAGAAATTACTTTTGAGAAGCTTTGTTTCTTCCTATGATTTTGAGGTGAGGAATTCGAAGAAATAGTAAATAATCCATAGTTACAAATTGGAAAGAACTTTTATTTAAATTAGATTATATTCATTAATCTGCAACAGAGGAATATCCACATCCAACCATTCCCTGTTTGTTTTATTTTTATTTTAGCATAGAAGTAGTCTTATTTAATTTAGAAGTAATTTGTTTGCGTATGTAGATTAGATTTGTTTTAATTAATTAGTGGAAGATAGATGTTAGCTTTTTATTTAAATTCCTTTAGTTCATTTCCTTTCAAACAAATAGATTAGATTATACATTTCATTTTGGATAATTAATCAGGAATGAATTTGGTTGATTAAAAGATTAAACACGCTTGTCTTTTATTTATTATGATTTACTTTCTTAATTTATTTAAATTGAACTTTCAACGTAGTTTAGCAATAAAATCAGACCATAGTGAATTTCCACTACCCATACATAGCCTCTAATTTCCCCTTTTCCAACTCAACTACTAGGAATTCACACTACCTGATCTTAGTCCCTGATTCTCCTATAGTTTCCCATTAGTATTCCCACAATCTTGCCAATTTTGGATGTTCGAGCATGACATTGGGAAGTCATGTGCATTTGGATTCACGTGTTGATTCTCAAGTATACAAAATTGGTGAACCTAACGTGAAGGACTAGTTTCTTCTTATCTCCTTTGCTTTCATTACTATTACCTCACCTTTCTATTTCTTCCCCTATTTTGGTGGGTACTTTATACCTCCCAAATATGTCTAGTAGAGAGTTCGGTGGGCCATTTGGCTTTGATAAATACTACACCAGTGTTCATCCACAACAACCTCTTCCCCTTTCTAGATGGGATGACAATTACTCAAACAACATGCAAACCTCCCATAGCTATGTCTCAAAACTGACTAGTCATGTGAGAATAGAGGAGGGTGACCAACCTTTAAACATGCAAAACATTCAACCCAATTCGAACAACATGGTTTTTACGAGTGGGATGAATCCTTACCCTAGTGTCTTGTCAAGATCTCACATTAGCATGCAATCAACAGAAGATGGCATTTTTTCACGAATTGGTAATCTTCTTCACCAAATAGACGATTCCTTGGACATGATGAAGATTCATACCTTTGAAATTTTCAACAATAATGCATCAACTACCTATCCTGAGGTTCCTATTTTCAAGGAAGATAAGAAGGAAAATGTCGAATAGTTTATAAGGGGGTATCACATTTCCTCTTAACCAAATCTTACACAACAGGCACCCAAACAAGAGACTCAATCCTCACCCCATGATGTTATTTATACCTAATTAGGGAGGATTGGAGAACTAGAGAGTACCTAACCTTCACCACCTACTTATGAAATAGGGAAGAACATGGGGTATCCTTTTGATAATAAGGGATAAACCCATACCAACGCGCAACAGATGCAACGTCCTATACAACAAGGTTATCCAGTCCAATAGAATCTGGGTGATATCCTCATAGGATATGACACACTAGGGATGTGTCCTCATCCATCTCACGCTTATCCCACTCAAGGGTTGGCCGAAAAATTGATCTCAATTACCATTCCTTTAAGCAATGCAATGTTCCATAGTTTCACACCCACTAGTCCATATCCTAGTGTTGTTCCTCCTCACTTGCATATGTACTCAAAATATCCTTATATGGATGTGTACACTTTCCCTTCTCATATACGTCGTATCAAAGAGCTCCATATGTTCCGGCTGATGCCTACAATACAGAATATCCAAATCCTCCTGCTTCACCTTCGCACTAAGGAGCTTCAATGGTGGAATCATGTGCAATGGGTATTGTTAACCTTTAAAAATTACCTCTACATAAGGTGCTTTCAAAAAATTGTCAAATTCCTTGAACCTGCAGAAAAAATTTCTTGCTTGGAGGTGTTTTCAAATTTTCAAAGTTTTCTATCAGACTTCGAAGGTCTTCTTATTTAAGATTTTTCTATTGATTACAAAATGAAAATTTTGTTTCGAGTTCTGAACTCCAAAAACCTGAAGTTCCAAATTTTTGGAACTTCAGACTTTCAGGTTTTGGAGTTCTCCTTGACATTTTCGTTATTTTTTCACTCTCAATCTCTTAACTCCGACACTCAAAAGTTCCAAAAATTTTGAACTTCAGAATTTCGGGTTTTGGAGTCTCGCATTACCTTCATGAATATTTTTGTTCCCAAATTTTTGAATTCTAAAACCCTAAAGTTCTGAAATTTCCGAAGTTTGACCTTTCAGAGTTTTAGAGGTTTGGCCTTTTGGAGTCGAATATTTTTCAGAGTTTCAGAACTACGAGGTCTTTGGAGTTTCATAATTTGGATTTTCTTAGTTTCAAGGTTTGTGATTTGGGAGATTCCACACACATTTAATGTTGAACTACCCCACATGTGTTGGCTTATGAGCATTAATTCTAGGTTTCCCTATATAAACTCGAGATTTTTCCTGTCATTTTCACTTGGTTTTTTTCTGTGACACTCTGATTTTATCACATCATTTTGTACTTTCAAGGCATCACTTTCAAGGTTATTTAGGTTATTTTTCTATTTGGTTTATGATTAATCAAGGATTATTTGTTTATTTCTTTTTTATATGTTCTTATTTTATTGCTTGGAATGAAAAATCCTATCATCCATTGTTAATCTTTAACCATGTCAATCTGATTCTTTTCTCAACACTGCAAGCTTCAATTCATGTAGGAATCTAGTATCATCAAATCCAAGGATTGTGCAACAAGTTCCTTTTAGATCTCTAGAATATTCAAATATCGTTATCTTGAAACCGTGCTTCTTTCAATGATTTCAGAGTTCGCATCAATTTTGGGTTTTTGTAAGTTCACTTTTTGGAGTTTAGAGTTTCTGAGGTTGGGGTTTTCAGAGTTTTAGAGTTCAAAGTTTCAGAGGTTGGAGTTGGAGTACTTTCAAAGGGGTTTCAAAACTGCAAAGGTTTTGAAGTTTCAGAGGTTTGTAATTCGTAGAGTTGAAGCTTTTTTGGAGTTGTTATTTTCATAATTTCAACCTTAAGTATTTTGGAACCTTTAAGGTTTCTTATAGAGTTTTCAAAGATAAATCGAATTCTGAATTCCGAATTCATGTCAAATTCCTCATCAAAGGGAAAGGGAAAAATGAAGTACACATTCTTAGGAGTTTCTCCTCACTCATACCTATCTTCGGATTTGGGGAATATTGGAGATACTGATCTTAGACAAGTGGATATGCTAGAATTCTGGGAAATATTAAAGGCCCTTAATAAGAAACATTGGATGAAGGCCATATTTGAAAGTGGACTTTCTCTCGCTGTGGGTTTTCCTTCATCCATGCATTTCCCTGAGTTTGTCTTAGCCACAACATCTCATTTTAATAAGGATTTTGAATCGGTAAAGGATGACGATGACAAGTTCGTGATCAGGATAGATGTCGATTTCTTTGAAGATTTATTTAAAATTCCAGATGTTGAAGGATATGTAACAATTTCACCAGAAGTCGCAATTGAACATTGGGATAAAGACACCGAACTGTGTACAAAGTTCATGATGAAGAGTTACTTGGCAAAGAATGTCACCAAGCTTCCTAAAACATTGTTTTGCTCAGATTTCATCTAAGAAGTAAATGATCTTATTGTATTGTTGAGTAGAGTTTCAGGTCTCACTTCAGTGAGGGAATTTTAGGAATGGATGTTCTTTTATATTACTACTATCAAGAAGAATAAGGAGTTCATACGATGGGGGGAACATATCAGTAGTTTTCAATTTGTTTTTAGATGAGAAATGTCTTGACTTCTAAAAACTTCTTCATGACTTCCTTCCTTGTTTATGATGCAGTTGCCATGGGAGAATTCAATGGTTTGAATACAAAAGGTGTTAGAAGTGTGTCACAGATTTATCAATTTTATCCTCAAATTACAATGGAAGAAGGAAACAAACATTTCCGTAGGGTCAATGATGCCTTTTTTTTGTTGTCCTCTATCGTTTTGATAAAAAATTATATAATCAGAGAATTTCTAATGAAGCTTTTAAAGAGGTAAGAGAACAGGGAACCGTCTATCTTCAATTCTTGACATTCACATACATCGGGATTCTAGGTTTTCTAGGTATTCCTATAAAATTTCCACGATGTCCTATTGATAAATGGATGTTGCTAGTATTGGTTCAACAAGTGTTGGATTACCATAAAATTCAAAATAAATGACATAAGGCGGGAGTCCAGTTTCCTATTTCAATAGGAAGGTATACATGTGCTAGTATTTACAAGGAAAATAATGTGGATGGAGAGATGTCTGAAGTTACCTTGTGAACTTTCCATCCCATAACTAACTTTGATTACTAGGGTAAGTTCGGTGAAACAAGATTGGACAATTCTCACGTTCCTCAGTTGAGGATATTTGGATTCACTGTCGGGATGAGATTATTATCAGACAACGAGAATATGAGAGGTTGACCTTGATGAAGTTAAAACAATTCAGTATTAAGATATTCCAAAAGGAATGGAGGATGATGATGAAGTATTGGATCCAATTTACAAGAATAATAATGTTGTTAATCAACCTTTTCCATGGATTATTGGTACCAAGAAGAACATTGCAATACTAAGGAAAGGGCGGGGCCATTCTACAAAGGACATATGATTGGTTGGCTACCTTGGGAATTTCACCCAAAGGGTTAGATTAATCTATAAGAATATAATCCCAACCAACACTGAGTCTCCCTACACCCACGAAAGGTAAGAGGTCTACCCAAAAGGCCAATATAACTCCAAGGAAGATCTCATTTGTTGTTGGGAGTTCCTCTCTTTCAAAAGTTCCCATTTCCAAGGTTGTGTCCTCTACAACACAAGTATCAGAAGTTGTTGAAGTTAGTGATTCTCTAGTTGTGTCACAATATTTTCCACCCCCTCCTTCACTACCATTGTCACTATCTTCAGCTCCACTTTCCCCATCATTATCCAATGCTCCTCCACTCATCTCTACTTTTCCATCCCCATCCATGGCCCAAGTGTTTTCATCCCTTCCTATCCTCTCAGTAGGGAAAATGATTGGGTCTCCAGTTTCCACTCCATTGTCTCAGAATATTTCCTTCCATTTCCACTTCCAGTCTTGTTGCATCCGCTCCCGAGGCTATTCTCACCTCCACCCCATCTATCATAACCACCTCAATTTCATTGTCAACTGATATTACCAGTGCCATTGTTTTATCCAATGCTCCAAGTGCTAAACCAACCATGCCAATTTCATCTGCATCTACTATATCTGAATGGCTATATCACCAAACCCCAAAGCATAAAGAAAAAGTTTCCTCTTATAGATGTGATATATCTGAGCATGCTAGAACCTACTCCAAAGAGACAGGCCAAACAAACTAGGATCATCTCTAATTTATCAATAAACCAGTCAAGAGAAAGGTTCATGGAGGTAGTTACTCCTATTGAAGGGAAAACTAAAGAAACCATTACGGCAACAGATTATCAGATTTCTAGGTTTTCACTAGGAAAGGCAACACATGAAGGTGTTAAACAAGATGTTCAAATGGCTCTTGGAAATTTTTTGGAAAATTATGACAAAGATAAAGCTTCCAAAGATGAATTGAAGTCAAAGTTTGAACAAATACTACTCTTTTAAGGAAAGTAACACAACCCACTCCAACTACTGATCCTTCAACTACAACTACTCTAACAATTTCTTCTATTTTAGATGATATTTCATATCATGAAATTGAGAAGATAGGTCAGAAGGGAAGATCGGTAGATGGATGGATATAATGCATGCTTCAGGAAGCTAATCCTTTGATCAAAACAACTGTTGAATTGTATAATGATTTACAAACTGAAAGAACTTCTATTCACAGGATAGATGAAGTCCTCTATGAGGATAATAATAATTTGAATCTGAATTTGACTACATGGGGAGAGATCAAAGATTTGGACCAATATTTAATCCTTCAAGAAGGGATGATTGAGATAATTCTAAATTGTTTCAGTTTCAAAAAGCTATGGAATTTAGATCCCAGATATTACAGGATTTGATCAAGAAATTGGATGATAAATGTGAAAATAATGGATGGTCTAAATGATATTTTAGAAGAATTTGATAATATTGACTGCAAGTTTTTCAATGAGAATATTGATGCTCTTCTAGTTGACCAAATTAAATCAAATTTCAAAGATTTGGTGAAGAAGGATGATGAAGTGACTAAAACTTTCAATATCAATTCAATTTACAGGTTAGTCTCGTGCCAAAATTTCATAAGTCAGCTGAAGAAAGTAGTGAATAAGTTGAAAAGGTTTCTAGCCAAAGTTGCGAGGGAGATTGATACAATGGACATGGTAAATCATTATGCATGCGGGCCAGAGGAGAAGGAGGTACAGGGAATCATCAAATGTTTCATTGATTACAAACATTAGATAGCTATGTGGGAAGAAGATCAGGAGAAAATTAAACAAGAGAAAGATGTTGTAGGTCCAAGCTAAGCCAGGCAACCTTGATTGGGACAGTTCTAAGCTCTGAATTAGTCAAAGTTGTAGGGTTGAATTAGTCAAACCTTTGCAACAACTTTACTATTTTTATGGGAGCATGTTCCCTTGAACTTATTATACTTTATTTTTAGTAACTTGTTAGTTAAGGTTCAATTGTAATGGCTCAACCTCTAGAACTTATAAATAGTTAAATGTATTAAGTTTATGTAGACCTTTTAGATCATTTGAAAAGTTAATCTTCAATCTTGGAAGAGTACTTTATATACTTTAAGCCTTTCAGTTATATTCAAAAGTATTTTTTCGTGAAAAATATTGTGTTCAAGTCTTGGAAAAGTGCTTCATATGAAAGAAATTTGCTAGAATTTGATCAACAATTTATAGTTATATTCAATGAATATTTTAAGAACCACTCAAGGTCCGTGAAAAGTCTAGTTTAAGGATCTACAATACCATTAGTCCCATAATATCTATTTAAATATCCACACACATAAGTGGGTGAGGATAAATACAATGAAATATACCTAGGTTATGAGCTTTAATAATCCTTGGTGTGATTGGTTAATTTTTCTTTATCCCAGTTATCTTATTTCAATCTCTGTGAAAAGTGATATAGTTACTTTGAATATCAGTTGTGGAAAAGCTATTTCCTTTCTGTTATAAAGTTGCATTATTATTTATAGGCATGGATGGAGGAAGATTGCAAGACATGTGCTTATCATATATTGTTGTGAGGAGTTGATTGTGCATTTAAGTGGGTCTATATGTTCAATATACTTGGTGCATCACCTTATTTTTATTTTTTTTATCTCTAACTTTAAGCCCATAAGTTGAGTAGATTAGAGTTATTTTCAAATGTTTTAGCCTTGCATATTGATCTTAAATCAAGTGCTTCCAAGTCTCAAAGGAAGTCAACCTTCTCTAGAGGTTCATCCCAAGGTGACAAGGTCCCACACCTTGGGGATGTTCCAACCAAATGGAACTTTGTGGTTTCTCTTCCATCACTCGCTTAATCAAGAGACCAAGGAGGAATTCCAGAAGTTTCCTTTCCGCAGTTATGAAGAAGTATTGGAAGGTGTGATTCAAATCAACCAAGCCACTATTGATAGTGGGTGTAAGACTTACAAACTCTATGGGAAATTGGTGTCCCCTCATTAAAACAACGTAAACCATCAAAATAATGGAGCTAACAACCAAAGACCTAAGGTCTTGAATTGAAATCACGGTGATACCGTAGAGGGTGTTACTAATCAAGCAAAGAATGTTGGTTTTACAAAAAATGGTAACACTAACACCAACAATAATAAAAACTTGGGAAATCAAAAAGACCCTAATTTTGTTTCATCTGTCAACACGTTCAATGTAAACCGCCCCCCTCCTTGACAAGCTCAAACCTAAGGCCCGAACCAATACCAAAATTCTAGCCAAGGGGTAATGAATTACGGTTATAACAACTAGTTTAAAAACTATATTGAGGCTATAATCAACAATAAAATTTGAACCAAAGGCCAAGAGATTACGACCCCAATCTTTATTGTGATTTTAATCATTTTATTGGTCATGATGCTAGGAATTGTAGGGATTACAACAAGTTCATACAAAGACTCCGTGAAAATCAAAGGTAGCTCTTTGTGGACATGTTTTTAGAAAATCCTGAAACAACCTCGCCACCAAGTTTTACAGAACCTGTTGCACCTCAGAATGAAAACCTAAGTATCCATCAAGATCTATTCCCTAAAAATCCCAAGGATTTTAAGGTGAATAATCAAACCATAAACAAGGGTATTCCTATTGGGAACAATATTTGATTATACTAAAATGTAATATCCTAGCCTAATATGATGTTATAGGAGCAGTAAATAAATGAAATAATGTAATGCAGAAATTAAACAACCAACTAAATAAGTGAAAGATGAAACCCTAATGTGTAAGAGAAGGTTAAGAAGTCCTTAGCTGATTCGACGAAGGTGTGGGACTGTGTCATAGTGTAAACCATGTAATCAAGAGGAGGAAACAACCACACATAAGCCTAATAAAGTATGGATCTGAGCTTGCTAACTGGACTGAGGAGCCTAGAAAGAGAAAGGGGCGCTTGTGGGTACCCTAGTCTAAGATCTTGGCACCCTAGTCTGTGGAATGGCTTGAAAACCTCCTCTGAGGTCTTGATGGATGTTCACTTGTATTTACTTCCTGTCACACTAATGTCTTTGTATGATCGCCAATGTCACTGTAATACCTGCAATAAGGAATCACCTACAAAACCCCAAACAAAGCATCAAAACCCTAAAAAAGAAAAGATGCATATGAAAGGGTCAAACTATCCCCAACGGCCACAATGTTTGACTTACTAATTGAGTGTTACACTACATCTCACACCTAATGTATTTCTAGGTATGTGTGTGCAAATCATTCCCTGATTTTCTCTTGTGTCAATCGCACTTTGTGAAGTAGTGAGCAAATAACTAGATGTAGAATGTAGTAAATGTGTGCATGGAAAAAATATACTCCCATCCTATGAAGTGTGATACATATGACAACCTTGTGTGCCTTATGATGGAGCTAGATGGATTTCAATGTAGCTTTATGTGCCTTTGATGGATGCAACTCTAGATGGTGATAGTAGATTCCTAGTGTTTGGTCCCTAATTATGGTCACATAACTATATTTATATGGTTCTCTTATTCTAATTTCATAATTAACCTCGAAAGGGTCGACCACCAAAAAAAGGAAATTTTAAACTTCTAGAAAGTGCCTAAAAGATGAGAGTAAAGTGAAAATAGGATCAGGGTGCTCCAGAGGGGACCAGGATGCCCTAGTCTTAGCTGGGTGCCCCAGTCACAAATAGGAAAAACATAGTATGACAATATAGACTGAGAAAGTGTGGGTGGAAGATTGAAAATTTGATAGAAATCGATATAAAAATGGCCAAAGACATAGGTTAAGTATTACTCTCTTCACTCAAGAACCATATGAATATCAGCATGAGACTGAGACAAAATAATGACTCCAAGTGTGTGATTTAGTGACTACATTTTCCCCCACTTTATGTTGGTGAGTGGAAATCTTGATAACATAAAGTAGATAGATATGCATACATAGTAATCCATGTAGATAGATTGTAGTAAATGTTCTCAAGGACTAGAAAAATCGTGTAGTGACAAAAAGATGGAGCATGGAGACCAAATATGCAAAAGTATAGAAAGTGATGAGGGTGAACCTAGGGAGGAAGTGCGTGTGTAGATGTCAATGTGTATAGTGTACCTAAATGGTTAGTATCATGTGAGTGTGAAGTACTCGTCATGTGTGTGTGTGTGTGTGTGTGTGTGTGTTGTTTTTGTTGATTGCTTGCTTCCCATACAGATGCACCTGTAAAAGATAAGATGATCGAGTAGTCAAATACGCATGTATATGTGTAAAAATGCATGTATATAGTAAAAATATTGTAAATGAAAGTATGAAAATGAAAAAAGGAACATGTCAATCTGATCTGTGATGAGACAAAAGGGTGTAGAAAGGATATCATGTAACTGTCGGTGAAGTGAATTTTTTTTGGGTGATCTCATGCCATTATGGTCGAAGAAGTGTAGGGAGAAAGTTGTGTTATTCTCCAACCTATAATTTCTTCCCTGATATTGGTGAAGATATCTCTGTACTGTCTGGTTTTTTGGGAAATCCGATGCCACTAGCCAAAGAAGTGTAGGGAGAAAAATCTGATGTTCCTGCAACCTGTAACTACTCCCTAGGATGCTAAGGACAATCTGCCCTATAAAAAGTGTTATGTATGGGGTTCGTAGATTGATTTTAACGCACTCATTATAAACTAAACTATGTCATGGATGAAAACTGTAGAATGAACTATACTAGTACTACACTGTGTAGTGTGAAAACTGAAATGATGGCCCCCTCTTTAGGGGGCGCATGCAATGTCGCAGATAGGATAATTTGACCCCAAAAGAGGACCGACCATGTAACTGAATCTCTTCCCTACACGGGCAAGGGAATGTGTTTGGTAAAGACCAAGGCACACATGAAAAAGTGGCTAGGAAACAAGTGTTAGTAAGAACAAACATGCATGTAGAAAACAAACAATTTGTAAGATAGAACATAAGCATAAAATTTAAACACCCAAGAAGACAATGCAAACATGGGACACCACTCATAGTGTCACAAGACATTCAATGCCACAGTGGCCACAAACAAACAAGTGTCCACATAAGACAAAGGGAAAAGCCCGCAAACAATAACAAGAAATAGCAGACAATGTAACAAACAAGTATGGAAGCATATATCCCTATGTAACAAATGTTACACATGAAGCACCTATTAGCATGTCATAAAAATAACAAGTATGTCAAAGCGTGTATAAACCAAAGTAGTGTTCTATGAACAAAATTGAAACAATAGCACCTGTAACGTATGTGGATAACCCCAGTAGGTAGTGTATCAAGAATTGGTGTTGCACGTCGAAGTTATTTATATGTGATCAAAACTAGAGAAGGACGTGAATGTGCATGTGTGTATGGTAAAGATAATGGCATACAAGATATTTATCTAAAATGTGTAGTAAAGTGAACATGTGAAAACAATAGTAAATGTAACCATAAAATGTAGTATGTTGTGGATGGATGGAATGGAATGGAATGTAGTGTAGATTATAGGAGTCATGTGCCCCCCAAGTGAATGGAGTTGTATGCAGTGAGGATCATTTGGTTTTCCTCCTCAACAATCAAGAATGCACCACAAATGAGAGTGTGTCATTGGGAAATGGTCGAACTATGTGTTGTGTTGAGCACATTGTGATGAGTGTGTGGTGATGGGATGTGACATAGCGATGATGTGTGCATGACTCTATAGCCTAAGCGTATATCACAACAAGATGAATAAAAAAGAGGTGGTGATTTAGCCTAAAGCATATACCACTAAACAATGTAAGTGAAAGTGATGGTACGACCTATCACAAGATGATGCTAGGAGAAGTAATCTTAGGAATGTCACATGATAAATATAAGATGTGAGTGGATAAGTGAGTTTGATTTGGTCCATTTTGTGATGTATGACCTCAATAATCTAGTATGGACCATGAAACTAGAGTGTGTCATCGGGTAGTGAGTGTAGTGCATAGAAGTGAATATGTAAAATGTGTGTTATGTGCGATAACATGTAATGGAGTATGTGTAGATGACCTAAGATATGTAGATGTAACATGTAATGTAAGATAACATGTATGAGGTGTAAAAACACACAATATGTAATAGATATGAGGTGATGTATGTAGGACAAGATGTAGGATGTGGAATGTAAAATGTATGAAGGCACGTAATGTTTATACCCTGTAATGTGGTGTGTAATATGTATATGATGTAGGATCATGTGATGATATGCAATGCTTAAGGTGTAATGACTAATGTGCAGTGTGTGGGGTTCATGTGCATAGAATGCCCTCAATAGTCAAGTGTGAACTAAATCATAAGAGTGTGTCATCATGTAGTGAGTGCAATGCGTAGAAGTGAGGATGTGTAGATGACCTAAGATATGTAGATGTAATTTGTGAGCTGTAGAATGGAATGTGAGATGAAAATCATGCAAAATGTGATAGTTATGGCATAATGGGGGGGCATGTGTAGAATGTGTATGATGTATGAAGACGCACAATGCATAATGTGCAGACGATGTGTGATGATATGTGGTGTCTAATGTGTAGTGAGTATTGTGAAATGTATGGTGTTCATGTGTATAGAATGCCCTCAACAATCAAGTGTGAACCGAAGCAGAACAGTGTGTCATCGGGTAATGACGAGGGTAATATGTATATGAATTATGTGAATGCTAGAATGTGTATACATGTGAATGTGAGTATGAGACATGTTTTGATGCTAGGATGGGGGGGGTGTGTGGATGTTATGACCCCCAAGTGTGTGTGAGTGAATGAACTAACCAACAAAAGTGAAGGAAGAAGTTCCTCCATTTGATGCGAGTGGTGGTGAAAGCGTATGATCATGATCTAGTAGTGGTGGAATATTAAATAGTCGTTGCTTAGGTGAGTGAAGTCTATATACATGTGATGGATGAGTATATGATAAACATGTAGGCACGAAAAAATGTGTAGGTGATGGAGATCTGCGTGGAATAAAATGAGGTGGATATTTATGTTGAGATGATGTAACTATGCGAGGAATGGGCCTATGCCTATGTGTAGGACTAGTAGAACGGTGAGGTTGTGTAGATGGTGTGCGAGTAGGTGAAATAGGAGTAAATTGTGCTTTAATTAATATAGATTGTGATGTGTTAGCTAAAGTAGGGGATGCCTAAACTGGTGCTCAAGGAGATGACAAACATAGAGTAGATAGAGGTACACTATCGATAGAAACAACTTGATTGTTATGAATTAATTTGAGTCACAAATTATTCATAAAGATGATGGACTTGGACCTATGAATCCATTTGAGGCCTAGAAGCATGTCACAACCATTGATTTATTATTTAACAAGGAAGGGTACAAGCAGAGGAAGAGGTACTACTGTAATATGAATTTTGACAACACCATATGAATTATTCATCAGATATGAGATGTGCAAATGTGGATAACTGATGGCATCAAGAAGTGGTATAGAACAAGTGTTAAATGGGCTATGACGGATCAAACTTAGTATTATTGATGGGGAGTGTTCCAATAGAGGCATTAATATGCAAGTCATTAGAAGTAAAATTGACATGAAAGCCATGAGCAGAGAAAGAAACGATCTGTGGAGAAGTGTCAGTATGTGCTACCAAAAAGTCAAAATCCCTTTAGACGAGTGGAGGTACTATGTGATAAACGTGGTTAGATGAAGATTCAACCACTTTCATGTCATGTTTGGGTAGAGGGTTGTTAAATATCTTGAGCTTATGATTTTCTTTGACAAATGGGGAAATTATAGGTTTCGAAAGCTCAATTTTACCACTATCAATCAAACCCTAAATGAGGGATTCAAGTTGGAAGAATCTATTACTTGAGTGTCCTATGCATTAATGATAGTCACAATAGGAATGTTCATTGAAACTACGTCCTTTTGGTCGAGATGGATCTATTTTAGCAAAGAAGGTAGTGTAATGAGGTTACTATTGACAAGTTTTAGTAGTAAAATATGTGGAGATACACTAAACTTAGTGAATATATGTCAATGTGGTTGTGATTGAAGCTCCTTAGTAGTAGATAATGTGTTGACGGTAACTTTTGTGTTTGTTGGTTTAGTTCTAGATGGTTTAAATGTTGACTTATTTTGAAAATGCGCAGAAGACAATGCTTTCTCTTGGTATTTAAGCTTGCCTATAGCTAAGTTCTTGGTTTCACGAAGCTTAAGAGCAGGAAAAATGTGATCGAAAGAAGGAGAGGTATCAAAGAGAACACTCTCCTGGAGAGGGGGTAAGAAACTCTGAATGAACGGATCCTAAAGCTCAACATTTGCAAACACATTTGACATCTTGGCTAAGTTGTTTTTGTAACACAATACATAATCTACTAAATGTTCATTAGATCCTTGTTTAAGTTGCGTAAGTTGGGCATAAGAGATCTTAGAGTCGATTTTGACAGAGAAATGAGTGAGAAAAACTTTGACAGATGTGTGAAAGAGACTAATGAATGGACAAGTAGGTCATAAAATCAACGCATCACATAATCTTGTAAACTACAAGGAAAAAGCTTAGTGAGTATAGTATGATCATCCACATAGTCCAAGCATGTGACATGAAAAGCTCGGAGATGCTCTTATAATTCACCATGGCCTTTAAAGATGGGAAACTTAGGAGGGAAGAAATTAGGTAGCAAAGGATAAGAAGATATATTAGGTGCAAAAGTAGTATGCAACAGTGAAGTAGAGTCTAAATATGGTGAGGTACGAGAAGTAGCGAGTTGGTGTTGAAGAATTCAAAGAAGAGACAAGTTGCATATTATGTGTGTAACGCTCAAAATTACAAGAGCTGGAAACTAAAGGATTTTTTTTAAAACATGAAAACAAATTACACAACTACAATCATATATATTAATTTAATCAAATTCATTCAATTAGATTTGTTATTTTGATCTATCTGACAACATCCATGTAAGCCATGTGCGGCTGAGAAGGGTGTATCCATATCTCCACGATCTCCCTTCGTCACTACTTCGAGTGACAATGCTTACTAGCATTTCAGCTCAACCTTTATCAGGTCATGGGAACCATGTGAAAGTCCTTGGGTCTACCACGAAGCTAGTTTCCCGACTTTGTATTCCGGTATCTGACCATTGCCTGCCTCATGTTCAGTGTTCAACTTCCCATGATCAAGTTATTTACAATTTTTTTAATTAGAGGACTAGGTGATCAGACAATGCACAACCATCAATGCATTACTTTGGCCAAAGTTATCCTCCATGTAGGTTACAGCTAAACTCAAGATAGCACACTAGTCTTATGAGTTTTAAGTCTTCCGCCACCTCACAACTATCCCTTTCACCGTTATCTAGATCTTATAGTTTATATTTACTTTATTTCTAATTAAACTTATCTTACAAGAGTTTATATCGAGATAGATGCCAAGGCTAATTAGGATCATTATGAGATGAGTACATTTGTTATGCTGAAATGTAACTATTTCGGCATTCTGCATGTACTTATCCCTTAATATGCCTAATGGATCTTTTCATCTATTTACCTTCCTATCTAGTTTCTTTTTTCCTGATGTTTGATTTTTAACCTTAAATTACCTTTTTATAACGATACTCTATCATCCTCTAAAAATTAGGCTTTACAATTTTAACAAATTAATGTCAAGTTTATCAGAAGGCCGAATTAAATATATATTTAATTATTCCTCCGATCAACTACGCCACTAAATAAATATTTATTTTAGAAATTAAAAGACAATTGAATGTTATAATAATCGTCTAATTTTTGGTTTCATACATTGGTAAATATCAAATAAATATATTTAACAATTTATGATAAGCAAGACTTCTTAATTCTAGTATTTATCATTTATTCATATTGAGATATTATTACAAACAAAGTAATCATCTCTTTATTAAAAACATAAATTACATATGTTGTTAAGGCAAAATATATAACTGATGCTGTAACTCTCACATAGTGAGGTTTGAAAATTAAAAATGGGTCCAAGATCCCAATAAATTCAGTCAAAATTCTAGGATATCATCCTTCTAGAAATTGAAATCCAAGTAACTCATTTAGATTCATGCTATGATAAAACTTCTCAAGACATGAGTTTCTGCATATTCGAATGTGACGGCCGATTGTCCTGCAAGACTGGAATAGTGGTATGATGTTAGTTCAAAATGAACTAGCATGAATATTGCCTCCATTTTTTTATGCAATTATTTAATAAAATATAAAAGATATAAATGTTGTTTTATCAACAAGCGCATAGTAATACAACTGAGAATGTATGACTACATGTTTTCCATAAAGATACAGCTATGAATGCACACAAATAGAACAACCAATTTCTATTTCAGTGATCATGTTTCCCTCTAATCACAAGGATCAAGACATCCTTATTTCAGCTTCAAACAATAAATATTTGACATTTAAAAATTTACATAAATCGTAGGAACAATATGATTAAGAAGAGCACATTTTTTTCTTATTTTTAATAAGTTACCATCATAAAAAAAAGTAATCAAACCATAATCATTCAACATCCGAATTCAGATTATAACCACAAGAAAATCATGTTTTACATGATACATATTTAAATATTATTTTACTTACCCTCCAATCAACGAGCAACTTAACAAAATTGTCTGAAATCAACATTTCCAAATACCAATTAAACATATTCTCTCTAGGTAGTGAGCAGCTCATCATATCATCCAAGAACATCATTAACAAAGAAAATAAAACATAATATTTTCAGTCAATGAGCAGCTCTATAAAACGTCAAAGAACATCATTAACAAGAGAAATAAAATATATTATTTCCAGTTAATGAGCAGCTCTGTAAAACGTACAATATATTCCTTTCCAAACAATCAAAACACGTTTTTATTATATATATGAACAACCCAACTAAACAATGTAAAAACACCATGATTACATCATTTAAACATGTTCTTTCTGGTAAACGAACAGCCCAACAAAACAATATAACAACACCATGATTACATCATTTAAACATACTCTTTCTAGTAAAAGAACAACTAATAATTTCTTTCATAAAATATCATTATATTAGACCCAATCATGCCACCAATTACTCCTTGGTACAACTCGATCAAGTTGTCATGGCTTTCATGCCCTTACTAAGAAAAGCAATTTCTTTTTCACAGTCATGCAAGAATCCAAGTCATATTGTCAAGTTGAAATTTACAGGCTAAATGCCATTTTTTTTGTAGTTATTCACACATAACAACACACCCTCATTTATACATGAACCGATTTAGATGCCCATAATAAAATTTCTAGAAAATGCAACCCCATGCAAGAGCTCTGACATCCACAAATTTTCATTCAAAAGATCTCAATAAATTAAAAATCAGACTTGCATATAACAACCAAGAGAAAAAAAACATACAAAACCCCAACCAGTTGCATATCCATATCGATTTGGTTACCCAAATCGATTCATATATGCAAATTGATTTGTATACCCAAATAGATTTGGGTATCAAATCGATTTGTTTAGAGAAAACACAATCAAATTTATGTTAACAAAAATGAAAATCCACAAGCACAAATCGATTTGAAACACACAAATTCATAAAAACGTTTACCTTCTTCCAGTACAGGAAAAACCCAACTCTTTTCTTTTTTGGTACAATCTGTTTTAATGCAGAGAAGGAATTTTAACTTTCATTCTATTTTTATTTTTGTAGATCAAAACCCAAAACACCATCTGCATTTTTTTTTTGGGTTTAGCTAAAACCACACAAAGAAAAATTAAGAGAATACAGAATCCATCAATTTCCTTTTTAAATTTCATCTCCAAGAAATCAAATCAAAAGCTGTCCACAAATTCCTTTGATTGCCATTAAAACAGAATGTGTATTTCCTTATTTTTTTTATAAATAATGCAACAGAGAAGGGAGAAGATATTTACGCTTGAAGTAAACCCAGAATAAGCAACCTCTTACTCTTCCAACTCCGACAAGTTGAATCCTTCCTCCAAAACTCACGTAGGTATCCCATAAGGGAAGAATGAAAATAGACAAGGAGAAATAAAAGAAAAAATATATAATGAAATAAATTATAGTTGGGCAACATATTCAAGAATTTTTGGGCTTCCCAATGTTGGCACATGCATTAATGCATGCCACATACTCGTGCTATGTGAAGGTGTTTTGCTTTACGAAACCCACAAATTTTAAATATTAAAATTAATATTTTTTTTAATATAGCTTTTGACTTACATGCCAAATCCTTCAAGAATATATATTTCTAATTTTACAAATTAATATTGCATTTTTTTAATTTTTATTTTTATTTTTTAATTTATTTTTATTTAAGTTGTTATCCAACTTAATGGTTAAGTTAAAATTAATCATCATACTACAAGTCCACATATTACCAACAATATATTATAATAATAATTATTTGAATTTCCACATTCCATACGAAACATTCCAATAAAGGAAAATCACCAAGTTCGTAAATAATAATTCAAATATTCTCATAAAGTTGGCTTGATATAGCATCGTCAAATAAAATAGAGGCAGTTATTATTACGGTTATTGTAAAAGTCAAACAAAACAAAAGACGACTAAACCGATTAAAATAAAGTAACCGAAATACAAATAACCGAAAGATTTGTTATCGTTTATGAATTGTTTTACCTATAATCAAGGCCTAATCACGTTTAGGAAGGATCATCAAGGTGGGTGCGGGGTTACCCGTTCAGTAGTGTCATGCCCCAGCAGAAGCTGTGGGTCATGACACAGTGAACCAAATGAATTCTTACACACAATGGTGATCTTGTTTAATCTTGATTAGACGTAACCGTAGTTAATTTAACTTACTAGAAATTTAGGATGTTACAATGTGTGGTAGGGTAAATGGTAGTAGTAGGAATGGAAGCTGAGACATAAATATAGGGTGGAGACCATGGTAGTCGAATAAGGAGCAAGTGGAAGCGTCACGAGCATTCTTAGCAACAATCAAAGCATGTGGGACATGTGAAAGATGAGTGTTATTATCATATAAAGCTTGTCAGAAGTCAATAAGTGTATTTAGCTGGTCTTGGTCGACATTAGTATATTCATCATAGGACTTTTCACTACCAGAGGCTTCTATTTCATGAAGAGGAGCTTTGCGAGAGGAATCCAAGGGGTTCTCAGTTGTAGCTACGAAAGTAAGGACATCATCCATTGGTTTGGAAACCCTACTGGCGAATGAAGGAAGATCACAATATTGAAAAGACCCAAAATGACCACTACGAGTGACGTGCATACGAAGAAATGGCCTAAAGAGAAAGTGTATTCGAAGGTCAGTTTCACCAAATTTATTATACTAAAATGTAATATCCTAGCCTAATTTGATGTTATAAGAGCAGTCAATAAATAAAATAATGCAATACATAAATTAACCAAGCAACTAAGTAAGTGAAAGATTAAACCCTAATGTACAAGAGAGGGTTAAGAAGTCCTTAGTTGAGTCGACGAAGGTGTAAGGTTGTGTCATAGTGTAAACCAAGAGAACGGGAAGAGGAAACAACCACATAGAAGCCTAAGAAAGTACAGATATGAGCTCTCTGACTAGATTAGGGCACCTAGAAAGGGATAAGGGCGCCCATGGGCACCTAAGTCTGAGATCTGGGTGCCGTAGTCTGTGGAAATGGCCTAAAAAACCTCATTTGAGGTGTCATTATATGTTCACCTGTATTTACTTCATGTTGTTGCAATACTTACAATAAGGAATCACCTGCAAAACCCCAGACAAAGTATCAAAACCCTAAAAAAATAAGTATGCATATGAAGGGGTCAGACTGTCCCCAGTGGCCACAATGGTGGACTTCCTAACTAAGTGTCACACTACATCTCAGACCGAATGTAGTTTTAGGTGTGTGTGTGCAAATCATGCCCTAGGTTGCTCTTGTGTCAGTCGCACTTTGTGAAGTAGCGAGAAAATAACTAGATGTAGAATGTAGTAAATGTGTGCATGAAAACAATAGAGTCCCCTCCTATGAAGTGTGATGTAGATGAACCATCCTTGTGTGCCTTATGATGGAGCTAAATGGATGCCAATGTAGATTTAGGTTCCTTTAATGGATGCAACTCTAGATGGTGATAATAGATGCCTAGTGCTTAGTCCCTCATTATGGTCACATAACTTTATATTTATATGGTTCTCTTGTTCTAATTTCATAATTAACCCCGAAAATACCAACTGCCAAAAAGAAAGAAAGTTCAAATGGCTAGAAAGTTCCTAAAATATGAGACTAAAGTGCAAAAAGGATCAGGGTGCCCCAGAGGGGACCAGGGCATCTAAGGCGCCCCAATCAGAAATAGGAAAAACACAGTATGACAATATAGACTCGGTAAGTACAGGTGTAAGATCAAAAATACGACAGCAACCAACATAAAAATGGCCAAAGACATGGATTAATTATTACTCTCTTCACTTAAGAACCATATGAATAGTAGTATGAGAGAAGGACTAAATAATGACTCTAAGTGCATGATTTAGTGACTACAACAATCATGAGGCTTCGACTTATGACAACTCTCAAGTCACTCCTAACCTAGGCTAAAAAAATAATGCAAATATATTGGGACTAATTGAGTTAGAGGTCAAACCATAGATTAACGCAACAACTCAGATGAGGGAGTATGTTTCACAACCTCTTCCTACTCATTCTCTCTCACAGGATGATGATCCTATAATTAGAAAGCATGTAGGAGTTTATGATTTGGTCTCGGATTTGAAAAACACCTTTTCTCACATATTGTTTTTAGATTTGTTGAAGAATTCCCATGTGCATCATTTTGCATTCTTAGATGCATTGGGTCTTGGTCACCTAATTAAAGTTACTCCTCCACCTGGAGCTTAAATCAATTATATTAACTTCGGCATACATCCTCCAAGATAGGGTGATAGGGATACCGGGTTTGTCTTTGATATAAAAAAGATGCCATCTGTTGTTAAAATAGCTTGAAGAGGAGATCATGTGTTATATCTATAAGTCTAGGTCTACAACAATTGATGTAGCCTAGAATTTACCATAAATAACCTAGGCATGTTGGCACATCACTCAGCCTAGACTGAGTGCTCACCTGAAGCGCGCAAAGGTACCAGGCCCCTCTTTAGGGTTGTTTATGCAGGATGTTAGCAAGATGAATATTTGATGCATTCAGATCCATAAATGGTATAAACATTCTACAGAGTATATTCCAGATCTGGATCTAAGGATTAATGGATTCAAGCAATAGCCATAATGAATTCTACCATGCAAGATCTAGTTATATTCATGTTTAATGCCTTAAATCAATCAATACACTCCATTATATTAAACACAGTAAATACACAGAAGCTTCTTACAATATTCAGTATCATAAACTTATGTGCGCAGCAGATCTGGCAGCGTAACTTCACAATAGCTCATACATAGTCCTATACTACACAAATCACTACATATTTATAAGGGTGGGGACTTTCCCTTCACCGCTTACATAATTCCCAAAATAGGTCGCATGCTGAAAATAACCATGCACCTTTACAATAATAGACACACATGCAAGTGCACTAATAATAGATCTCTTCTAGTTAACTGGTAGTAATAATTCTATTATTAACTCAAACCCATGCAAACCACTTAGTAGATGCTCTTCTAAAAATATCCCTTGCATGTTGCACAAGTCTTTATCCGATTTGTGTGCTCTACATGCTATCTCCAAAAATAGTTGGTAATCCTGAAAAATGGATAAGTCTTGAATTTTTCCTTGTCTTTCACATGTATTTCCTTCCCTATCCTTCCGTGCCTTTGAACATGCCTTGTTACCATGCGTGAACCTTCAGTGTGCCTTATGCTAAGTGTCATACTTTGTCTGCTAAACATTACCCCACACAAAACTGCATTACCGTCCTGACAATGGTTGCCTCTTGATATCTAAATAATAAAGTATAAGGAATGGAATGAATGTAAATTAAAGAATTATTGTACAAAGAATGAATTTCACCCTGCAACATCCTTTGTTTCAACTGGAAGAATTAACTCCGTATATTCCTCTTTGATTTCAGCCTCTAAGGTTTTCTAATCACTTAGCACGGCTTCTACCTTTTCTAGAATATTTGATGCAATAGAATATAACTCCTCTTGTGCAATCTCTTCCTTCTCGTTCTATAATACTAGAACAATGTTGTACATTACAGTCACCCTTCCTTTCAGAAGATCCATCTTCTGCACTATAAGCTTCCCAATTTCATCTAGCCTTTCTTTATGGGGGTCTTAGGCTTCTGCAAGGGCCTTGCACTTTTTTTTTACTAGAACCAATCATTCCATGCACCCCAAAGTCTCATCCTTCATGGCCTTCAAGACTTCATTATCTTCTACCATGGTCTTGATTCTTATTACTGCCTCTAGAGCTGCACATATATTCAATGTCTGGTCTGCTTTCTTCAGCTCCTCCTGTAAGGTCTGGAGTAATGCTTCATAAGATGAAATCTTTCTAACCACTGAAGCCCTTGCTCTCTCTGCTTCCTGCTCAGGGTCCTTTGGCATTGGCATTTGAACCAGTCCATCCTCAAGCACCAAATCAACTAAGGTACGCACATAATGCATAGCTCGAAGGGAAATTTTTGGGTACCTTGGGCTCCAAGTGCAGTCTTGCTTGTAGAACATGATCACCGATCTCTTTTTCCATGGTGATGAGAACCCCATTCTTCTTTTTCTCTAGGTCCTTTTCTCCTTTAGACGCGTTATTTCTACATCTTTAGCTTTGATATCTTCTCTTAGCACTCTAATAGTTACAACCTTATCTACATTCCACCACACCACCTCTGTAGATACCTTCACCAAGGCATTACTCACTTGTTCATCAGACATAACCATGGGTTTGATGGTTATGTGTCTATTCTGTGGTGCCTTTCTCATTCTTCTTGACACACAAGACTCTTCACATACATCAAAATCGAGCTCGTCCATGTGATTTTGCATGGACCATGACAATTATTTCCTTGTGCATGGTTTCCATGTCAGTTTCCATCAACTCCCATCCATACAAGTCTTTGAGGACCACTGTATTTTGGAATCAAGTGTGGAAAATTTTACATATTCCTCATCATAGCCCATGATCGGTGCAACATACTC
Organism: Taxus chinensis; assembly: GCA_019776745.2. Lineage (NCBI taxonomy): Eukaryota > Viridiplantae > Streptophyta > Pinopsida > Cupressales > Taxaceae > Taxus > Taxus chinensis. The sequence continues at coordinate 65,494,952 of CM034156.1, read as the reverse complement.
CCCACTTTTCCTCTTTGTTCTTGGCCCCTTAGGAACTTGAGTGCATCAAGGTTTGGAGTTGATCATCTATGTCATGAGTAGTATCTTGTTCTATTTCTCCTGCCCCCTTTACTCCTTCTTCATCCTTCATCCTTGGGTTCTTCCACATCCTCTAGTGGTATAGGAGTTCCAAGCACGCTCTCTGTAGACTCCTCCACCTCCTCATTCAGCTTCAACTTTCTCCTTCTCCTCTCAGTTATCTCTTTTTGTGGAGAGAGTCATGGTGATCTCCTGACAGACTAAGGAGTTCCCGTGCCTTGTGTCCTTGTTCTTCTGAACACCCTTTTGAAACGACACTCTCCTTGGACTACTTCCAAGTCCTCTTCTTCTTCTTGTTCCTATAGTGGGGTACTTGCGTGCTTAGTATCCATTTTGTCTGTAGGTTACCTCCTACCCTCTATGCCAAGCCACCACTATCTTCACACTCTTCTTCCTCTTCATCTACTACTATGGTTATGTGGGTTTGGAGCTGGTACGTTCTCCACCGTATGTTTACCTTTTGGCGGCCCTGGGAGCACAAACTCATTTTCCACATACTTGTTACCCTCCAACTTAGGCTTAAGTTGAAGGTATACAAGCATGGCTCCACTATCCCCAACAGCCAAGCTTACAGGCTTCATGTTTATAAACTCTTATATGAGCCTTTCAATATATGTTGTTCGGCCTGGATATATATATATTTCTTAAAGTGTGGTAGTCACAATCTACCCTATCCACATTAAAATTTAGTCGACGTGCATCAGTGAAATAGTGTACTGATTCCTAAAAGTAGCACGCTGTGAAGGCATACGATAGTTTGCACCATGGGCTCCAAGCCCCATCCCTCATAACAAATCATGCGATGCAGAAGTGTTGGTACACTACGAATTGTACTACCTTACCCACCACTGATGGTAATTCCTTAGGAATGCACCACTCCTCTTCAAATGCCACATGGAGCCTGTCATACCATATCTCCACCCTCTGTTTGAATGGCCCACTCATTGACCCTTCACATAAATACTTCACTAACCTCTCCACGAGGGACTTCTTCTCCAAGGGGTACTCCCAAATCTTGTCTTTTGGCCCATCAGGCACTCCAATCTCCACAAATACCAGTGACAACAAGATATCGCCAAAACTGATTCTTTCACAGGTGCACGTTTCCTTGACGATGGTCTCCACAATGTAGCCTACTATGTTATAGACTACCCCCTATGACATCTTCCGTGTGACATGGAGCCACATTGTATTCACCTGACCATCTCTCCTGATCATTCAACTTGGTCACTAGATGCGCAACTGCTTGTACCACTTGGGTACTTCTTCAGTTTATCGATGTCCATTCCACACGGACCTTTTGTATACCCCAATTCCTTTCATGTTTCCATGATTTTTTCCTTATCAGTTAGGTCACTGTCAAGATCCATCCCTGTCCCCTTTAACCCTGTTAGCATCGAGATCAGTGTTGTTGTAATCCTTATCCTTCTTTCGAAAAAATAGAAGAAGTCCTCATGGACTCTGCTCATTAGCCACTAGTAAAGAGGTTCATATTTTCCAAAGTATGGGAGCTCATACAACTGGTACACTCCTACTTGTTTTAAAATTTTCTCCCCGACGTCATCATATACCGACATATCCTCCACCATGCACTTGTTGGTCTTTGTACTCAACAACGCATCTAATTATTTCTTATTATCAGAGGTGTGGTGGTTGTAATCACTCACCTTACAGCTGCGTATGTGGGAATCCCACTCTTTCCCAATTATCATGCCTTCCAGATACTGCATCTCTGAGAAACTACTCTCGGGAAGAATTTCAACTTCTTCCTCCACTTTCTTCTTTCCTTTGGCTCCTGCAGCAGGTGCTTTCTTTGGTGCCATCATCAAATATCAAGTTTCTATCTTTTGTAGTGAAAAAATCCAAACCCTAGCTTGAGTCTCATGCCCTAGTTCGAAACCATGTGCCCTAGCTCTCTTTCAGCGCATCTGCTTCACTCAAACCCTTCACCAATGGGGACGCAAGCTTCTTCTGTGCACAAATCCACTCTCCACGTCTGGTTTCACACTCTTCGCACCTCAATACTCTTTTCTCATCTCGGTCACACTTAGCTCGTTCAAATTCTTGTGATCACAATGGTAAAAATGAACTCGCATCATGTCCTTATATAGATTTTCAAAAATTTGGTGCATTTATTGCTCCTTCACCTACCAACAATCCTCTCATTAATTGACCATTTTCAAAATTTCCACATGGTACATCTTCTTGCCTCAGCTATAACCTTCTAGTGTGCCTTCCTACCTTCTGGCTATAGACTTCTCTTCAGCACGCTTCCATGCGCATGAGTACCTCACCACTGCACCTTCTCTTGGTAGTCTCCACGGCCGTTGCTTACCTCGCATTATATTGTTCCTTCATTTATCCCCATCTATGGTCCTTGTTTGGAAGCAATCTTCTTTCCACCAACTCTCCAAACTTGAATAACACCTATAGCAGTTTGTTCCTTTATGTGTACCCATTTTTCAATAGCCACCCCACACAAATGGTATGTGCAGTCCTCTACACATAAAAATTCTTCAAATGGTAATTAGCTTCCAGCGCGCAAATGTGCTTATTACACAAAACACCAACTAAATTGACAAAGCATAATGACGAAGAAGGAAATACATTAAAGGAATACATAATTGAAAACCTAATCTAAATGGCAACACTACCTTATTACAAACACCAAGAAGACTTATTTATAGTAGGGCTTCAGCCTACTCCCGTTGAAGTAACCGGGTAACCATATTCCATCAAGCGCCTCTAACTGACAAGCTCTTGTTTCAAGTATGTAAGTGATAACATATGGTCCTAACCAATGTACTTTAACTTTTCTGGATGGTGCAGAAACTTAGAATCATAAAGAAGCACCATCTGTCCTATCTCAAGCTTCTTGTCCCTGATGTGCCTGTCATGCCATGCTTTCTACCTAGCTTTTTCTTGCTTCTGACTCCAACGTGTTATTGCTCATTCGCTCATCCAGCTTAATCAACTTTTCAATTCATTCTTCTAATGCTTGTTCATCAGCTAGACCTCCAGCACACAATACGCAAAGAAGGTAACATGAATTCCATAGGAAGAACTGATTATGTGCCAAACACCAATTGAAAGGGTGTGGCCTTGTTTAACTTCTTGTATGTTGTTCTATACGCCCAAAGCATGGCAGAAACTTTATCATCCCAATATTTTCTTCCAACATCACAAATTTTTGTCAATGTTTGGCTCAAAATCTTGTTGAAAGCCTCAGCAGTCCCATTTTCCTGAGGATGATATGGTGTAGTCTTATGGTGTGCAATCATGAACTCATCCAATAGAATTCTGATTGTCTCATTCAAAAAATGTGTGCCCCTATCACTGGTAAAACTCAACAGGAATCCACACCTTGTAATAATATTTTCCCATAGAAACCTGGTTGTTGTAGCTGTTGTACAATCCTTTGTAGGTGTTATTTCTACCCACCTTGTCAGATAATCTATGCAAGTGATGATATAGTGCGATCCAGTCCTACGCGTGATTGGTTAAATAGAACCCACAAAATATATAGCCCATTTCTCAAATGGTTCTGCACTAGGAATAGGTCTTAAAGGAATTTCATCTCTTTGTCCTGGTTTTCCAAGGCACTGACAGTGATCACAGGCCTTGCAATACACCTTACAATCCTTATACAAGGTCTCTCACCATAATCCAATGAGTAGAATCTTGCACACAGTGGCGTCACCTGCATAGTGCCCACCTGTAATACCACTATGAGCCTCTTCCATGATATCTATGCACTCATGTTCCAGTACACATTGGTGCAATACTTCATCTCGGCCTAGCTTTTACAGGTCACCACTAATCAACATAAACAGTGTCACGTGAATGGAAAGTTTTTTCTTCTCTAAGGATTTCATTCCTTCTGGCACCCTACTTATACATAGAAAGACAACTATGTCCTCTAATTCTGATGGCACTAGTGCATTGTAACAATATAACTGTGCATCGGATTTCATGGTATCTTCAATTGCCTGTGCGCATTGTAACATCTTCTCCTGACTGTATTCTGGATAAATGGTTCGGTCCAGAATTACTTTTCCCTAGTTTTACCACAACTGTAAAATCAAATTCTTGGAATAAGAGTACCCATCGACATATGCACCCCTGTAAAAAGGGATTGTTTACCAAATACTTCAATGCCATGTGATCGATATAGAATACAAATGGTGTTGCTAGCAGGTACTGTCTAAATTTATGTAGCACATAGATCATTAACAAAGCTTCGTGCTCTATAGTTGTATAATTCTTCTCTGCATGAGTCAACTTTCTACTAGAAAAATAGATAGGATGATCTATAATACCTTCTCCAGGCTGAGCCAACACCATGCCAATGGTCATGCCAGAAGCATCCACATGTACATGAAATGGTTGGTCCCATGAGGGAAAGCACAGAGTAGGCATTGTAGTAAGTTTTTCCTTTAATGTCTAGAATGCGCACTAATGTGGTTCTCCCTAATAGAATTTCCCTTTTCCTTTTAGTAACTCCTCCAATGGTGCAGCAACCTTAGCATACCCTTTAATAAATTTTCTATAATACCCAGTGTGACCTAAGAATCTGTGCACCTCACTTTGACTGGTAGGCTCTTCCAGGCCGATAATGACTGCAACCTTAGCTGGATCAACCAACAAACCTTCCTTGTAGATGATGTGCCCTAACAATGTGCCAAATGGTGTAGCAAATACACATTTCTTGATGTTCAAAGAGATGCTTAACTATCGACATCTTTCAAACATTAAGCGTAAATTGTCACAATGATCCTTAACAAGTCCATACACCGTCCAATCATCTAAATAAACCTACAAGAAGTTATGAATAAAATCCTTGAATGCTTGGACAACTATGCGCGAGAATACAACAGGTGCATTTTTCAGACCAAAAGGCATCACAGTATAGGCAAAAACTTCCCCATTCAGTGGTAAAAGTAGTCTTTTCTTGATCCTCCTATGCAATCCTAACCTGATGATACCTAGAGAACCCATCTATAAACGAATAGATCTTGCACCCTACAATGCCTTCTAATATTTCCTCTGTGAATGGCATAGGGAAAGGATCAGTCACACATGTAACATTCAGCTCCCTGTAGTCCACACAAATCCTAATCCGACCATCTTTCTTTATACTGATCACCATTGGGCTAACCCATTATGATTCATCTAAGGGCTTGATGATTCTAGACTTCAACATTTTTTCAATTTCTTCCTTGACCTTTTCACGCAAGTTGGGGTTCATCCTGTAGGGTCTCTTCCTGACTAGGCACGCACCCTTCCTTAAGCTTTATCTTCATTTCTCTTAATGATTCATACACTCCTTTTAGTTCATGGTATCCCCTAGGAAATAAGTCCTGATAATCTTAGTAGTAAGTCAATGATTTTTTCCACTTCAGAGTCAGACCAATAATCCCCAATTATGGCCTTCTTAGGCTCAACATCTGATCCAATATTCACTTTCTTTGTTTTCATAGGTTCATGATAGGCGTGCGTGGTCTTATCTGCACTGTCCAAAACCTCATGCCTACCTGTTGAATGATCTACATCTAGATTTTCTACTTCTTCATCATCCACTAAGTAGACCATATTTCCTTTTTTCTTTCTCAAGGAAAGCATGCTTAAGTAGTGTGGCATCTATCTTTGTTTCTTCAGAAAAACGTGCTCCTGAGTGAGTCATTTCCATAAAATAAATCCTAAATGAGTTCTTCCACCTTTGCACTATGTCTCCCATAGTTAACCACTTTATAACCCTTAATGCCTCTTCTACTGGAGGTTTAGTAGAGAAGTAGTCAAAAGTTTGGATCATTCCTGTAATCAAATCCTACCAATTTCCAGTCTCTCTATGGAGTTCTGCATATACATACCAAGCACGCGCAACCTTGTAAAGTGGAATAAAATTTTTGCACCCAGAGTGAAGGTGGTAAATCTTCCTACCCCTCTGTCCAGAGTCTCTCACACTACTGAACGTGGTGTTGAATAGGTTGATTACCATGATAAGTGTAGATTTGAGTAGGTGCATTGCTCCTGGAAAACTGAGTAGAAAGAGTAATCCTGATTTCATTCCATCCTACAAGATTATCCCTGTGAACCACCCACCAATGTTGTTGTCCTGTGTAGGGTATATGCTAGCATATTCCATCTCTCCAACTGGTCTATCCAATTTTCCTCCATGGCATGTAAGAAATACCGTAGGATCTCCTTCTCCAGTGTATCGAGGTACCGAGTTGTTACCTATTCTCCTGATATAACAAGGTCTATTATTCCACACAAATGTGCTTCTTACTTCATGCCCTACCAACTCATAAGTACCATGAGCCCAATTATCACAAGCAATACTTGTAGTATCGCTAATAGACTATGCATCTTCCCACTGAAGGATTCCTTCTTTAGATGGCTCGAGCACTTCTAGGTCCTGGATGGCGCATACATAAATCCTATTCAGATCTTCCTCACTCAAAGGCTCAACATAGGGTGTAGATTTCCCATCGGTTAAAGGGATAATAATCCTTTCCTCCTTATTCTCAAAACTGATATAACCCTTTTTGAACCGAAGATCAACATTATTTGCATAACACCAAGGGTGCCCAAGTAGAGCTAGGAAGTTGTCTACTTCTGCAAGTGCCAAAACCTCAAAGTTCCCTATGAACTTGGCCCCTTGTATAGTAATGGATGCATCTTTTAAAACTCCAATAGGGGTGGCCTTGGTTTGATTAGCCATAAACAACACATTAGAAGATGGTTGTAATGGGGGTCTCCCCATCTATACCCATGCATCTAAAGTAAGTACATTAACTTTCGTGCCTATATCAATCAATATATTACTCAAAAGCCATCCATCCACAACAACATTCAGAGCGATTTCTTTGTTATAGTCTAAATTATGGGGGGAATATTTGCATGCAGGATCTATCATCTAGTCTCAATACTTGCACACGAAGTGTTTCCCTTTAGCCTATTCCCTAACAATGGAATGATATTCTCCTGGTGCAACATTTTGCACACCTCCTTCAAGTCATCAATATCAGATTGGACCATCTCTGTTGCTTTCTTTTGCTCCATCTTCCGTGATTTCTCCTTTAAACATTGTATTTCACCCTGAAGATTTCTGAGTACCTCCATGGTTTCTTGATAAACCTCCTTCTGATGGATAAGATCTGGGTACCATGCATGTAGAACCTCCTCCTTAGTGATGGTAGGCTTATGTTGTAATGCTTCTTTGGTGCACGTTGCCACTTCAGCATGGGTAGTGATCTTTACAGGTAATACCTCAGATTCCAGTTCCAACTTGGGCATCCACTAATTTTCCACAACGATGTATCCTAACCATCCATGCACCTTTGTTTTCTTGTTTATGCTACTTACTAAGATGCTCATATAAGTCTGGGCATTCCTCATAGTTATGATTCTTTTCACAGAAGTAACATGTAATATTCTGAGAACATTCGTGCCTGTATTGGTCAGGAGATCCGCGTGTAAAACATGTCCCGTGAGGAAACTTACCTCATCCACCACCACGGCCTCGTACTTCAAATCTACCATGGTATCCTTGACCTCTTCCATGACCTCCTTCAAAACGCCCTTCATTTCGATCATAGCGTGCTTGATTATGATCCCGATCCTAATGCTCACCCTTACCCTTAGAGTTATCTGATACTCCTATCTATCATACACCAATATCTATAGTATCATGGATCTGACCAATCAGCTAGTAGTCTTCCATATCGTGAGTCATGGACCTGTAAATTTTACAATAGCAAGAGACGTTCTTCCTTATTGCATGTTGCAATAATGGGAAGTGGCTAGCATCATGGTTCAAATGACATATCTCACAGTCTAGTAGTAGTGAATGCATGGATCTATGGGGACAACTATCCTTGGTGTGACCTTCCACTTCACAATCTATACACCAAATCCCCGTGCGCATCTCATGTGCTGAATTTACCGATAGTTTCTCCAACTTCTTCACCATAGCTGTAATTTGTGCTTCCAAAAATGGACTGACCTCCAGTGTTTATACTCTCGACTGCCTCAATGTGCAAAGTTACTTCAAGTGCTTCGCATGGATCAGTGTATGTCTTATGTGACAAAGCCCTTCTAAAAGGTGTGATCAACCCTCTAATGAACCATTGCACATGTTGGCTTGCGTGAATATCATAAGAAAGCTTAGATAAAAGCATTTTGAAATGGGCATCATACTCCCTGACACTCTCAGTAGTGCCTTGTTTAATATCCTTGAGCGCGCTTATACTCTTCTGCTTGAACTCAGGGATGTGAAACTCTTTAAGGAAATCATCTTTTAATGTTGCATAGTCTACGCAAGTTTGATCATGGTCAAACTTCCTGTACCAATTGTGTGTGTGTCCCTGCAATGTAGTTACAAATTGATCTGCCCTACGTTCAAAAGCCATGATCCCTTTTGCGTGCCACAATATTTCACACATGTGCACGTGTTCAAAAACATCTTCTATGCCCCTATACTCTGGAAGATGAAGAGACATCTCCATGTAAATATTCTAGGGTTGGTGCAGACCTTGCCCACCTGATCCAGAACCTCATGTGTTTCCTCTGCCTCCAGATCCACCAAATCCACTGGAACTAGAACCACCTATACCTCCTGATCCTCCACCTGTAGTCAAAAGCAGACAAGAAGATGTACTTCTTTATGTCCCAATAGTAGTACTGAACTAAACCCCTACAGTCTGTGAAGTGTTACCACTCCCAGAAGCGAGTCCAAAATTCTACACAAATGACGCACCTGTAAAGGTACCTCCAAACAACAATGAAGATGTTTTCCCTACCATCGATGTACTTGCTATGTGACTTACTCCTTCTCTCCCACTACCTAAATTAGCTTGCTGACTACTCGTCATACTAGATACTAGAAAACCAAGTGCAAGGGCTAGGTTGTTAGGTAGATTCAGATGCGCACCCATGGCCCAGGTCATCTCTATTAGTGTGCTTCCATGTGAGGCCGAGGAGGGTTCCATGTCATGCTTTCCCAAATGAGGGAGTTCCTGATGCTTTGGATCCACGTCATCTGCGTGAGCTCCAAATCCTTCGCAAGCCATCTCTCTCCTCAATGTCATTCACTCTACAATGTCACGCTGCTTCTCTATCTCCCTCTCACACGCCTCATTATACTTAAGCCACCTTTCTTCTCTCTACCTTTCTGCCACTAGGTCTTCCATCTTTCACCAAACCTGTTCCTGCCCCCGCGCGTGGTGGGGTTTAGTTAGCCATCGGTTTACTTTCCAATTTCAGGGTCACCATCAAGATTTTGATCACCAGTGGAATGCCTTGCAAGTAAGTTCTAGTGGGATACCATAAAAAGGGGAATTCTGCCACCTCTGGGCAAGAATAAGTGAAAATTGAGTGCTCCAAAATATAACTATTCAGAACACCATGAAACCAAGTATCCACATCACGTGTCCAAATCATATCAGCATCATGAAGTGCACGATACCTCTAATCCCTTTTAGACACATAAATAGCCAGCCACTCATACAATTCTACTAGGAAAATAATAAAGAAGCTCTCGTACAAACTATCATACAAATTCTGTTCTACCCATGTGCATGCGTTAAACTCAGATCCAGTGTTAAACCTCTATGTTTACTCTTCTTCTAGATATTGTATCCACTCACCAACACTTTCTAGGGTCAATTGGTATGTCTTCATCGGGAACCATCCTAAAAAAAACTGAAAAAGAGGTCCCGGAAATGAAACCAATGATGCAGCCTAGAATTTACCAGAAATAACCCAGGCGCATTGGCACATCACTCAGCCTAGACTGAGCACTCACCCAAAGCGCACAAAGGTACCAGGCCCCTCTTTAGAGTTGCTTGTGTAGGATGTTAACAAGATGAAGGGTTAATGCATTCAGATCCATAATCAGTATAAACATTCTACATAGCATATTCCAGATCTAGATCTAAGGAGTAATGGATTCAAGCAATAACCATATGAATTCTACCATGCAAGATCTAGTTATATTCATGTTTAACACCTTGAATCAGTCAATACACTCCATTATATTAAACACAGTAAATACACAAAAGATTCTTACAATATTCAGTATCATAAACTTATGTGTGCATTAGATCTGGCAACATAACTTCACAATACCTCATACATAGTCCTTCTATACTACACAGATCACTACATATTTATAAGGGTGGGGACTTTCCCTTCACCACTTACATAATTCCCAAAATAGGTCACATGCTGAAAATAGCCATGTGCCTTTACAATAATAGACACACATACAAGTGCGCTAATAATAGATCTCTTCCGGTTAATTGGTAGTTATAATTCTATTATTAACTCAAACCCATGCAAAGCACTTAGTAAATGATCTTCCAAAAATATCCCTTGCATGTCACGCAAGTCTTTATCTGGTTTGTGTGCTCTACACGCTATCTCCAAAAATAGCCCATAATCTTGAAAATGGCTAAGTCCTGAATTTGTCCTTGTCTTTCACGTGCATTACCTTCCCTATCCTTCCGCACATTTGAACGTGCCATGTTACCATGCGTGAACCTTTTGTGTGCCTTCTGCTAAGTGTCATACTTTGTCTACTCAACAACAATTGCATCAAGAGAGCTATGATCGATGATGAGGTTGTGGTGAATGTCATTCCCTTCTCTTTCTTATAAAATTTGGGATAAGGGGAGACTAATTTTTCCTCTACGAGAAAAAAAATTACGAGGATATGACAGTATCAAGGCTACCTCAACTAGAACTATAGTTCTTCTTGTCTCCCTCAGGCTGAAAACCATCTTAACGGAGTTTCATGTCATTGATAAGGAGACAAACTATAATATGATCCTTGGTAGACCTTGGATTCATTGGATGAAGGCCATTCCTTCCACTTTGTTCTAAGAATTTAGATTTCTCCATTTGGGAAAGGTATTCATTACTCAAGGGGATCTAAAAACCTTTTACATACATTTGTAGAATCTCAAGAAGAAACCAAGGGTTCATTTAGAATATGAGCTTCCCACAAACCAGTTAAACAAACCTCTTCCATAAAAATAATTTGTCGCAACCACCCTGAATGTTCTGAAAGATGAGGTCAATGACCCAAAAACATTCGAAGTGGTGAAAACAGATAAGGGTAAGGCAATATCTATGGAAACTGTGTCCACCAAAACCACAATGGAGATTATGAAACTCTTAGAGAGTGATGAAATGATCCTTCTCCCCTTCGAACCACAAAGAATGGGCACCCTCCTTGGTCCAACCTCTCTTCATTTCGATGATCTCGGTCTAGGCATAAACATGATACAAATAGCAGAAGAAGAGGATTTTGAAAACAAAACTATACTCACCAAAGATGTTTCTAGGGATTCTTCCATTCCCAACCTTATTCTAGATACAAGTGTGTTAGAAACCAAGCTTGTCATATCCATAAGACATGACCCTATAGCACGAAAAATGCCAAACGAGATCATTACTTACCATGTAGGGAACACACTAGAACAAAGCTATCACTCTCACATGAACATGATATGTCCACAACGTGATAAGGAGGTTACAAAGGTCTCATACAAATGGACAGTCATACACCAACACTAGATATTTGGATAAGTGTGATAATAGGCAAGGGTTGTATGTTTAAACCCAAGTTAGTAGACACTTGTCAAGAGAATGAAAACTTCAAAAATCCTTTGAATCATTTGTGTATCTTGTGAGGTGAGGATTTTGATGTTCGTCAACTCACTTCACCTTAAACATTTCCATGCTTAGTCATTTACATTTCCACATTGTACATTATTACATTGATATCGTTTCGTCGTTTGCACTATCATCTTGTGAAATTGTAAACTAGAAACTTAATTTTCAAGTAACTTTAAAGCTTTCAAAAATTGGTAAATATATCCAATCATATCTCTTCAATATTGATTTCACTTCTTCAAACCAATTTATCCACCTCGTCATTTCAGTTCACAAGACAAAATCTTGATATTGATTCTACAAGGACTTGTATAATTAGTTTTCTTCTTGATCTCCACCAATTCAGGTGTTTCTTGCCCACAGTTTCTCTAGAAGCTTCTTGATGAAAATATTTCCCTAAAAACCTCTCTTAATGACATAAACATTCTAAACATTTCACCCAAAGCATTTGTTTTCCTATCTCAACCTTCGGTGGTGAGCCCTCACATCCTACTAGTTTCTTGGGGTTGAGGTTAGGGGGAAATTTTCCCTTCTAAAAGCACAATCTAAATTCAATTCAAAAAGAAAAATAAACAATACACACAAAAATATTTCTTTTGCAAATAAAAATTACACTTCTCGGCCCTACCAATCTTTTGTGATGAGCCCATGCTTCTTACTAGTAGCACGAGGTTAGGAAAGGAGGGAAGTTCCCTTACTTGCCTATGCTTTTTCCTTGGTCATGAGACCATGCTTCTCACTAGTAGCATGGGGCAAGACGTAGGGGGTCGCATGATAAATTGTAAGTTGTAAATAAATAAACAAATAAAAGTGCTTCTGAAAATTTCCATGAAAATGAGCTAGATGTGTATGCTACGAGAGAATTGTTCCTCAAAACCAAATTTTGTCAATCAATAGGCCATCCATGAATCTAAGTCTAGATGAACTTGTAAGAAATATTCATTTTAAACTTGTTAGTTGATCTTGATTAGAGTTAAGTTGCAATGTTATAGTTGAATCTTTGTCAAAGTTTTGTCTCTTGATGATCATTCACATTCACAATTTTTCAAGTCATATAACCCACATATTTCTTGGTTCTTGTTGATAAGCCCTCACATCCTACTGGTTGTGTGGAGTTAACAATGGAATGATTTCATCTTTTCATCATACTACATTTAACACATTTGGCCAATGAAATATAAACACTAAATATTACTTGAGAAACAAAGTATTTAAGTTATAATTTGTTGTTTTATGCATAAAAAAAGTCATTTGTTTACCACATTGCATCATCATCCATAGCATACATTCTAAAATATAAAAAAAACATCAGAAATTCCTAACCATCTAAGAGTACACAATTGAGACAAACCATAATAAAGTCAACTCTTATAAGGAATTTTGAACCAAAAATATGTCCATATGTATATGTGTATAATATCAATTTTATCATGTATAATGTCATCACACCATAGAGTAAGTGTGGTTAAAATGATCACAAATGACCCGAAAATATAAAAAGAAATGATACGTACATTAAAAATTCTTCTAAAGCAATAAAGGCCCTAGGACTGTCCATCTCTTTTAGACCCGTTACGACTGCTTCAGTTACGAATTTCCTAGTTCTTCTTGAATGTGTTTGAAAGACAAAAGCCATAGCCTAACACAAAAAGACCAAATATATTTCTTCTAACCCATTCTTGAGCCCCTTTAAATTCCGTTGGGTCTGACACCATCATTTATAAATCCCTTCTAATTCAACCATACTCATGAATGAAACATTCGTTAGAAGTCAGGAGTTCTAAACTCAAAAAACTTGCAAACACAAATGATTTCCAAAAATAGTAAAAATTAATATAATAAGCACAAGTTTGATTTTCTAATGTTGCTTCGAGTGGGTGTATGCAGGGTCAGCGTGCTGGAGTAGGTATATTCTTCATCCCTTCAGATATGGTAAGTAATCTTGTCGTTTTTTTTAAAGTATAATGCTAATCATGTTTTATATCTACACTTGATTCCCATTTTCTCTTACAGGTGGAGGGAAGCTTGGATTGGCATAATTTCAACACACAGACATCAAGTATAATTTACAAATTTCCCATTTGGGAGCACTATACTCAAACTTCACATTTTACGCCCATTCATGACTAAAACGATTCTTCGAGGGGGTAATATGTATGCACCCAAAATTGCACGGTACTACATTGTCGGAACATTAAAATCCCCAATGATGATGAATTTGATTTCCCAAATAAATGATGAACCCAGGTCCCATTTCTTTGCTTCTTGCTTACCCATGTGACTTAGTCTTCTTTTCTTTTTAGTTTCCTAGCCTTATATGCTTCCTCAAACGCATTTCGGCCCCTTTTCCTTGGTTTTTTTCCTTTAAGTTACGTAACCACCGTGGTGGTTACATAACCCCTAGTCTTCCTTGAGGGTGGTTATGAAACCACCGTGGAGGTTGCATAACCATCGGTCTACGTAGAGTGGCAGTTTTGTGCACTTAAATCCGAGACTTAAATAATGTGTTTTGTACGCATGTTGCGTGCTTCCAAGTCATTTCCCCACAAGTTTCTTGAACAAATCAGTTTTTTTTAGCTCGATAGATGCGTATGAAATTATTCTTCTTTACTTAATATTCTTAGTAAGTTGACTGCCCCTCCTTTGAGTGATCTAGCACTTCTTGATTGCCAAGTGTATTGGACCATTTCCCTGCCAACTTTATATAAAAACCAAGCTTTTTCCCAAAGCATGGGTTGGAGTATATTGAATTTGATTGCACTGTTACTTTGCCAAAATCATTCCAAGAAGCACACAAATAACACAAATTTTTTCCTTGTTACTTCCTTACCTGCAGTTGAGAGCAACTAGCCTACAACCAGTCTACTCCAACACTTCTACAACTTCTTTTGCATACCAACTAGCACAGCTCCAAGGACCATTTGGATTCATCACTGGAAAAGAAGTTGAGGGGATCAATAAAATCACAACCACCTCTGGATATTATCACAGTTCTACATTTCTAGGTTGGGGGTGTAATTCAATTCTTTAAAGCCTTGTTTTTAATTTAGAGTTTATATTTCTTTATCAAATCAATAACTTGTTTTTAGAAGGTAGAATTAGAAAGTATTCACTGTAAGTAGATTCCATTGATAATTCCTTCTCAAATTATCCCTATGGATTTGTTTGGGAATTGATTTGGAGGAAGTTCTTGTGCACAATACTTCTTCATTTATTTAGTTAAAAACACCTTTAGCTTTCTTTTCATTCATTAGTTAGATTTAAATACACACACGAACAAAGATTTCATTGAGATTTTCCTCCATACTTATCTCTGTGGATCTGTAAGGGAAAGAAGCTTGAGAAAGCTTCTGTGTATGTGCATCTAGTTGCATTTCTTCACATTAGAATCTTTTGTGGAATTTTAGTGTTTTACTGGGGAAGTTTCAGGGAAATAAATTGCTTCTGAGAAGCTTCATTTCTTCCCATGATTCTGAGGTGAGGCATTAGAAGAAATAGTAAATAATCCACAGTTACAAATTGGAAAGAACCTTTGTATAAATTAAATTAGATTCATTAATCTGCAACAGAGGAATAGCCACATCTGGCTATTCCCTGTTTGTTGGTTTTATTATTATTATTGACAAATGGTTTTAAAGGGGACCATACCCCGTGGAAAAAAAAGGCTCAAAATCTAGAATATACAAAGAAAGTGTAGTGGTTTTTTGATATGTGGGGGCCACACCCCAACAACAAAAGCCAAATAAAGCTATATAAAACAAAGAAGATCAAGGAAGGGGCAAACTGCCAACAAGAAGCCCAACAACAGCTAAAAAACAACAATATATCAACTGTTTAACCGCATAATAACAACATTGAGGCAAAAAGAACACAAAGGACACAAGACTGTTATTTGAGAAATTGATTGAAAACCTTCTAAGCATCCTCCAAGGCTTTGTAGAGGTTGAGGGCAGTTTGTTGGTCAGGGTCTTGGCTGCTTGATGCTAAAGCCTTCTTCTTGGCCTTACCTTCCTTCCATATGTCCTCAAAGATGTCATTGATGTCACAAATTTGTTTCACTTGAATCTGAATGAATCCAAGTAGCGGCTTTATACACGAAGAGTTGATTAATCTGCTTATTAACTATTTGGTGCATTCTATCCTCCATGGCTTGTTGCTTCTTAGCAATAATTTCAATTTTATCCTCAAGATTAGAGTAAGTTATAGATTCCAAGTCATCTTTGATGCTCCCATTGAGAAGGAAATCAAAATTATCTTCAATTCCCTTAATAGTTTTTTCTTGCAACTTCAATTGGGCTCTCAAATCAATGATTTATTTAGAGTTAAGGGTAGATTGGTTAAAATGAAGGAGGGTTTTAGACACAACCAAGTCTTTACCCTTTGGATTACTACGCAAGACCCTTTTAGCAAGTGGAGCGGTAAGGGAGGAAGAACAGAGGCTAGGATTCTTAGTTCTGACCTTGGGCTACTGCGGAGGGGGAGTTCTAAGGGGTGGGGAGGATTATTAGCAACAACATCATGGAAGTATTGATGTAAGAGGAAAATAACCCCCTGGTGAAGGGATGACCTCTCAGATGATCTTGGACATCCAAAATGGATTTTTCTTAGGAATGAAGGATGTAATAGGAGAGGATTACCTTTGGATTGCATCTGAAATGGTTCGATAAGACCAGATAGTGGAGAGGTAGAGTAGAAAAGTGGCCCTCCAAGGTAATATACCTGACCACCATCTTAGCAACATCAGCAAAAGGAGGTGGGATAGAAGAACAAAGAAGACTTATTTTTCCAACCTTTAGGGTTTCATCCCCTTCCACAAACCTTTTTTTATTTTGTGTCCTTGTCAAATTTGTTCCTATATAATTTTATTCCATCCATCGCTAAACTAGTGATAAATTAAATCAAGCTTTTGATGATGGTGAATTCCTTACTGTTAAAGGTAATTACCTTATCCTTCCATTTGCGAGTAAAGGTCAGAGAAATATGCATGTCATGCCCTTTAAGCCTTTGCATGAAGTCTGTGAAGCCATCCACGTTGAGGGCCTTCCATAGTGTTTGTTTTAATTTTATTTTAGCATAAAAGTAGTCTTATTTAATTTAGAAGCAATTTTTCTATGTCTGTAGATTAGATTTATTTTAATTAATTAGTGGAAGATAGATGTTAGCTTTGTTTATTTAAATTCCTTTAGTTCATTTTCTTTCAAACAAATAGATTAGATTATACATTTCATTTTGGATAACTAATCGAGAATGAATTTGGTTAATTAAAAGATTAAACACACTTGTCTTTTATTTATGCTGAATTTACTTTATTTATTTATCTAAAATGAACTTTCAACATAGTTTAGCAATCAAATAAAACCAAACAATCAAACAATAGGGAATTTACACTACCCATACATAGCTTCTAATTTCCCCTTTACTAACTCAACTACTAGGAATTCACACTATCCAATCTTAGTCCCTGATTCTCTTATAGTTGCTCATCAGTATTCTCACAATCTTGCACATTCCGGTTGTCCTGACACGATCTCGGGAGTTTGAGCGCATATGGAGTCATGTGTTGATTCTCAGGTGTACAAACACCATACTCAAAATCACCAAAGAGTAAAAGAATGCAAGAAGCGCCCCTCCCTAGATTTGGCACTTTATAATTTTAGTATGTTTGACAAAACAAATAGTTTAAATGGATAAAAAATGGAAAAATAAGCACTTTCAAAAACAACAAAATACCCAAAAAAATTACACCAAACTTATAAAAACCTATAACCATTTTCTTGGACATCCTCCATGGGTGAGTGAGGTTTCATGTGTGTATGTATGGGCTCCCATGTTTTCTTCCACTCTACAAAACTAACAAAAAAATCAAAATCGCCTACCTCTACCAATGGTCGAGTTTATAGTTGATCTTGGGGTTTTCCACTTTCCTGATCCAATGACACACTCCATTTTGCATACAAATCCATGCTATAGAAAAATAATTCCAACAAAAACAAGAAATTCCAAATATATGAAAACAGATAAACCCTTACTTGCAAAAAAACTTACAAATAGATGTCTACAACATATCACTTTGATACCATAAATGGAACGATAACCAGATTGTTTCAATCTACAAAGATCTAAGATGTTAATAGAACATCACAATTGATAACCTAAAAGAAATTTGATAGAATAACCTTACAAATAGATTTGCAAACAAAGAGAAACAATATCATATATTATATCTTATATCTTATGGAACTCTATACCATACAATGAGAAGGTTCCTTACTTATATAGGCAAAGAAGATCGATCTAAGAACTAGTAAAAGCCATAGATCAAAGAAAGAACTAGTTAAGACCATAGATCAAGAGCTATACCTAATAACTAGAAAGAACTAGTCAATACCATAAATCAAAGTAAGAACTATAACTAACAACTAGATAATATCCTCATAATATCTAAATAAGATAAAATAATATCCACACATAAGTGGGTGAGGATAACTAAAATAGAAGGTAAATAAAGTACCTAAGTGAACATGAGATAAGGTAAACAACTTTAACAGAAATGATGCAAATAATATATTTAAATTTAAATTAGAATTAGAATATGATAGTGGTAAAACTGTACGAGTTTGTCATGACCATACAACTTATCTTGACCAAACTATATGGTTTTGGATAGGAAGCTTGTGATGTGAGAGAATTTTTTTGATATGATGTATAAAGATGATTAACTACTTTTATTAATTTATAATTCATGAGTTAACAACATAGAAAAGTGTGGAGATGAGCAAGTCAAGAAAGTGTCAGGGAGATGTACTAATTGGACTTAGAATGTGAGCACTTGTCTTATTAAGGGAACATAGCCAAACTCGTCATTACAAAAGGATAAGTTACCAAATTTAAGTATTTACAAGTTTCTCTTAGATAACTGTGCAATAAGTTAGAAAAGTATATAAAATAAATTAGACTCATATGCATAGGTATACCCAATTTATTGGCATCTTATCAAGAAGTTTGATACATTTAATATATCTCACATTCTCTGTGAATTAAATTGTAAAGTAGATAAACTTATTGTTTTTTCTTCTGATCCTAGAGTTGTTGACAGTCGTATTAATTGTAATATAATTGAACTATTTAGGCATAAAAGTCATGATTTGATTACCAATTTTCCTATTATTCAATGTGATGAACATATTAAATATTTTATGAAGGAAAACTTTTTAATCATGATGACTATGCGTTAAATTGTAGTGATTATCTATAGCTTTATGGAAATAACTATCATCCTAAACTATCTAAAGGTGAAGAGAATACTAGATAGTTTATTAAAAATACCATTCCCATCTAACTTGGTACTGAGAAAGATCCAAAATATGTTTACATCCTGATTAATTACATTGAAGGTGGAAATATTGCTTTCACCATTTTTTTTAAAGATTTCATTGATGTTTTTGATTGGTTCTACAAAGATTTGAAACATTATAATAAAACATGAAATACCTATTAAACCCGGTGTAAAACTTGTTGAACATAAACCTAGATAATTTATCACTTTGTTGGAAGACACCATCAATAAAAAGTTGGATAAAATGCTTGACGGTGGTGTCATTTTTCCTATAAGATATTATGATTGGGTTGTTAACCTTGTGCATGTCGCAAAAAGAAAGGTGATATTTTTTTACATGTTGATTTTTTCATGATCTTAATAAAGAAAGTGTCAATGATAACTTTCGATTTCCTCTTATTGATTAGATTTTGCATGGATGGATTTTCAAGTTACAACCATTTTTTTGTCGGTTGAGATGATAGATATAAAACCACATTCACTACATGCAGAGGTATGTTGTATTTGAATTAAATGTCATTTGGCATCATTAATGGTGGTATAACTTTTAATAAAGAAATACATGTCTCTTTTGATGACCTAATTAGGGTTATCATTCAAGTTTACCTTGAAGATTTAATTATCCATTCCAAAAAGTGTAAGAATTGTGTTGATCATGTAAAATAAATTTTGATTCACTATATAGAAAACATAGTATTTCTCTAAATCTAAATAAATCTATTTTTGGTGTAATTGAAGGTAAAATTCTACAACACATCATCTATAAAAATGGCATCTCAAATGACCTAGATTGTGTAAAAGAAATTCAGGAATTGCCTCCTCCAAAAGATCAATATAGCTTGTGTTCTTTCTTTGGAAAAATTAATTTTATAAGTTCATTTTTTATTTTAATGACATTGTTACAACTCTGTAAATTTTGCTAAAAATACAATTAGTTATTGTGGAATCAAAATTTTGATCTCACTTTTGAAAAATTTAAAGATGTCATTAGTAAGCTCATGTCTTAGCTAAAACTAACCATAACATATCTTTTTTTTGTTTACGAACACTATTGATAGTGTTGTTCATGTTGTTGTTACTCAATACACAAACAATAAATATGAGAGACCCATCATATATTTTATCCAAATCCTCAAAGATGTTGAAATCATGTATTTGTTAATTGTTAATTTTTCTTTTTCACATATTTAAGCTCTAGGGAAATTCAAGTATTTGCTAATGGGCAATAAATTCATCATTCATTCTAATGTGTTTTATTAGCATATATTCTCAAACATCTTATCGTTGATGGATGGTAAGCCAAATGGATCTTTAGGATTCAAGAGTTTGACCTTGAATTTGAGACCACAAAAATATTCAAATGAAATTATTTGGAAAAACACTTAGCTGAAAATGTAGATTCAAATGACAATTTGGTCATCCTTTACGTAGATTATGACATGCAAGAAAGTGAAAGGAACGATAATCAGATCGTACCAAGCCAAGAACACATATGCTAATCAAACACTACGATCAATAAGATGAAAACAATTCGCCAGAATAGCTTTACATAAAACCTTTGCAAACAAATGAGCAGCAATATCATATATTATTATGGAACTCAATGCAATACATTGAGAATGGGCCTTGCTTAAATAGGCAAGGAATAACAATCTAAGAACCAGTCAAGGTCGTAGATCAAGCCATGAATCAAGGAAATAACTAGTCATCAAAGAACTAGTCAAGACCATAGATTTAGGAGAGAACTAGACATAAAGGATCTAGTCAATACTATAGATCAAGGAAAGAACTAGTCAATACCATGGATCAAGGAAAGAACTATACCTAACAACTAGATAATATCTCCTAATATCTAAATAAGATAAAAGAAATTTCCACACACATAAGTGGGTGAGGATAAATATAATAAAGGTAAATAAAGTACCTAGGTGAACATGAGCTAAGGTAAATACCTACTCTAACACCCCCCCTCAAGTGAAGCTAGGGGCCAAAATAGAAGTGGCATGTCCACAATATGAGTCCCAACAACTAGGCCTGATGAGGTACTCATGTACAATAACTGGGAAAAAAGGATACCACAAGGTGCCCAAAACTAGTAACAACAAAGTAAAGAGAGTAAATACCCGCTCTAAGGCATCTCAAGAAGCTCAGCTCAAAAACTTGTATAATGCTAAAGAAGTGTGGTGTGCACTATGGTATGAATCCACTGCTCGATCAAAAAACTCAAAAACAACTGACACTGGGTTTCACTAGAATAGCTCCATATAAGGAGACTATCAATGGAGTGATGTCGAAAGTTCAAAGAAAACACCAAACATAATTTGATCAACTGCTGCAAATAGGTGTGCCACGATACAAGAACAATAACCAAAACAACAAGGCAAGGACACAAACTCCAGAGTGTCACGATCCAAGAAAAGCCAAGGTAACAAGGCAATGACACAAAACTTGAAGAAGCAAGATCAACACCACACCCTCCCATACTGTTGAATGGGTGGAGTGATGCTACAAATCTGTATGAGTTGCCCAAAACAACTACTCAAACATTGACAAACTAACACTGGAATGCACCAGAATAGATCCCCCATAAGAGATACTGTCAACATGCCAAAAGTGTTGAAAATACAGATACAAAATCTCTCAACAAACAAGAGAGATACACTACACCTGCTAAAGAAAAATGCTCAAAACAAGAAACATCACAATGCATAAGGTATAGAAAGTGGAGCAAGAGGTATAATGGTGGAGGAGCCCCGCCTGTAGAGTCCTCTCAATGAATGCCTATATTGCCGTCATGAGTGATCAAATATTCACCCTAAATCAACACGGATGGATGAAGAAGATGCCTGCATATGACTTGGTGCAAAATGCACAATGGGTGCATGCAAAAGAACATCAGAATGTGTATCAGGTTGATCATGTCTGACAGCTGAAATCTCAGGTTTCTCAAGCCTGAGTGAAGGTGCAGAACTCATGTGTTGCTCATGATCCTCAGAAAGAGTCGAGCGAAAAAAAAGGATCTCTATCAATGTGTGATCCCAATGAAGTATCTACTCAAAAACCAATTTCATGACGAGAATTCCACTTAACATGTGGAATAGAGGAAATAATACCCTGTGAATGTCTGTCAATGACTCCGTTAGTGAGACCCATAGAACGAAGCATACGAGAACTGAATGCAGTGGTATGCTTTTTAAAAAAGCCATGCAGCTGAGCAGAAATAAGATACACAACATGTGGTACTGTGATAGACACATATGTGGAAGAGCATGCAGTAACAAGCCTCACAGTTTTAGAAGCATCAAAAGCAGGTTCAGGCTCAAAGACTGGCATATCAATGTCAGTTGGCACAAGAGCAACAACTGCAAGTGGACTAGGAGCATGGATATGGTTGTCCGCAATATGATGGTGATGTTGTAGGCTAGCAAGTTTGTTCTGCATGAAGTGTATTATTGTATCCTTATCGTGAATGAGTGATTGTAGAAGAGAATTTTGCTTCTTGAGCGATCTATTTTTTTCCACAAATTTTACAATATCCTCTTGAAGTCCACATACTTCAGAGAAAAGCATATCATTCTCAGAATCCATGACAGGTACAAATTGCAACTCCTAAAATATTAGGACGTCGGGCTCATCCGAAATTGCATCCATAATTGATTACAACACTCCTCCATATTTGGCACTTTATAATTATAGTGCAAGTCTCAAAATAAATATTTCCAATGGAAAGAGCATGAAAAAAGAAACACTTTTACAAAAAATGACACTCAAAACCGAGTTACGGATCAAAATTTACAAGTTTTTCAATATTTTGCTCTGTTATTTATTGTAGTTGCCACTAAAACGTGCACAACATCCGTGGACCCCTGCCAAAAAAGGAAAGATCCGAAAACCTTCTTGCTTGCAAACCGAGATGGATTCGTTGCAACAGAAAATTACCCTGTGCAAATCTCAAGAAATCCAACAGACCCGAAAAAGAATCCCAGGTTTGTTTTCCTTTGCGGCACAGATCCTGAGGCACACCGGTGTGCTTCCTTGCAACAATGTAAAAAACCCAAAAAAACGACTGCCTCCAGAAATGGTCGAGTTTACAGTCGATCGTAGGGTTTTCCCACCTTCTGGATCTAATGAAAGCCTCTGTTTTGCATAAAAATGCATGCAACAACAAAATACAACCAAATCCCAAATATATGAATATACAAATAATTTATTTGTAAAATAAAACTTACAGATTAATCAAACACCACGATCAATAAGATGAAAGCAATTCACCAAAATAGCTTTACATAAAACCTTTGCAAATAAATGAGCAACAATATCATATATTATTATGGAACTCAATGCAATACATTAAGAATGGGCCTTACTTAAATAGGCAAGGAATAACAATCTAAGAACCAGTCAAGGTCGTAGATCAAGCCATGAATCAAGGAAATAACTAGTCATCAAAGAACTAGTCAAGACCATAGATTTAGAAGAGAACTAGACATCAAGGATCTAGTCAATACCATAGATCAAGGAAAGAACTAGTCAATACCATGGATCAAGGAAAGAACTATATACCTAACAACTAGATAATATCTCCTGATATCTAAATAAGATAAAAGAAATATCCACACACATAAGTGGGTGAGGATAAATACAATAAAGGTAAATAAAGTACCTAGGTGAACATGAGCTAAGGTAAATACCTACTCTCAGAAAAACCTTATTTGTAAAAAGTTAAGGGATCTGAAATAATAAGAATTTCAATATGGGATTAAAAATAAAATAATGGTTTCTCATGATAATTGGTATCATAATCTAATTTTCCATTTTAGAAATCAGAGATGTTCAAATAATTTGGATAAAAAGAAGCATATAGCTTTAAATTTTTAGGCTTAAAGTTCACATTGCTTGAAAATTGGTTGCCTTATTATAGTAGAGATGGAATTTTGTTAATATTATTAATGTATGATCAAATTGATCATTTTATTCACAATATACATTAAGCTTTTTATAGTGGACTCTATACTGCCAAAACAACTGTGTATAAAATCATGAGAGTTGGTTATTATTGGACTACACTTTTCAAATATTCCTATTTTTTAATGTGAGCTTGCATGCCCTGCCATTTGTTTGTAGGAAGAGAATGCTTATCTATTATGCCCCTCAATCTGATAAGTCAAGAAAATCCTTTTACGAAATGGAACATTTACTTTACATTGGATATTCACACACCTTCATCTGTTGGCCATGGGTATATTCTCACTGCAATTGATTATTTCACAAAATGGCTAGGGACAATTTCTCTTAAAATTTTATTTACTTTTAAATTATTTACATTCTTTGATGATAAAATTTTCTCTTGCTTTGGAGTACCTTATGAGATCATACATGATAATGGCCCTTAGTTCATTTCATAGGTATACTTTGAGTTCTTAGCATAATATTCTATCATCTTGAGCCACTCTTCTAAGTATTACCTATAGGGTAATGTGTAGGTTGAATCAATAAACAAAAACCTAATTCCAATCATGAAAAATCTAGTTTGCAAACAAAAGTGTAATTGGTATCTCAATTTTTTTGAATCCTTTTGGGTTAATAGAACAATGGTCAAAGCAAGAACTAGTTACTCTTCCTTTATTCTAGCTTATAGTTTTGAAGAAACTATGCCTATTGAGTTGCAGATTTCTTCGTATAGAACAACATTAGAATACAGTATTAAGCTCAAACATATTATCCGGTTTTTCCTTGGGCATGAGAAAAAAATCAAGGTCCACATGCACCTCCTTTAATTGTATCGATGTTGATAGGAGATTTTGTCAAACATAGATCCAATCATGGGGGTATATGGTGGTGGTCTCATAGGTTTACAAGGCTTTGCAATATTGGTGGTTTTTGGTGGCATAAAAAATGCTTTGTGACCTCATCTAAGGCTCGGGTGGTACACACAAGGCTTTTTGGATTCTACATGTAAGAAATATGTGTTGTGTGGTATATGATAAAGCGTCATGGTTTTACGTAGTGTAAATAGGCATGCACAACATTTAACAGTTTGTGTGGCCAAGCTAGTGTTGTGTGGCATAGGCAAGATTGCATGTCTAGGCGTAGGTTTGTGTGGTGTCCACAAAAAATAGTCAAGCCTCAAGTTTGCACAATGCATGCAAGAGTAGCGCGATATTGCACAAATATTTATTTACCAACTCTAAATGTTTTTGGGTGATGCAAGATTGCTTGTTTACTTAGATCTCCTACATCAAGAGGTTTTAGGGTTTAGTAAAGCTTACATTTAGAGATCATGATTGGAGTACTGGTTTACAAGGAACATCAAGAATAAGCACAATGCCAATAAGATCTACTTTAGTCTTGAATCTTTGGAGCCACCAACTTTGGTCTACTCACGTCTTCTTCCTATCCCTCTTGTGATCCACCCACAACAATCTCTCATGAGGTGCTATAAACCAAGGATGGGGATTCATACATCGACAATGTCCCCTCACGAGAATTAACTCTAACCCTAAATACTTTCCTTTACGTTAGTATGATTAATTATTCATATGTATCATGTATTAGACTAATATAGTGTGGGATATATTGTCTATTGCATTATAGTTCATTTATAACATGTGTTTATCACCAAATGGCAGTATAACCTCTAGTTCATGATTAGCTCTTGCTTACCACCTTTATGACCATAGTTAGACCTCATATTCCACATCTTTGATATGTGGTTTGGAACCCTATCTCTTTAATATTGAGTGTGGATTACACTCTCCTAAATTTGCTCACAACCATTGTACATTAATCCACTGTGATAATATCTTGCTTGTGTGCTAGCTCTAATATGGTCTTCTACTTATATCCTAATTTATAGAGAGACGACCGTTTTATTGATCATCTTAGCTCACATACATCATCTTCTACTAAACTCCCTATCTTATTTTAATAATACTTAGCTATATAAAGTGTTTCTTTTTGTTGATAATTTTTTTGTTTATCTTTACTAAAAGTCTTGTAACGTTATTGAAAGGGGTGTAGTCATCCTCTAGAGTACAAATCCCTCCAGATACCTAATGTGAAACGAGAGTGGATAGGGCGAGGGTTGGTTCTTGGGTGACTCTGACATATTGGATTCCCCGTTGTCGTGGCGGGGCATAGCCAAGGAGACTCTTATTTAGATGCACACATACTCAACTGATTGATTTGTTTATACTCCATAAACATAGGCATGGATATTAATATCTATATAGCTCAGTTGTCTTCAATATAAAAAAACCGTATTATAACACTTATTGATTTATATCCTAATTTATAAAGAGAGGATCACTATATTGGCGATCTTAATTTTCACACAAAATCTATCGCTGGAATCTTGTAGAAGTGACATCCTTTTCTCCGTTTGGTCACCTACTACCTTTACATGTAAAATATTTTCCATTCCTTAATTTTTTTCTTGATTATAAAATTTAGAAGTCATCCCTTTTGTATCTCTCCAAATTTGTAGTGGGGTAAATGGTTTGACCAATGAACAATTTTTTTTTTTTTTGCTGAGGTTACCTAGGGAGAGGGCCCTAGCCCTTTGTGGCATCACCAGCCCACACCGACCGTGGAACCATCTAAGGATGGAAGTTTTAAGCTCTCGGCTAGCCCATCGTGGTGCCCTGTCACATGATATCAGAATTGTCGGTAGTAGGCCGCCTTAACACTAAGTCAAGATTTGAACCTTGGACCTCCTAATTACTAGGAGACACAAGAACCGTTACACCACTCCCTGTTGGATGACCAATGAACAATTTTGGTTCATAATTCATCAAACTAATTTGTTTAAATATAATGAATGTGCCCATAAAACTAAGTAGGGCAATGCACAAGACACACTTGGTTTGGAATACTTAATCGCCAACATTTAATGTCATCAACATGGCTTGGATCCACTTTCATGTTTAAAATTAAAAAAAAGCAAAAGAAATCCATAGTCCTTATCACAAAGGTCCAGATAAGCAATTAGTTTTTTAAAAAACTGGTTTGAAATAGTCCCATACGAAGAAGCTACCGGACGCCAAACCTCCTTTCGATACATTTAATAAAATGTCTGCGTCTTCCACTCTACTGAAAATACATGTGCATATACGTGTTTCATATATAATTGGTCTACAAACAATTCATAAAACTCAAAAAACTCATTTGGGTGTGAATAAGAATAATAATAACAGAGAGTGGCTCAGCTGTTATGGGGAAATCTTCAGGTGTTGGGTGCCTCAGAATCATGGCATTTGGCCAGGACTCTAACAAAATTAAGACTAAGAGGAATGACCAAGAAGGGGGAGAATTACAGGTGACTGTGATTTATTTATTTTTCTTTGCAGTGAGCTGAAGACATTAATCTGTGCTGTTTTTGCTTGTTTTCATGGTCGGAATCATGTCTATCTTATGTGTCTTAGGCATGGAAAGATACCCATTGAATTACTCATGTAGTTTGGAGGTGATTCGTCCTTTTTTTTTTCCAGCTGTTTCTATGCACTAGAAATCATTTGGGTTTTGAATAACCAGTGTGCATATTCTGACGAATGATGTTGGATTCAGTATATGCTGTGTTCTTATGGTTTTTCTTCAAATCTTCCGTCCACACACCTATTTCAAATTGTGTCATATGTATGTGTGTATCTGTTTTTATAACGTATTTGCATATTCTGAATAATGGGCGTGGCTTCAGTATACATCATGTTTTCATATTTCTTTTTCTACCGGCTACCCACATATTTGAATAAATTGTGCCAGGCACATATTTGAATCACGGAATTTATGCCAGTACATATTTGAATCATGGAAACTGTGCCAGGGCTATACAGAATTTCCATGATTCAAATAGCCGGGTAGAAAAACTGTGAAAACATAATATTAATTGAAGGCACACCTATTCTTCAGTATATGCAAATGGGTTATTGAAAATATATGTGTGTGGGTACTAACCATATAAATTATTGAAACGAAGACAGTGCTCCAAAATGAAAATATTGGTGGGATCAAACGACCCACTCTCGAGTTAAGCTCTGCAGCAGAGATCATGCTTCACAGAACATGTATGGGTGTATGTATTTTAAGCCATCTGTGAAGTATGATCTCTGCTACAGTAAGTCGACTGAGGCTTTTTGATTCTACTAATATCTTCATTCTTTAAGCATTGGCTATGTTTCGATCATGTATTTTTTTAGATTATATGTGTGCCAGGTATGGTGAGTTTATTTTTTAGGTCACTCCCTAGCCGGCATGCCTCCTAGACAAATCAGGCTCCCTTTGTGGGAAAAAGGAGAATTTATAAAGCTTATGTTGTTCAAATTTTGTATCCCTTGGGTTGTGACCTCATGACCAAGTTCTAAATCAGGCCTTGACGATACAAACGTCTGTATGTACATAAAAATATCCACATCTGCATATTTATTGTCAGCCATCCGTATTTTATGATTCATTATCTCTGCTTCATTGCTTAACTAGAGAGGTAGATCTGTAATCCACCCATTTCTTCATTTTGAAGCATTGACCTAGTTTATATAGTCTACATGTTTAAAGTTTAGAATATATATGTGTAGGCATGTATATTTATTATATGTTATTTGTATTCTGCGAGGCATGAAGTCTACTCCAGTGCTTAACTTGAGATTGGATTATTGATCTTACTCGTTTATTCATTATGAAGCATTAGCCTATATTATATATTATGATGACATTGTATGCAGATTCATGATCTCTGCTCCAGTGTTTAACTTGAGAGTGGGTTTTTGGTCCCACCATTTCTTCATTTTGAAGCATTGGCCTCATTTACATAATTTGCTTAATATATGATGATGTTTTATGTATATTTATTGGAATCCATCTGTATTTTGTCAAGCATGATGTCTGCTGCCATGCTCAACTTAATAGTGGGCTTGTGAACCGAACAATTTTTTCATTATGAAGCATTGATCTCGTTTTGCTAATTTAAATGTTAGCATTTACACCCATTTATATATGTATATTGGATGTAAGTATAATTATTTTAAGGTGTATGTAATACTGTAAATCATGATTTCTGCTTCAGTCCTCTAACTTCAGAGTGGGTTTTGATCCCGCTGTTTCTTTATTTGGAAGCATTTCCCTCAATTTAATCTTTTATATATTCGGAATTCTTACCCATTTATATCTTTATATATTCCTGGAACGTTGTGCTAGTATTAGTAGCTTATATGATATTTTGGCTAGGTAAATTGTGGCACTCATCTGCAATCATCAGAATGTATAACTTGGAGCACACTGTCAAGTTTAGAACATCTTTAGGCTAAGAGGCCCTGTCGGAGGTGTTTATATCCTGCTAAATTTGCTTGGGGGCCTGTCCTACTGCGATCTGTTTTAGTATGACCGCTTTAACATGTGTAGCATGCCCAGCAGGGCTTGAACCTGGGTCATTATTATTGCAATCACTTTCCCTTGCCACTATGTCATGACCGTCTGAACTTTAGTATAGTATAAGTTGAGTGTTTGTATCCATTGGCATTTATTCTTGGTATATGTTTTAACTTTTCAAGTGCTTGATCCTAGAAATAATTACAGAGGACAGATAATTTTCACAGGCATGTTTTTAGTGGGGACCTATTGCCTTACAGGGTGTTGTATTTTTGTTTCAGGATGTTACTGCAGTTTGTTGCTTTTAGACCGGAATGATGAACACCTTATGCTGTATTTTATTCTTGTATTTTGTCATGATTTTGGTTTGCTGTAACATATGGCGTTTACATTTTTATCATCTATTGGTCAGTTAATTTGTAAGTGCTACACATAGGTTGCACTTGGAGTTTTGTTTTCCTACTGGATATTGCTTTCAAAAAGAAAGAACAAGACATTGGATTAGTTTTCATTGAAAATGTCACCCCCACCATAGCGCCTTGTCTGTTTACTTTGCATTTGAGGGTTTGCCAACTGCTCTCCTCATGGAACTGCTTTTAGGTTTATTTGAGTTGCACGTCTATGACAACTCTGCTTACAGCATATACTGGTTATCTTATGCAAGTTTATATCGGGAATGTCTCTCTGAGTTGGTTATGTTAATGTGAGTTTCAGTCATAGTGTACAAGATGACTAATCCTAGGAAGCCATAATTTCAGGCATGTGCTTGACATATTTCTCATCATGAAGGTTCTTTGTGAGGGCCACTTTTTCGCATCTTAATGAAGAGTGATGACCACACAGAATACCTTCAAGACATTTATCGCATTAATTTGTGTTATAAAAAACCATGTATCCCAATGGAATTGATTAAAAAATCACTTTGTAACCTTTCTATACTTAATTCGAGTGTGAATTAAGATGCCAAGTAGCTAGCTCATCTTTTGCCATCCAAAAGCTTCTAAATTCAAAAGGCTATTGGAACCCAACTGTAAAATGTTTTAAATAACTTCAAATATCAGTTACAAAGAACCATCCACAAAACAACGAAAGGATGGAAGCATCAAATCAAGTTCATCCACAAATCGATCAAGGATGCCAATGCAAAACTTTCTAGAAAACAACCAAGGACAATATCTCCAAATGTCAAGGCTATCACAAAAGAACCAATGATGACAATAAAAATAAGCAATTCAATTTTGCAAAGACAGTTCCATACCTGGGTACAAATTATCAAAGATCAAATGTTATAACCAACATCTTGAGAGGCACTTCACACCAGCATAAGCCTCACTATCTCAGCCATGGCTACACAATCAGAAAGCAATAATGAACAAGCCAAACAAGTGGTTAAATCAATATGATATAATATCAAGAAGATGAGAGTAGGTGTATTTTTTGGAAGAGGAATATGTTCCCTCTAGAACAGGCAAACCTTTCAATAAGGGCCCTCATATATAAGCTCCACCTCCTCATCCAACTCTCTCCATGTAGTGCCATCAAAGAGATCTATCTCGAGAGAGTTATTCCATGAAGTGGATCCATCTGTCTCGTGCTTGTGCACATGATTCCAAAGATCTACTCTGGAATTCACATTATTTGTATCATCTAGAGAACCTTATTTATTTCTATCATAATGCAAGACTGATACAAAGTATTCAACACCAACTCTAAAAGTCTTGAATGCCACTTAACTCTTCAGTAATAAATTGGCCATACATGCCAAGTTTGCCTCTTGTATGGTCCATTCTTTGAAGCTTTCTCCAACCAACCTCTGTTTCAGATTTATTAGAATCACGGCCTCTCCTGGTCACTAGAACATGAACATCATGAAAGGACTAATCATTTGAAGTTGAACCGTGATCAAAATCTAAGACAATCATATGAAGAGGCATCATCGATGGAACTACAGACATTTGAAGAAACCTGTGAAGATTTATCGTTTGAACCATACAAACAATCATCACTTGAGAGATTTATCACTCTCTATGGAGGTATCAACACGAGAGTAATCATTGTTATCCTCTGAGGTGCCCTGGAGTATGTGTAAGCTGCTGACCGCTGGTGTACTGCATCCTCAACCTTCTTGAATTTTTGTTTGATCATATTCATTTCCTTCAAGAGAATCACAGCTCGGTCTAACATCTTCATTGACATAAACAAAGGATTTTCGAGAAGCATCATGGAACTTGGTGAACTTCTTTAGCTTTTCATTATTGTCAAGAGGGCTGGAAAGAACAATTTTTAAGGCATTCTCATTTATTTAACCACAAATTTATTTGGCCAGGATTCCAATTTCTTTCCAGTTTGAGTACTTTGATAATCAAAAAGCAAGTTTGTATGCAAACCAGGAATGTGATAAACATCATTGATCCATATTCATTTTTTACTTTCCCAGCACCAAGAACAAATATATTAGAGTTTTTTCAACAAATATCTTATCATGTTTATGTTTGCCAAAATATCTAACATTGTGCAATATTTTGCCATATGATGTAAACATCTAGACTCCATAACCCATTCATGTAATGGAGGGTGAGTGTGGAATACTTAGTAAGTAATAGAGAAGGCATTACCTTGATAATCTTTATATTGGTGCATCTTCTTTACCAGTCCTTGCAACCTTTTGAGTTACGATTTAACATCATCTAGCTTTTGAAGCATCTGTTGTCACTAGTGACATGTTTTGTGGAAATATAAACAGGTCTTCTCCTCTCCTTGTTTTGACTCATGATGCTTGATTTCACGTTTATCATAGCTAGCTTCCCCATTGAATTTTTTCTTGTCCTTTCCTTCGATGTAGTGATCTTGCTCCTTTTGTCTCAACTTCCCAATTTGAAGAAGCCTAGTCTGTTCATTGGTGAGGATAATGCAAAAGGCAGAAAACATTCTTTCCTCGTTTTTCTAATAAGAGCCCTTGAAGTAAGAAAGCGAAAATGAAAGACATCATAAGGGGATCCTGGATTAGAGATAACCACCTCCATCACTTGTGAACTTTTCTTCCTACGATCTTTTACAAATTCTTCCAACTAAGATTGGATCTTTTTGATCTAATCCAAGTAGTCTTCTATCTTATCAAAACTTAAGGGATCAAGTTGAGAAAGCTCGTTGCTTTGCAGAACAACCCTTGCTTCATTTGTTTGACTTTGGTTGAAAAGTTGTTGTGATATACACCAAGACTATTTTGGAGTATGTGTCCCTAGAATGTGAAAGCTTAGCTCCTTGAAGATATGATAGGTAGTGGCGTCAAAGGTCGCATCTA